>CM051031.1:41583693-42183693 GCA_027627225.1 Congeria kusceri
TATATGCAAGCGCTAATTGCTATTCCATGATTATGGTTTTTATTTTACTGACACACTAGTGTTTTTTGAACTCGATAGTGCCGGGCTATTTACAGTTCGTTTAAAAAGAAACCACTGATCTTCCAGTTCATGTTTGAATTATTACTTCCTGCATATTATAACTACAAATCATATTTCACATAAAACAACCGGTTTAAACCCTCAATGATTTTCATTGACCGTTCCGGTGACCTAAGTTTTAATCATAGTTGTGTTTTGTTGTGCTTTTTGTGTGCTTGATTCGCGTTGTTTGTATTGTGTTTATGTGTATTGGCAATTGGTCACCTATCCAAAATAAAGGGTCATTACATGGTAATAAAGGTTTTTCTCCTGATGAGAATTCCACATATTTTATATTTGCAAACAAATGCGTTCTTTAACAGGTTAGGAGTTTAGATTGTATGTCGCTGTAAAGAAAAAATATACACACATATAAATGCTATAAAACCATTAATGCTATATTTTGAAATCGCGTGTTCCCATTGAAACAAAGTAAAGACGACGTCACATTTAACCAAATTAACTAATGAGTTAAACAACGTAATCATAGAATAAAATATGTCGTATAAGATTCTGTACAAGTCATTTCATTTGAACAGTTATACAATTACAATTGATAAATTCGAAACAGAGCACAATTCTCGAGTTCTACACATTATTCACCATTTGTTGACAAGTTATTGACATTGAAAACATTTATTAGTTTGATAATGGAATATGCATAACGAATAACTTTTGATTATTTATTCGTTTGTATTGTACACCCTAATTTACATATATTACAATAACCCTAATTGTATTATGGTTAAGAAGTAAATTATGCAATTAGAGCTATATCAAAGAAAAAAGAGTTGAACTCAAAATAGTTTTTTCTGCCCATGTCGAAGAGTGATTATTCACAACATTTTAGATATGCTGTGCAATGTATTTCGTGTACTTGATTTGATCCTTATGTACTTAAAACAAACTCAGAAAGCGATTTCTTTACATTAAAACGTGGGCTTGGATGGGTTTTATTGTAATGCATTGCCGGTGTAATGTAGCAGTTTTAAAACTCGCTCTTTCAGTTTGCAGCACATTTTATAGATTCCTTCCCAAGTTTCATGAAAGATTAAAGGTTGACAATGAAAGAAATGTTTTATCAAACGACAGAAAGTGTTCTGTTATTGCCTGAGTGAGTGATGTTGTACAGGGCATCACAAAGCAAAGTGTCGCCGACGTTGGATGTTTGTAATACAAGAGTTATTGCAGCATTCTCAACGACAGAATCTGTTGTCAGTTGCAGAATTTACTTTTTTTTTTGAGCTTTTATGAAAAATCCTCTATTCTACAGATACGTGTTTATAGCTATTTTTCAGAACAATATCACTGGAAGACTTCAGACATTTGCCAGCTTAAATAATCTAAATTTAAACTACGTTATTTGTAAAAAAAAAATAGTATTGAACATTTTACATTTTACAATGCTTTGTGAAAATGCATTATCATTGCTTATTAGAAACAGATAAAGTAATTAACTAAATGTGTTTAGTTTCGGTTTGTTAAAACAAAAACACAATTGATAAAATAAACATAATATGTTTGCATTTATAGATGCATTTTGTAACAGTTTTGCCGTAATGCTTTTATATTCAGAATAATATATCTTAAAGTGTGTATGTATGATTTTTCATGTCAATTATTTTCAAATAAGCAGATGAACATGACAGAAAAACGTGAAAGTAAACAGAAAAACATAAAAAATGACGACGGTAACACTTCATTATCAAATAAATCAACAAGTAATAGTGTCGACTTGTGCATCGTGTATTAGTGTTGCGTAACCTAAACCAACTGTCAAGTCCATAGATATAGAAACCTACCCAATGACCGAAATATCGATAGCTGTAGTTTAGTTCACATATTTATTCTTTCTGTTTAATGTCCACCGCTGTTTATTTAATTGTGCAATGGGACCACTCATTTGCTTCTGTAAGTTCCCCACAGCCGGTCTAACTACTGAGATTATATATTTCTCAAAGTGATCAGTGTCAGTAATCGGTGTCATTTATTCAGAAAATAAGAAATTATAGACTCATATTTGATAAGAAACGTTTTAAGAGAAACAAACATTAAATAAAATACCCAATTGTGGTAACATCGGGCAACAGCGTAAAAACTTGAACGTTTGGTATTCAGTGTTTCAAGCATTGAGTTGTATTCATGTTCTTTGATAGTTCGGTAGGGAAGGAATTATAAATGGACCCTGGTACAGCCGGAAACTGGCTTACGGTTAAAGTGCTAGGTATACAAGTTATAAGTGCTACTTATTTCTCAAATAGATGTGATTGTGTAATGATTTGATGTACATGCATATACTTTTAAAATTGCTAACAAATAATGAATCAGAACATAAGTGATTAAATATTTGTTTTTTTAAATATTAGCCAGAACTACAAGAAAATATTATGAATAAACATTTAGATTAACACACGCTGATGAAACAAGCTTTTTCCCCTTTTTTTTTGTTTTCTGATAAATTGGTTTCGATAATGATCTACAATTGCTTTATATGTTTTGATGAACGAAATTCTCTTCTTCAGAAGTGGATGCACATAATAATTTGTCGAGTTCTACTCATCATTCAGCCAGTGTTGTCAGGTTAAGGATATTCAAAACATTCATTAGCTGGATAATGGAGTCCTGAGACCGATGTGCGCTCCTTCATTTAAGCCTACTAAATTACATCTCAATATTGTTTCTAACGGGTGATTTTGGGCAGACATATATCAACAAGTATATGGTTTTGAAGAGCATCATGGAATTTAAGTTAAAAACGTTTGATAAGAAACAAATGTTAACATTAAATGAAGTACTAAAATGATTCTTCAAACATAATATTAAAAACAAATGGCAGTGTATAATTTTTTGCATTTAATTTTATCCTTGATACTTTAAGCAAATTTTGCCAACTTCTCTGATCACATGAAAACGTAGCCATGAAAAGGTGTAATTCCAAGGAAGTTGTTTTAACGCATGTTAGCCCCCTCTTTCAGTTGGCAGCACGTTTAATAAAATCTTTCCCAAGCTGCATTGTTCATTGAACATTAATGGTTTGTTATGAAATAAACTGGCTCTTATATGTTTCATCAAATGGAAGCAAGTGTTCATTTATTACCTGAGTGAGTGTTGTTTTACAAGGCATCACAAAGCAAAGTGTCGCTGACATGGGATGTTTGTAACAGAAAAGTTATTGGAACATGCGCCAGTGCCACCAGAAACATTTTACGCAATTACACCTACGTTATCTGAAGTGCTTTTAGTAATATGAAATGTACTGAAACCCGACTTGCTCGTTTTGACAGTCGGGAGTCTGTTTTTGCCCGTTCAAATTGTTGGTTGAATATATGTGCTTTTATTCATAACTAGGCAGTAAAGTATCCGATTTTTATTTCACAGCCTATAAATATTTCCTTAATTGAACCTATTGTAAGATAGATTAAGTTAAATGTATAAATGCTGCATTGTTCACATTAACTGAGTCACCCATTCGCTATTTGACAGACTGTTATTGTAAAAAATCCATGCAAGCATCAATAAAATGCACGGATATAATTTACGTGCTCGCATAAAAGTTGAACCATTTACTTAGATTGATGTATACATATAAAAATCGCTTTGTAACAAGCGTGACCGTGAATACATTCACCATTTATTTTTCCGTTGATTTAACCATAGAGAAGACCGTACAAATTATCTTCTCTTAATTGGCACCATGGTGAAAATTCTGTTCATGATTTTAATTCTTGCGAGGGTTGACACTTGCATATGCTAATTGTAGATGCCACTGCTTATATTTTTACACAGTGATGCACGTCCGATTTAAGATACCATTACCTTCGCCAAGGAGGTTATGTTCTTGTTACTATTGGTTTATTTGTTCATCTGTTTATCTTACGTTAAAGTTATGGATTGCATGTTCTTGGAATGTTTGAAATGGGCCAATAAACATAGGATTAGATTTGAGTGTTGATCCGGATGATCTTTATTATTGGGATAATAATACGACATAGGAGGAAACCTATTGCTGGAAAATTTAAGTATTAAGTACTTTTATCTTGGGGGAAGCCTGAGGCCGTATCCACAAAGCTCCTTAGTGAAAATTTCTTAAAATCATACAATTCCTTATGACCTTGTCTGGTTCATTTAAAGCTTATTTTGTTTTCAACACTTTTATTCTACTAGAGAATCAAAAGATGCTTCTTAAATTTTTCACTTAAGTTCAGATTTTCCTTAGGAGTTTTGTGTATGGCCCCTGCACACTCGTGTACTTTCCAATTAAATGTTTTAATCTTAAATGGTGGGTGTTGTACGTGGGTAATTGTGTCATTGCTGTTCTCTTCACACTTTATGCTGAAAAGGACAGTCCTATGTGACTGAAGTAGGATTAATAAAACCGTCGTGGTGTCTCCCAATGTTAACTTGATGGGTTTTCTATGGCACGCTGTATTGATTGCCGTCAACGATACGCTAGAAAAAAAAACATTGGTCAGAATAAAGTGAATACAATTTACATAATGATGTCGGAGAACTGCTTGTATTCCAACAAAATTCAGGATACATATTGAAATGACGATAGAAAACATTGAAATGCCGATTTCTGTCAATATACAGTACATACAATAGACTACATAAATTTATTTTCCATTACATACAGTTCTTTTTGGCGATACTGTGTATTTTGTTGTTTATTTATGAATTGTACTAAAATTCTTATATTGCCACGGATTGTGTAATATTTATATATATTTTGATATATTGATACTCTTTCTAATTCCGTAATGGTAAAGTCATTCGTTCTCATCAAACCGAGACTATATATTTACACTATACATTAATATAGATATACATAATTAGTGAAGTCATACAGATGCTGACTGCATACCAGTTGCACTGCTTAATCGCAAACAATATTTATTAACACAAACGTCATCAAGCAAGATTGTTTAAAAATGCACATGTACATGTAGTTAATTAAAAATATTTTATCAGTTTTAATGGTGTTGTGTAAAGTGAAGTGCCAATCGTTTCAGATTGCTACATTGCTACAAAACTGTCTAAATCGTGAGCAAATCATTCTGGCCGAACAATGGTCTGTATTTGTTTGTCCAATTCGTAACGCAATTGCACAACATTTGCTTTAGATTTAGTTTATCAAGTCGTTAGAGAGATTCAATGAAAATAATAATTGACTGGCTGCAACAAGAGCAGCAATAGAAACCAAGTGGTAAGCGGACTTTGTGAGTCGCATGGTTTTAGTTCACCTCATTTGAATGCCGGGTTTTCTGTATTTTTTGCACTGGGGTTGGTATCAGAAAAGCACAATTTTCCGTTCTGTTTTCTCATTTGAATGTTTGGAATTAAATACAGATACAACAGTTCGAATTTTTTAAATAAAAGTACAATCGATCGAACATTGATGAAATAATTTTTGAAATACACGAACATGCATAAATAAAGGCTAATAACATAAATAATATTAATATAAACCTATATTTTGCTTCGACTTTTAATAGACATGCTGTAACAGATGGACACATGCATACACTTTTATATTGAACATAAAACTGCAACAAACAGAAATCAAACGTGCAACATATTTAAACTGATCCTATTACATAGACAAAAGTTATCTAACTTAGGTTACTGATTAAAAAACTGGATTCATCGCACAATAGATAAGATTTCTAAACTATATGTCCATCAATCATGTTGGCTCTTTCGTGAAACTGAAGTATAAACATCGTAATTACATTTTTTTCTGTCTGTGTAAGTAATACGGTACACTTGTCAAGTAGATATCTTGGATCCGTCTGAAGCACACAGTCTGACAGGCGGAATCCTCTTATCAGTTGTACGAGAACGACAAACTCAGTGCCTACAGCAACAGGTCGATTGCTGCATGCATCCTGTGAGCTCAGACATTCATACTATTACGACCAGTTATAATATGTATTACCAAGAATAACGCACAATTTCTTAATTGTTTCCTGACGATTTTGAACTGCAAATATTAATAATTCTATATATTTGTTGTTGTTTTTTCATTGCAAAATACATATAGTGCAACAGTTTGCTCATGCTTAGCATCGCATTAATTACAATGCATGCATCTATTTCATTTTTTCTCTCAATACATACAATGTTATTAAACAAAAACGTTGTCCTTTTGTAATGAAGTTACGTACAAAGGCCATGTTACTAGGCAAACAAATACGATCTTAAATGAAAAACCGTGTATAGTTACGCAGTATTTAACATCTCTTTGAAACTGTTTCTGAATGGAAATCTAAGAACGCGAGGATTGTTATGAGTATTGTTGCGAAGTTTTTTTTTTATAATTTGATTTCTTAGCAACAAATAAATCAGCGGAAACATTCAATTAACTCGTGTTAAATTTCCTTTTCACTTCCTGAGGACAAAGTGGCAAAATCAATTTTGGCGTTCTAGAAACATGAATCGACCATTGATTACCAGTATATTTGTACTAGCCAGGCGAGTTCCCGTGGTAGGACTAGTTTTATTATGTTTTCTCATTTATACATGTTTATCGATTTGTTCAATGGTAATTATGCACATAAGAATTCCGTGCAATTATGGCCGTTGTGTATGCTTTACATTTTGTCATGCCTTACTGTAGCTCATACACTCATTATTTTTAATTGAAATAGCTCGGATTAGTTTGCTGAATAAAAAAAGTCAATAAAAAATTAATATTTACCAGAACATAAAAAAGCAACTTATGAGTCACGAAAAGCAGTGTCTACATTAAGTGTATGTTTTGCAGATACTGAACGCAATTTCTCCGATTTAACGTGTGTCCAGTCATCGATGTCATTTAACGGAAATAATTACCGATTGCAAGTATGGAGAGCATCATTATCTCACAGACCTTGACGATGAAACCACTTCCAAACGTGTCAATAGATGAGTTAATAACTATGTCTTTTTTATGTTCCACAGCTGTATAGTATACAAATCATAACCTTAAATTGTGTCTCATTGAAATAAAAGCCAATCACATTTTGCAATAGTTGGAAATCATTATCATTGTCCTACTTATGTAGGCGGTCGCATTTTGGTTCATTAACGTTAATAACTGTAAAATGTAACTGCAAATACAAACCCCGTCATGCAGTTATCGCAATCAAATATTGTCATAACTGACTTTGCAACATATGTTCGGAAATCATACACATACATGTACATGTTATCAATAGTTTTATGAACATAATAATATGCTTTGTGTTATGGAACCAGAATCAATGATGTATAGTGAGCGCGATTCAAGTAGCAATATTTTGTAGTTGTAATCACAGGTGAATGAACAACACGAATCAATTTTTTTTGGATTGTTTGAAATAAGAAGTGTTTGAAAACCGAGGCAGATACCATAAGAATTATATCTTAATGTCAAATATTATTAATATGAAAACTAAATTTTAGTACATTGTTGTCAAATGCAAAAGGAAATACCACTGGCGTGTCCTGTACTAAAATGGAACCACAATCCATTTCCATTTTTCGTTGTCCTTATGTAGTGTTTTATTAACTTATATATGATTGATACGATGGCTATTTGTTGCTCGATGATGAGGTATAGAAGTCCAAGCATAATCGGCGTTGTTTAATGTACACTTCGTCTAAGAATATTCCCTACAGACCAAGCCATACGAAGTTGTGTAATGGGACCACTCATTTTCCACTATAATTTCCCCGCAGCGGGTCAAACTTCTGAGATTACATCATTTATCAAAGTGATCAGTGTCAAGTATCGGTGCCATTTGTTCAGTCAGTGGGTAGAAAATTTAATTATAAAGGGATAAAATAACGGAAAACATAAAAGAACGAAGTGTTTTGAACATCTATAAAACGTCAAAACCTGATATTCATGTAAAAGAATCCTAAGAGATTAATCTTTGTCGATGTTATTTACAAGCGTTGGATTTTTTTAGGTTCTTTGATCGTCCGTTTGAAAGGAACTCTAGATGAGCTCTCGTACATCCGGAAACTTACACACGAATGACGTGCTTAATCTGTATAATAAACCTGTACCTTCCATAGTTGTTATAGTTAGTTTATTTGATGTTTACCATTTTGTAAATGAATAAGAAATACTGCACAAATTCAAAATGTGTGATCCAAGTTATCCCTATTACACCGTTTCAAATGAGATTATTTATACTACAATACATTACGATTCGCATTATTAAAGAAATAAATACTTATAGTTACAATGCATTATTTAACAAGAAAAATTCATAATAATATAATATTTTAAACAAATGCGTTTTTGTCAGCTTCAGAAGTTTGATGGTCTGATAGGTTACCTTTAATGAGAACATGTACAGAACTGTTAGTTCAAACATATATTATTTCAAACGAGCATGCATAAATACAATTTCGAAACATACTACACTTAGTAATAAGTACATGTTTGAATTGGTACGAAAGACTCAGTCTTATATAGTTCTTTTCCCTGTAGACTATATTCAGTTGCATGTTGACAAGCGAACTTAATTGGTTTACAAATAACCTAATTTTAAAGCAGATAATGTAAGAACATAAAACAAAGAAGCTCTGACCACAGAGATAAATCGATCGAGAACAATCGATGAAGGTGCTTTACAAAATAGTATTTCTTTAATTTTGAATCAAGTGGCCCTTTCAATCAAAATAAAATTAGGTTTAATATCGTCACATTAAACAAAACTCTTTTTTTAAGTCACCGTTTCTAAAGTAATAAGACAGCCTAAATAGAATACAATACTGGTAGTGTGTATTGTATTGTAAACAATTCATCAAAGTTCATTAGCCACTACATAAATAAATCAGACATCATGTATTATATTGTATATAATTTATACCAGTATTACAAGGCATATTCAATGTGAAAACCCCGTTTAATCCACTATGCCGTTGTTCTTGGTATTTTCATTTTTCTGACAAATTTGTTATAATAATGATAGAAAATCAACAATTTATTTGATTCAGGAATTCTCTTCATCAGACATTTATCCACAGAATGCACTGTCTAGGTCTACAAATTATTCACCATTTATTGTCAATCCAAGGAATTTGAAAACATTCATTAGCTAAAAAATGGAATTGCTTCATTAACGCATACCCATCAATTTCAATGGATGATTTTTGTTTGGAAAATATATATGGTTATGAATAAAAAATATAATAAACAAAATGACAAATATAATAGTGATTATTGAAACACTATTGTGTACACCGCGGTCAAAAGCAGAACTGTCTACGTTCGCTCAACGTATTTGGGTAGTTCAACTACGTTCCAGCGAGAAGGTAAACAAACTGCGTTGCATTATTAATACCTCGATTTTAAAAGTATTTTATTCACTATTTTGAGTAATATATTACGCCCCTTTACCATCAACATAAAGCTACATTTTGCTAGTTCACTATTGATCCCTATACTTTGAAAACCAGCTGCAAACTATTCTGGTGACATTAAAACATGTGCTTAAATTGGTTTAAGAGAAGTGTATATACGTTTTGACACTGATCTTATATTATGTCTTATATAAAGACTCTCTCATTTAGGTTAATAAATTCTTTTTCAAGTTGGATTGTTCCCCAAAATATTAAAGGCTTACACTGAAATAAACAGGCTCTTATTTGTTTTATCAAACGACAGCAAGTGCCCATTTATAGCTTGATTGAGTGTTGTTTAACAATGTGCCACAAAGCAAAGTGTCGGGCACATTGTATTCTGGTAATGGAAACGTTATTGGGGCATGTTCTGCGTACCAGAAACATTGTCCTAAATTCCTATTTGGCCCCTTTGAAGTGCTTTTCGAAATATACAAGATAAGGTACCTCCAGGTCTGTCAGCATTGAGAAATTCTTATTATTAACAGGAGGTATTTTATTTAATGTAAGAGCCCAATTAATAGTTCCTATACTACTTTCTTATTATTAACAGAAGCTCTTTTATTTAATGTAAGTGCCCAATTACTAGTACCTATACTACACAATACACACCAGTGACACCACGAACAACATGAAATAGACACACACACAAAACAAACGTTGATTAAAACTGCGGTCAGCTCCTTAATTGGGACGGTCAATACAAATATAAGAGAGAACACATAACGTTATTGCTAATGTTACATAGAAAGTCATTGGTTTAAAAAAAAATGTATCTGTATTTCGACAAATATTTAAATCATTAACCAATCGGACCACTTTTGGGGCCGATTTAAGTATTGGACCGGACCATTTTTAACTTCTTAAAAGGGATTTTTTATTGGTGTTTATCCATTATTTGTCATCAACATTAATACAGGGGATTCTTTTACAACCTGGCAATAAAACATCCCCGACTCCAGACTGTCCCTAAAATCATGGTAACCGATAAAATCAATATCATTAATTGATCGATGCGCTATTTAGACAATAACGTTGTTAATGAAAAAGAGTTGTAATATCGTTTGTGGCAGTTAGGCTTACAATGGTAGTGGCACGCGGCGTCGTTGCGAAATAACAAAGGTGCGATTCTCCGTCAAGTGATGTCAAGGGTTGGGAAGAAACTAATTAATTGACATTAATAGACAACGATGTGGCTTCGAAAACAATATGTGAATAAATAAAGCGCAATATCCCGCCATATCATATTAAGTGTAATTGCTGCGACTAGATCAAAGTTAATTTAATTAGTTTACTTTACATTGTACAGCTACGTATATAAATGAAATGAAACATGGCCTGTAGCACTGTTCCTTCGGAACCAAATCAACCAAAAACATTCAAGTTTCCAAAACGAATGTTTGGACAGAAAAATCCCGTCCAGAGATGTTTTCAAGGTAACTTGTTCGAATCCCGGCCGTTGCTTCATTATAATGAAAGACGTGATCGCGCGTTCTGTCACGAGTGTATGGCAGCTTAGAAAGAAGGCAACCTCTCCGCTTCCAATGGCGGAAAGGCGTTCTTGATAACGGGCTTTTCTAATTGGAAAGACGCAGCCATGGGCTTTAAGAATCAGGAGATTTCTAACTGCCACGAGAAGCAATCGAACGGGTGGTCAGCTTGCTGAAGGTTACCAAGGACGTCTGTGAACTGTTGTCAAAGTCGCATGCCGGTTAAAAGGACAACATTCGGGAATGTCTATTAAAGATTCTGTCATCTCTGTGATTCATTGCGCGTCAAAGACTAGCAATACGTGGTGCTGATGACAGTGACAGCAATTACATTCAGTTACTTAACCTGTATTGAAAAAAATGGACAGCAAACACAAACATTTCATTTGCGACTATCTGGGACAGTCATGAATGGTTATGGCCGCAAGGATAAAACTAAAATATAATACGACGATACCGACGACGACGATGACGCCGAACACAAAAGCTGCAGAAAAGCAAGAGAACTTAAGATAAAATAAGCTTAAAAATAGCTGGCAATAAGGGTAAAAGAGTCTCAGATATGCTGGAAAACGATCCTAGGGGCTTTCTATAATCAAAAATTTCCGGGACGAGCATGCCGTACCCCCCGAGAACATTAATTGCTTTACATACTCTTTGGCCGGACCTCTTTTCAAATGCCGGCGACGGGCATGATTATTTGTTGCATTTGAACACCATTTGAATGGATAACCTTTTGATATAGTTGTTTTCTAACTTGACTGTTAGAAATCTGAATTGGTTAAACATTTTCACTGTTCTTTGAAAAGATTTAATTATATACTCATATCTAAATAAATGAATAAAATATGTTCGTGTTTAATGCAAAAAAACTCTGAAGTAAGCGTGCACGTTATTGTCAATATTCACATCTATATGTAGATGCCGCAGTTTCTTTGCATTTCAGGATTTATTTTTAGGCAAATATACATTTTATTTGTGAAAGGATTTTTTTGAATCTTATGAGTAAATGGGCGTTGTCAAACACTGAGAAATGCTGTTACGAATTCCATAGATATAGAAACCTAGATGCCGCGTCACATCCAATAGGATGCGTCAGCGCGTCCGCCATATTGGAAAGGTCGTCGATTGTAAACAAACACTAAGACCTAATACTGGAATGGAAGGAATTTTTTTTTAATTCTTAACACATGGCGTCTTTTTGCTGAAGAGATTGCTAATGCATACAACCAAGGCGTAGAGGAATAATTTCACAAAGGTAATTGCAGTTACGCCGTTGAATATGTATTTTATATGTAGAAATAGGCGTTTAAGCAAATAAACAAGTTTCAAGATCTTAATTCATGCATTAGAAATATACAAATATGCCAGAAATAATGATATGTTGTTGTTTTTTTCAGAGGGACCCATGAATATGCTATGAAAAAGATGGCATGCATTTCTTCAATCCAGTGCAGCAACAACATACATGAACTTGAATTGACTGAAATTAATACTGTCACTAAATATGTATTTCATGACTTTTCTGAGAATATAAAATATCATTAAAGTTCTGCAAGCCTCAGACTCTGTAGTATTGTGTTTGTTACAGTGATTTGTTAAGTGGTTGCACTTTAAATTTAAAAAGTGAGGATTGTAAGCTTCAGTTGCAGATTTTCACAGCCCTAAATGCAAACATAAACAATGTGAAATGACAATTTTTTTTATATTCTAGCAAAATCAATTTCCTTCACTGAAGTATTTCTAAAATCACACCCTTTTGTAATCTTCAAAGAAAGGGAGAAATATGAAAACAAATGAATATTAAAGAAAATAGATCAATTATTTTTTGGAAAAAAGTTACCACATTGGGTGTATTGTCTGGGCTGTTTTTTAATATTGTTGAATTAATAATTCATAACATACCAGATGTTTGTTTATGGTTGCTTTTTACTTATGGGAAAATGTGTAAAAAAAAAACATGCAGGAAAAATAAGGGAAATTAAAAATCATATCTTGTTTAAAACTATTTATTTTAGTTTTACTATGTAGAAAGCCTGACTATTATTGAGATAGTTTGACAATGAATAATAATTAATCTGTTTCCAGAGTAGAATCAGTACTGGGTGTCTTTTTAAGAAAGGCCATTCAAATGCTCCATTAATATGGATCATACTCAGAATCGCTCAATCAAAAGGCAGACACCATATCCATTACACATGATTACACCACTGCAACTCATGGAAAATTCACAATTATTATTTCAAACTGACAGGCACAATAAAAAACATGTGGCCACCAATTTGTATTTTTAAGCAACAACCTGTGTATAATATGGCCAGAATTAAAAATGGAGGCCACATTATAACATAGTGAAACCACCATGCCTTGGTATCCTGGTTACCCATTAATAAATAGATAAATGCTTTGAAGACCTCCAGTGTCTAACCTTTAAAAGGCTAGAACAATGTAAAAACCTTCTATATTACAAGGTATATCATATTTGAAGTCAGAATTGTATGCAAATTCAGTATATTTTCAGAATACTTTATGTAGACTACAGTAGTGTTTGTAGCCTTTGTCACATAGTTCCAACTGTGCATGCATATTGCAAACAAGAAAAGTTTAAACAATGTGTGGTGTGTACAGTTTTATTGCAAACGCAAATATATATATATATATAATGAAATAAACATATAACAACAATAATTATATAAATGTAGTATTCTTTATTGTTTATAACCTGGTTGTTCACCACTAGGTTTGCCCACATATGTGGTCAAAGAGAGATAGAAGGTTTCAATTTGCACTTTTGCAACCTTACAAGGATTGCCAGTAATGTTAACATAGCTTATTCTTAAAAAAGTTTGGCTGTTTCATCTGCAGAAGGAAAATATATATTTCTGAAAAATCATTAGCTATTAAATCTGAAAGAAGAAAAATAACTATTTAAATAGGACTTGACAAATGATACATATTTCTAAATTATGTCAACACTATTTCCCTTTAAATAAGAAAAACTGTAATATTTAACAAATAAACTAGTACATAACAGTGTTATGTTCATTATTAACATAAATCATTAAGATCTCTTAAAATTAACATATCATACTATTACATGTAGATCTTTTTGATTATTTAACCCATTTATACAATTGAAATACTAACATTAGTGTTTCTCATTGAAACAGAATCTGATAACAATACTGTAGTTAGGCATCAAAAAGTAATATTTTGCTGGTAGCTGGTCATCTAAATTTGAACTTTACCAGTGACAAAATGGCAAATTTCCATTCTGGCAAGTGGATTTTTAAGAAAAATTACAACAAACAGCATAAAAAATAAAAGATTAAAGAAAGTTCATTCAAAGTGAACATGAATCACTTGTGTTTGAACAAGGATAACATAGTTTTTTACAAATGGAAATTGCAGGGCAATTAGATTCTAACAGACTGCAGTCATTTTAAACAAATAACGTTAGGAACAAAATATTCAAAGTGTCTTGACTAAAATTGAATTTGCATTGTTTACATACATGTCTTTCCAGACTCCGATTTACAAACATTTTTTGCTAATGGTGCCTCTGCAGTCAAATGTCAGTATCAATCCAGATTTTAAGCATAAATGAAGATTGTTGTTATTTAAGCACTGCACAACACCATTATCCATGACGATGCATGAGAGTAATACACACACCTTCGAGAATAAATGTATTGGCATACTTAATCCATCTATACGGCTAGTACAATTCAAGCTGAGTTGTATTAACTGTTGCCATCAATTTGTGCAATTCACTTGTCAGCTACGTGAGATTTGTCATTAGCAGAAATATTTTTATCCGAAATCGAATCAGAATTCAGACTGAGTGGTGTTCATCCGAAATCCGTTTATATTCATAATTACATTTATATTTCACGAAAGAATATAGTCATTGTATATAATAAGAGAGAATATTCACAAGACCAACATAAAACAGTATTAATTTTAAGATTTTTCCTCAGATTATCAAAAAAAAGCCTAATTATGGATAACCTTGCTAAGAAATCATAGCAATGTTCACAATCGACGACCGCACCAATATGGCGGACGCGCAGACGCATTTCACGTCCATACGGGTAGTGTAATCCTGGGTTATATCGGACACCCCTGGGAACCGGACTCCGTAATACTTCTACGTCACGCTTCTAATAGGCGATGCGGCATCTAGGTTTATATATCTATGACGAATTCGGCTGGTCGTGATCAAGAACTATGAGGAGTAATTTGCAAGAATTGCCAGTGTGTTGATTCTCAGTATTCAAATGAAATTGAATTGCAGATAAACATACTATGGATTGAATTTATTGTCGATCTTACACATTCATTTTTAATCTAGTTGGCTTGCAGTTTACATGATATTTGATGTTTTAGGCTCATCATGACTAGAAACGTAAAGCGTGTATAATGAAAGCCAGAGTCAGAGAATTAAATGTTACTATTCACAGGTATTGTCCGCCTATTTAAACGAACATTTTATTAAAATTATAAACATAGTTCTTAAAAAAAATTCATTCGTGTTTAGTAGATGATATAGAAAAAGCGTCCCAGTTTTTATAGTAACTGTCTAGAGTATTCACTCGAGACACAATTACAACTAAATTCATGTAAATTGAACTCACAAACTAGAGATGATATAGGAAAAGAGTCTAGTTCTGTTTGTAATTACTGTCTGGAGTATTCACACGAGACACAATCACAACGGAAAGCATTTAAATTGAACAAAAATGTCATGCTCTCGTTAGTCCCACAGCGCGTCTCTCTGCGCGTGTGCTAATGCGAAAACGTGACTTGCTGTGAGATGTACATGCATATAACATACGTCTGTGATTTATATTTACTGAAGCAGAAATTGCTAATACCCACAAATGATAAATTGCTAATACCCACAAATAATAAAAGATAGGTGTATTTAAAATTCCTAATTAATTGCATGGAAAAAGTGAAAATGCAAACATTTTTTTTCTGCAATAGATGTTTGAAATTGGCATTTGGCTGGGTGTTTCAAAAATTGACCAATTTGTAATTCTCAAAAATGAAGATACAGAACCTTCACAAAACGCTTCCTGCATAGTTATTATTTCATGCCAAGTGGTGAAAAGGTAAAAAATGAATATTAATGATAATCTGATCCTTTATGTGTTGATAACATGTGCTATCTTCTCTTTGGGTTTCTTCGGACTACTTTTGAAATATTTATCTGCTTTGTCGACATTATTTAAAGCATGCATGAATACAAATGTATGTACAAAATATAATTTGTATTGTTTCAAACAGCAGAAAATATATAAACTTTCTAGAAATTTTACATTTTCGATGTTGTAAACAATATGGCACTACTAGCCAGCTCTGTCACAAAACAACAATAATTGTTATAATCACGTGTGACATCGTATCGATGTTTGGTGCAGCACGAGCCAGTTGAAGCTCCACATGGGAACACAATTTGATGTAAACTGTAATGTGGCGTTTTGGGTAAAATAACGCCATTTCGTAGAATCTCGTATTACACTATGTAGCTGCTTGGAGCAACACGTGTCAGTTGGAAATAAAAATTAAATATATTATTTGTTGATTTAGTTATAAGAACGCGTTATATTTCATTCGTGTTTATGCTATAATACGCTTTTGACTTATCGTGAAATTAAATACGATAGTAAACCGACATAGAATATCCTTAAGTTCTGAAAACTAAAATCAAGAGAGAGATACAGTTACGTTAGATTGATAATAATCAGGATAATATGTCTGATTCTGACGCCAGAACATAAACAAACCTTTTTACAATTAACATTCAGTTTAGAACAATGCATTCTTTTTTTACATGATAATTTACTGCTCCTACTGCAAATAAGTACTACTACTACTACTACTACTACTACTACTACTACTACTACTACTACTACTACTACTACTACTACTACTACTTCTACTACTACTACTACTACTACTACAACTACAACAACTACTACTACTACTACTTCTAATACCACCACCACTACCAATACCACTACCGCCACTGCCACCACCACTGCCACTAGTATTACTACTACTACTACTTCTACTACTACTACTACTACTACTACTAATAATAATAATAATAATAATAATAATAATAATAATAATAACAATAATAATTATTAGTAGTAGTAGGCAGGTCGGACGGTCATCATGGCCAATGCATCGGCCAGTGCGGACACGAACTTTGCGGTCATTATTAACAGTTACAGGTTCTAAAACTAAATGATAAGGATTGCAACACAAAGTATTATGACATAAATGAGATAATTGTTGAGACTCGTGCAAATAATTGTCGAAATGAAACTGAAAAACAACACGGTGAACACAATGGGTCTTGGATGGTGACTCTGGTGGACATTTTGCTTTAACTTTCCCATATCTACTCCCCTCATGTCCACTAGAGCAACCATCCCATAAAATACTGCCTTTAATGGGGTCAAGTTGGCATCTGGCAGTGATTCTCTTCATTACAGTGCGTTTGTAGGCATCCATTTTCAAGATTTTTGCAGACGACAAATCTTACCGGAAGTTTTTAAAGGTTACGCATGTGCAAATAAATTCCTTCATTGTTACATATAAAATATTCAATGTTTGATCTCAATTTTCACCATGACCAAGCGACTTCCCAATATATCACCATACATTGTTGGACAGATAAGGCCATAACCTTTTGAAAAAACAGCAGGTCAACAAATTGTATACGTTGTAACTCAAAATATTTACCTTAGAATAAACACACCGGTTTTGACAGGCATGGGGGCTGCCATTTTGTGCATGAATACATGGGCCAAAAGTTATGAAGCTGGGAACCATTTAAGATAAAGAAGTGCCTAAAACTGTCTTTTTTCCTATTTCTTACATATATACCTTTAAATTGATACCAAAACATATCATTTAAACTGTATTTTAAGAATCATATGCATTATACTCTGAACCCTATGTGTTTATTATCTAACTGTAACCCTGAGGATGTGACTTCCGTTTTGGTGTAATTTGACCTTCAGACCGGTGTAGGTTAGATACCAGTAAATCATTGTGTATCCCTCCGTGGTCCATTCAAAGTAGTGCCTATTACTAAAAAGTTCCTCTTCTCTTCTGGCATAAAAGCCATTTAGCAATCTCAGACATGGCTTTTGTGGTTATTTCTAATATCCTATGCGTGTCTGCAACATTTTGGTGCAGTTCATTGGAGGCTAACTTGAAAGGTGAACTTTTGGGGGGTGTTTTACTGTGGTATGGGGCTTTTGTCGAAATATGACTGCCGAAACCCTGTTTTCTACTGACATATCTTTTTTATTGCAAATTTTGGAAGAGGACAGATTGATCTTAAAATTGATTCCAGGCTTGCACAATCTGAAATAAAGGAAATGCTAGAAAAATACTTGGAAAGTTTGCCGTTTTATAATGGCACCCTATGGGAATTGGAATTACTGGTATCTAACCTGTAGACACAACGACCACCAAATAGTTTAGTTTGTACAAGCGGAAACTCAAATACATGTATATACATTGAATTGACAGTTGATTTAGGTTACACAACACTAATACACGATGCACAAATCGACATTAGTACTTGTTGATATATTTGATACTGAGGTGTTACCGTCGTCATTTTTATGTTTTTCTGTTTGCTTTCAAGTTTTATTGTCACTTTCATCTGCTTATTTTGAAAATAATTGACATGAAAGATCGTACATACACACTTAAAGATATGTTTGTCCGAATATAAAAGCATTACGGCAAAAACTGTTACAAAATGCATATATGAATTAAAACATATTATGTTTATTTTATCAATTGTGTTTTTGTTTTAACAAAACCTAAAATAAACACATTTAGTTAATCACATTATCTGTTTCTAATAAGCAATGATAATGCATTTTCACAAAGCATTGTAAAATGTAAAATGTTCAATACTAATTTGTTAAAAACAAATAACGTAGTTTAAATGTAGATTATTTAAGCTGGCAAATGTCTGAAGTCTTCCATTCAAATTGTTCTGAAAAATAACTATAAACACGTATCTGTAGAATTGAGGATCTTTTCATAAAAGCTCAAAAAAATAGTAAATTCTGCAACTGACAACAGATTCTGTCGTTGAGAATGCTGCAATAACTCTAGTATTACCAACATCCAACGTCGGCGACACTTTGCTTTTATGATGCCCTGTACAACATCACTCACTCAGGCAATAAAAGAACACTTTCTGTCGTTTGTCGTTTGATAAAACATGTAAGAGCCCATTTATTTAATTCTCAACCTTTAATATTTTATGAAACTTGGGAAAGAATCTATTAAACGTGCTGCAAACTGAAAGAGCGAGTTTTAAAACTGCTACATTACACCGGCAATGTATTACAATAAAACCCATCCAAGCCCACGTTTTAATGTGAAGAAATCGCTTTCTGAATTTGTTTCAAGTGCATAAGGATCAAATCAAGTACACGAGTACATGGCATAGCATATCTGAAATGTTGCGAATAATCACTCTTTGACATACGCACAAAACAACTATTTTAAGTTCGACTCTTTTTTCTTTGATATAGCTCTAATATTGCATAATTTTCTTCTTAACCATATTACAATTAGGGTTATTGTAATATACGTAAATTAGGGTGTACAATACAAACGAATAAATAATCAAAAGTTCTTCGTTGTGCATATTCCATTATCAAACTAATAAATGTTTTCAATGTCAATAACTTATCAACAATTGGTGAATAATGTGAAGAAACTCGAGACTAATGCTCTATTTCGAATTTATCAATGATAATTGTATAACTTTTCAAATAAAATGACTTGTACATAATCTTATACAACACTTTTTACTCTATGATTACGTTGTTTAACTCATAAGTTAATTTGGTTAAATGTGACGTCGTCTTTACTTTGTTTCAATGGGAACACGTGATTTCAAAATAAAGTATTAACGGTGTTATAGCATTTATATAGGGGTATATTTTCTCTTTTTACAGCGACATACAATGAAAGCTCCTAACCTGATAAAGAACGCATTTGTTTGCAAATATAAAATATGTGAACTTCTCATCAGGAGAAAAACCTTTATTACCATGTAATGACCCTTTATTTTTGATAAGTGACCAATTGTCCAATACACATAAACACAATACAAACAACGCGAATCAAGCACACAAAACACAACAAAACACAACTATGATTAAAACTGGGGTCACCGCCTTGGAACGGTCAATACAAATCATTGAGGGTTTAAACCGGTTTGATACTTATTTTTATGTGAAATATGATTAGTAACTATAATATGCAGGAATTAATAATTCAAACATTAAATTGTAAGATCAATTGTCTCATTTTAAACGAAGTGTAAATAGCACGGCACTTTCGAGTTCAAGTGTGTCAGAAAAATAGAAACCATTATCATGGAAGAGCAAATAGCACTTGTATATAAGCACGTTAACAGTCTACGTGTTTCGTTTGCAAGTAATGTAGAAATGCTAAATGGGGCTATTTAGAATTTTTCATCAACCGTGTGATCAGAACACAAAATGAAACCAAATGCGTGTAACTAAACATGAACAATAGCTCAGATTTCTAAGCGTTCATTTCATCATGTTCCTTGAAGCTTAAAACGTTTATAATTGAATTCGTAGACGCGAATTACTCCTACTCATTTTCTGCATAAATGTCACGGAATCCTGACACTGATTACTTTGATAAATGATGAAATCTCAGTAGTTGTGCCCGCTGCGGGATAATTACAGAAGCAAATGGGTGGTCCCATTACATAATTTCGTATAATCTGCACAGACAGATTATAATCAAAACGCTAACAGCGTAGATAGACTGTTGGCGACATAAGAAACGAAAAGGATGTGAATTATGAAAGCATTTTTGCTAAAATAGTTCAATTTCCCATGTTTAAACTTGATAATATGGCTTGTTATTCAATAGTATATGACATTATATAAAAAATAATTTGTAAGTCACGTACAAACATTAGTAATAGGCACTACTTTGAATGGACCACGGAGGGATACACAATGATTTACTGGTATCTAACCTACACCGGTCTGAAGGTCAAATTACACCAAAACGGAAGTCACATCCTCAGGGTTACAGTTAGATAATAAACACATAGGGTTCAGAGTATAATGCATATGATTCTTAAAATACAGTTTAAATGATATGTTTTGGTATCAATTTAAAGGTATATAAAATAGGAAAAAAGACAGTTTAGGCACTTCTTTATCTTAAATGGTTCCCAGCTTCATAACTTTTGGCCCATGTATTCATGCACAAAATGGCAGCCCCCATGCCTGTCAAAACCGGTGTGTTTATTCTAAGGTAAATATTTTGAGTTACAACGTATACAATTTGTTGACCTGCTGTTTTTTCAAAAGGTTATGGCCTTATCTGTCCAACAATGTATGGTGATATATTGGGAAGTCGCTTGGTCATGGTGAAAATTGAGATCAAACATTGAATATTTTATATGTAACAATGAAGGAATTTATTTGCACATGCGTAACCTTTAAAAACTTCCGGTAAGATTTGTCGTCTGCAAAAATCTTGAAAATGGATGCCTACAAACGCACTGTAATGAAGAGAATCACTGCCAGATGCCAACTTGACCCCATTAAAGGCAGTATTTTATGGGATGGTTGCTCTAGTGGACATGAGGGGAGTAGATATGGGAAAGTTAAAGCAAAATGTCCACCAGAGTCACCATCCAAGACCCATTGTGTTCACCGTGTTGTTTTTCAGTTTCATTTTGACAATTATTTGCACGAGTCTCAACAATTATCTCATTTATGTCATAATACTTTGTGTTGCAATCCTTATCATTTAGGTTTAGAACCTGTAACTGTTAATAATGACCGCAAAGTTCGTGTCCGCACTGGCCGATGCATTGGCCATGATGACCGTCCGACCTGCCTACTTTGAATAATACCAACTTTCCTAATTTGCAAAGTTTACAGATCCTATTTAGTTCATATTTTATTTTGTAATTGTACTTAGATCAGGCTTTCAGCTGGAAAATACATGAAATGCATGCATAAAACACTTTAGGGGCCCACGCAAACCCAAACCCCACCTAATGGGGTTAGCGGCATCAAAATTTAAATCACCATCACAATTTGGTTTAATTTGAGTATGTTTTTTAAATGCAGTGTTGAAAAGAACCAGGACCTCAGCCGGAACCATCAACTCATTGGTATACAAGTCTGGGTGAAGTGACGAGTCATCAAAACTACTGAATTTGTCAACTACACTGGAGCGTTGGGGCGGGGCCGTCAAGCTAACACAGTCGTGTCCGTACCATCAGTATCTTTGAAGGTTAGTACATGATTATTGTCATGTATTCTACTATCTAATGACTTCTTTTCCAGCCTGGCATACTTCTCATCAACACCAATAGGAAAAACAAGAGTTTAACCCGTATTGGGACTCTCAAACCCGTTTTTGAACTGGACTGTTCGCACGTGAGCTCGACAATGTGAAGCCGGCATAGCGACTAGCCTTATCGCAATACAAAAAACTGTGTAAAGTATTGTATATGTACACTTATTGTATCTAAGTTACACTAGTAATCACAATATTGAGTAAACATGCACAGAAAACCTTTTTATTTTCACAGATTACACAGCAGAGAGTACCTGAAACAGATTGAAGATTGCAGGCGGCTGACCTCACCCACAGGCTCAGGTGTGACAGAAAACTGTTAATTAATATCTGGCATTTACATTTTGGTGTCAAATTATTTTTTTGTTGTGTGACAGGAGGTCAAATCTGTTGATTGTTATATAAACAAAACCTTTTCTGGGGTCAAATGGCATCTGAAATGCTACATTTATATGGATTTTACCCCCCAAAATGCAGAAACTTTAAAAAAAGATTGTTCAATAGGGATTAAAAACCTATTCTATAACATTTAGAATGCCTATGGAGATTGTTTTCACTTCTGATATTATATATTATGTCTGCCATGCCTATTAAAACTCAAAGTTGTGCTTTATTCTGAGTTGGAAAAATGTTTTCCAAGATGTACCTAAGTACATGATTTCTGTCGAAATTCTTGTCTCGCAACGCCTTTATATGTGGTATTTTCAACTTATTTTTTTTTCAATAAATCCTTATACCAGTGTGATAAGACTTCATGTTCATTCTCGAAATTAAAGGTCAAATTACACCAAAACGGAAGTCACATCCCCAGGTCTACATGCTGTCAGTTAGATAATAAACACATATGGTTCAGTGTATAATGCATATGATTTTTAAAATACAGTTTAAATTATATGTTTTTGGTATCAATTTAAAGGTATATATGTAAGAAATACGAAAAAAGACAGTTTAGGCACTTCTTTATCTTAAATGGTTCCCAGCTTCATAAATTTTGGCCCATGTATTCATGCACAAAATGGCAGCCCCCATGCCTGTCAAAACCGGTGTGATTATTCTAAGGTAAATATTTTGAGTAACAACGTATAGAAATTGTTGACATGCTGTTTTTTCAAAAGGTTATGGCCTTATCTGTCCAACAATGTATGGTGATATATTGGGAAGTCGCTTGGTCATGGTGAAAATTGAGATCAAACATTGAATATTTTATATGTAACAATGAAGGAATTTATTTGCGCATGCGTAACCTGAAAGACCTGTGTACTCACGCTCTAAGCATTATGGGTATGCGCTACTTTCCAATGGCTGATTTAACATCGCATTGAGATTAGATACCAGTAAATCAATGTGTTTCCCTCCGTTTTACATTCGAAATATTGCCTTTTAGTAGAGTTCTTTTTTTCTTCTGCTATGCAAATCATTTAGCAATGTCACTGTCAGACATGCCTATTGTGGTTATTTCTAATATCCTCTGGGTTCTTTTGGAACATTTTTGTGCATTTCTTTGAAGGCTAACTTAAAAGATGAGCTTTTGGGGTGTGTTTACTGTGGCATGGAGCTTTTGTCGAAATATGACTACCGAAAACCTAGTTTCTACCGGTGTCTGCATTCAGGTGAGACGCTGTTTTTTAGAAGTAACATGCCTTATCTTTTTATTGCAATTTTTGGAAGACGAAAGATTCATCTTTTAACAGACACAAAGCTTGCACAATCTGAAATCTGAAAGTTCGCCGATTTATAATGGGACCCTATGGAAATTATATTTACTGGCATCGAACCTTGAATTTTCACACGAAACGAAAGAGGAAGTAGCTTTTTATAATAAACACGCTAAACAGCGTTAAACACGAACTACTGTTATTATATTTAACAGAAATGTATTCTACTATCAGTATAAACTGAATATTAGACTGATTAATGGTATCAATAAAGTTATTTCATGAAGAACTTTCATACGCGGGATTACTTCATGCGTAAGCACATTTCGCCGTTTGGGGTGAAATAATGCGGTTATCCTCTGTGTACAGAATGGTTTGGTGGTTAAAACTTGCTTATTGCGCGTTTAAAAACAATGTTTGCTCTTAAATTTTATTCCATTTTAAAATGAAATCTATGTTAATTTACTTTATTTTGTTAATTGTATTTATGCCACTATTTCTGTTGTAAGATCGAACATACACACTTTAAGATGTGAACAAAAACACACACTCCCAGCCATAAGTTAATTGGCGTTATTAATAACTGTTTACTAGAATATGGCTTATATTCGGCCAATCGGAATGCTTGACGAGTCGTTTAGCAAGATTGCCAGTGTGTTTATTCAATACACTCAAATTACTGATATGGCTGATTGAACAAAATGCGACTTGCAGATTAGCAATTAATTATTTAAAAAAAACAAAAACATTCATGCCATATAGTACGGAATCCGGTTAGTGCCACATTGAATGTCGACTGTCGCCGACACACGACAATCAACGCGACACACGACACGACGCACGACATGGCAATTTTGGTAGATATAAAAACCTTACACGTTTCTGCACTAGAATGTTTGATAAATACCATGACACAAATGTTTTGCTGCTAGAGCGCTACAGTAAGCACATTGGTTACCTATATTACAATAAATACTTCTGACAAGCACTCCATGTTATAATCTCAATATATAGATATCGTACTATATAGATTTCTTTTTGTCTAGTCCTTCTGCATACATAATTAATGTAGTGTGGACGAATTTAATAGGATTCTTTGATTATGTGGTAGCTGGACGTTAGCTATTGCTAATAATTATCTATAAAACATCACGTGTAGTACGAACAATGAAAAGTGTAGCGTAAGGCTAGCCTTTATTTAAAAAAAAAACACATCATATATTATCATTAATAATGTAAGTGACAGTTTACTTTAGAAAAACACAACACTTCACATATATGTTCTATGAACACACTCTAAAGGGCTCCTGTAATGAACATGCTATTGTTTGTGCCAAATTACCTCCTTTTAACAAAATTTGCTTGTAAGAGTGTATAGTAGTGTAATACTCTGCAGTTCACATAATGACTTTATTTTTGTATCAAAGATATACATCTTTTCTAACGAAAATAACATGTTTCATATTGTTTATGACAACTGTGGTTATTTAACGTGCAGTTGCCATATGCATATATATTTTGTGAGAATTTCATAAGTACCCGTTACTGAGAGCGAGAGATCGCCATACAGAAGCACATGTAGGGTTGGAGAGCAGATCTGTGACACACCATTGAGTAGCTGAACGCGTGGTTCTCTGAACTTTGTACAGTGAAAGAAAACGTGATTGCAGTCTTCAATTACTCCACAAGATAGACAGTTAGGTGATTCAATGATATTCTTGTGAAAGAGATCGGCAGCAAGAACACTGCGATTGGTTCGGAGTCGGGTATGTAAAATTTGGAGTTTACGCGTTCCATAATAGTAATGCTGTGGAAAAGATTCTCTTTTAGCGTTGAACAAGTTTTTCAATAAGGAAATAGAGGAGGCATTTTGTATATGATCAGGTAGCGAGTTGAAACTGGCTATAGTTGCAGGTAGAAATGTGTTTTGATAGAATGTTGTTCGGAAACGAATTTGTTGAAAGTCGCTACTGTTCCGTAACGAATATGGAACAGACCCACCTACTGTTAGGGGGATAAGGTTAGCAAGGTAATCGGGGACATGGGCATCTCTCATTTTGTAAACAAGAATAAGTTTGTGTTTGCTGCGTCAAATTTCTAGAGATTCCCAACCAATTTATGATATTAGCCTATCAATTGATACCAGTTTTGTGGTGCCATTTTTCCAGTTCATGTTTTTCGGCTTGTAAACAGTTATCAAATAAAATGTCACCGTATTCGAGAATTGGGCGAATAAATGAAGTGTATATGGTTTCAAGTGACTTTCTATCTGGCTTGAATTTTAGTTTTCTCATTATATTTATCCTTTTCCAGCATTTTTATATAATTTATATGACTTGACCAATTAAATGTTTTAGTAAATAATATACCTAAGTGTTTGTGAATAGAAACTTTTTTGATTGGTGTATCGTTCATGTAGAGTGGGGGTGCACGTATTCTTGTGTTGTTCTAGATACAATCAAAGATTCTGTTTTATTAGGATTGAAATTTACTAGCCATTTGGATGCCCCGTTAGAGATTTTTTGGAGATCATTTTTCAGTGTATTAGCAGCTTGGGTTGGATTGTCAACAATAATATAAAGTGAAGTGCCATCCGCGAATAATTTGATGTTGGCGCTGGTGTCATTAACAATGTCGTTGATATAGACAAGGAACAATAGAAGGCCAAGTATGGAGCCCTGTGGAATACCTGCAGATATGATGTTCCACTGAGAACAAGAACCGGGTAGGACAACCAATTCAAGATATTGTTTGTTAGTCCAATTGCGTTTAGTTTGAAAATCAAGCCGTCATGCCAGACTCTATCAAAAGCTTTAGATATATCACAGAAGGCTACTCGTACTTCTTTCCCTGTATCAACAGCTTTGGCGAACATATTGTACAAGTACGTTGGTGGATTGATTTTGGAATCGCCGGGGTGTAAACCTGATTGAAACGGGGTCAAAGTATTATTGTCATGCAAGTAAGTTTACGTATGCTTGAAAACAAGTCTTTCAAAAGCTTTGCCAATAGTGTTGAGTAAAGATATAGGTCGGTAATTGTTAACAAGAGATGGGTCACCGGATTAAAAAATTGGACAAACATTGGCCTCGTTCCACATTGACGAAAAGGTACCCAGGCGTAGGGAGAGGTTGAAAAGCGAGCAAAGAGGGCCGGATAGTTCTGAAGATAATTCGCGGAGTATTCGATTGTTAAGGCCATCAGGTCCAGCTGCTTTTCCTAAAGGCAAACCCTTGAGAACAAGTTCAACGTCGTGTATTTTCAATTCTGAAGCCTTGTTGGTTATTGACTGTGACAATCGGTAGTGTGGGTATTGCGCATTGGTCAATGCTTGACTGGTTTATAAAAAAAGTGTTAAAGATATTAGCTCTCTTAAAGGCATCGTCAACTGTTTCGTTGCCAAATTGGATTGGAGGTATTGAGGAGTTGACAGAAGGTTTAATAAAATGTTTTAGTGTGGACCACCAATTTTTCGAACATTTGCTACTTGTTTTTAATGTTTCAGCGAGATTGTTATTGTAATTTATTTTTGACGATTTTATTACCTGCGTGGATTTGTTTCTAATAGTTCAGAACTTTTGCCACGAATGGGGTGTGTTTATGATTTTAGCTTTACGATAAGCTTGCTTTCTTTTCCGAATAAGTCGCCGTATACTTCTCTCTAGCAAAGGTGGATCGTGGTTGCGAATAATTACATTTCTGTTTGGTATACATTCACTAGATAATTCAATAATTTTGTCAGTCATGTCGTGCGCATAGCTATCAATGTTTTCGTTTTGTATTGAGTCCCAGTCAAATTCTGATATATCAGGTCTTAATTTATTGCAATCACCCTTATCAAAGAGCCAGACATGTCTTAGGTATGTACGTTGTCGATTTGTGTTAAGTTTTAAAAGTGCATATATGGGACAGTGGTATCTAGTAGTTTGAGTAAGAAATGGATCCGCAACTCCACTGGAGAGTATGATGTTTGGATTTGATGTAAAGAAAAGGTCAGTCGTACTTGCCGAGGATTCTATATAGTGCGTATGGTCGGAGATTACTTGTGTTAGTGAGAACTGGTCACATATAGACTTAAGTTGAGATGCTGATGTTGTGATCTTCGTGTTTAGATTTAAATCACCAGTGATAATGATGTATTCAATACCTGTATCGATGGCAAGATGAATAGAGTTAGTAAGCGCAGAGTGTTGTTGGGATGTGGTATTAGGAGGTCTATAAAATACATCGAATAGAAATTGTCGGTTAGAAACAGTTATTTCAATCCAAATACACTCTACACTAATTATTTCTAAGTCATGTCGTCTCCTATAAAAAATGTTATCTTTGATGTAAATTGCTACACCTCCATGTCTATCGGCACGCTCTTTACGTTCATGAACTTTATAAGAATTTAAGAGTAGTTCGGTCGACGGGATCGCATTACTTATCCAGGTTTCAGTGAAGGCCAAAATGTCGAAATCTTTCAATTCTGTATATAGGAAATCTAACTTAGAAAGTAAGCTCTGTGCATTATAATGAACAAAGGAAAGGTAGTGCTGTAAATCAATGTCGAATTGGACAGAAGAAGAGATGGAAGAAAGTGATGATGTCCGAGACGTCGATAACGGACCTGGGTTGGGATGACCATCACCTGATAGCAGCAACGTAATTAGTACAGCCAGATTAATTGATAACACACACGTAAAAGCACACGCTGAGCAAATCGGATATTTTGCAGGTGCGCGACACTTTGTGGGAAACGAGTGCGCCTGACGTTTGGTTCGAATTTGACGAGGACAGGTTTTGTAGCTGCTAAATATATCGAGTATGCAGACTGGCAATTGTGGAGACAGTAAGTGGCGATCATGCTAAATATTAAGAATCTGAAATTGTATTTAGGGATACTGAAGCTGGCTATAGCTTGTCGTGATCGTTTCATTTTACATCAAAAGGAATGATGCTGAGGAGAAGGTGAGCCAGCATGAGTAAGAAGTGATCAAGAAGAAACAAGAGAAAATGCGCCGCCCTAATAAAAAAGTAGGAAAAGAGGACGATGGAAATAGTTAGTATTCTTGAAAATATCATTTTGAATACTATATTGGGAAAACATTCAGATGTAGTCGTTTGTTTATTCAAGTTGCATTAGATTTAATGTTTTTGAGACATAAATGAAATTTGACGAAATGACCATATTTAAGCGCATAGATGTATATAAGTGAGGATGGATTACAATTGTATGCCCCAAGAAAAACGCATTATAGCAAGACAGTCATAATTACATTACTGGTAGAGCACAATGAGGTGAATCAACAGTTAGCTATAAGTCATTTATAAATAAACATACTATTTTAAAATGTTAAAAGTACTGGTAGAGCACAATGAGGTGAATCAACAGTTAGCTATAAGTCATTTATAAATAAAAAATACTATTTTAAAATCTGTTAAGTCTTCAATACCTTTTTTATTCCCAGCAGCACAGCTACGCGATTTATACCGAGGGTAAATGAATAATTGTAGACAATCCTGCGCATAATGATTAAGTCAAATCTAGAAGATAAATACATAAACCTTCCACAAATCCTGTGTAAAACAAATTTAAAAAATCAGCGGACGAATCAGTAAGTAACGAACAAGCGGCCATGGTCTGTTTCCTCAAAAATTGAGGCAGTATCTAGAAAAGAATCTTTGTTAAGATATAAGGTTTTAAACAGTTTAAATGACCTGTTGTTCTACAAAATGACACATTTGCTTACGTGACGTAATGCTAATTCATGTTTTCAAATTCTAGCCGCAAACAATATTTTTCTAAAAGTTGGTGTTTCTGTATTATTTTAGTATTTATTCTTACAGTGTAGTCAAGTCAATAACAATGACACTTTCGAGGAAGTTTGTTGAATTAATTAACTATATTGTTGAATTAGTGCATCAATTCTTATTTAAATCCCATCTATGCTTGGGATTTCCCCAACATGTATCCATCAACTACTCATATGATAACAACAAGAAGTAAACACTGTAGAACTGGTATTGAACGTAAACGTACGAGTCGTAAGCTGTATGTAATTAATGTTGACAAGCGCAACAATCAGTTGCCACAAACGTTCATATCAAGGTCCTTAACCGTACATCGCTAAATCGAAATAAAATACTAAAATTGTCATGTCTTTTAGTATTAGATGATTTCTGATAGCGTAACGTATCTAAGAAAGTTTGGTTTATAAAGGATATGACACTCCCGCTGTATATACCATTCTAAACCCCTTATTAACATCTTACACCTCTTATTAACGTCCTACACTCCTTATTAACATCCTACAGACCTTATTAACATCCTAAACCCCTTATTAACATCCTAAACCCCTTATTAACATCCTACACCCCTTATTAACATCCTACACCCCTTATTAATATCCTATACCTCTTATTAACAATGTACACCCCTTATTAATACCCTACACCCCTTATTAACATCCTGCACCCCTTATCAACATCCTACACCCCTTATTAACATCCTACACCCCTTATTAATATCCTACAACCTTTATTAACATCCGACACCCCTTATTGACATCCTACACCACTTATTAACGTCCTACACCCCGTATTAGTATCCTTCAGCCCTTATTAACATCCTAAACCCCTTATTAACATCCTAAACCACTTATTAACATCCTACACCCCTTATTAACACCCTACACCCCTTATTAATATCCTATACCTCTTATTAACAATCTACACCCCTTATTAACATCCTACACCCCTTATTAACATCCTACACCACTTATCAACATCCTACACTCCTTATTAACATCCTACACCCCTTATTAATATCCTACAACCTTTATTAACATCCTACATCCCTTATTGACATCCAACACCCATTATTAACGTCTTACACCCCTTATTAGCATCCTACACCCCTTATTAACATCCTACACCCTTATTAACACCCTACACCCCTTATTAACATCCTACACCCCTTATTAACATCCTACACCACTTATTAACATCCTACACCCCTTATTAACATCCTAAACCACTTATTAACATCCTACACCCCTTATTAACATCCTACACCCCTTATTAATATCATATACCTCTTATTAGCATCCTAAACCACGTATTAACATCCTACACCCCTTATTGACATCCTAAACCCCTTATTAACATCCTAAACCACTTATTAACATCCTACACCACTTATTAACATCCTACACCACTTATTAACATCCTACACCACTTATTAACATCCTACACCACGTATTAACATCCTAAACCACTTATTAACATCCTACACCACTTATTAACATCCTGCACATCTTATTAACATCCTAAACCACTTATTAACATCCTACACCCCTTATTAACATCCTACACCCCTAATTAATATCCTACACCACTTATTAACAATCTACACCCCTTATTAACATCCTACACCCCTTATTAACATCCTACACCACTTATTAACATCCTACACCACTTATTAACATCCTACACCACTTATTAACATCCTACACCACTTATTAACATCCTACACCACTTATTAACATCCTACACCACTGATTAACATCCTACACCACGTATTAACATCCTACACCCCTTATTAACATCCTACACCACTTATTAACATCCTCCACCACTTATTAACATCCTACACCACTTATTAACATACTATACCACTTATTAACATCCTACACCACTTATTAACATACTACACCCCTTATTGACATCCTAAACCACTTATTAACATCCTACACCCCTTATTAACATCCTACACCCCTTATTAATATCCTATACCTCTTATTAACAATCTACACCCCTTATTAACATCCTACACCCCTTATTAACATCCTACACGTTTCTGTTGGCTAATACAAATATGAGGCGTGTCGTGGGAAAACCGTGCTAATCAGGGACGGCACTTTCCGCTTTTATGGTATTTTCTGTTGCAAGGAAGTCTCTTCTAAACATAAATCCACTGTAGGGAGAAAGTGCCGTCCCGGATTAGCCTGTGCGGACTGCGACACGGCTCATATAATCGAATGTCGATGGTTCATATTTCTAGAACGCTGCAGTATATTTTATTTTTATTTCATTAAGAAATGTATAGGACATTTATGACAACTTAATTAGATATGCCCGCTTATGCAATTATTGATAAGGAATCCAATAAAAAAACAATGTCGCAACAATACGCACCAATCCTCGCGTTCTTAGATTTCCATTCAGAAAGAGTTTCAATAAGCTGTTAAATACGGCATAACCATACACGGTAATTCATTTAAGATCGTATGTGTCTGCCTAGTAACATGGCCTTAGTCACCTTCCGGGTTTCTTATTTCTATTATGTGCATGTTAATAACTTGATTGCCCAAGAACTGATATATAAGTTTTTATTTCGTGAAGACGAGAATCAAACTGCACACATACATGATACATTTAATTCCTGAAAAACTATGTACGAGTAAAACCTTTCCCCACTAGACTTTTGAATTGACAGAAAACCGTATAAATAATGTAGCATGTCGTGTAGATAAAACGACTATGATACAGAAAGTAAATAGCGTTTGTTTATTCATGCATGTATACCAAACCCGACAATACAACACATATTGTATTAATACGCCTTCGTACTCAAATTGTCATGAATAAAGATTGTTGTGCTGCCATGCCATAAACGATAACATTAATGTTAGAAAATATTTGACAGAATATAAATAACGTATTTCAATAAAAATTCCAATTAAAATAGCACATATGTTATCTATATTTCCGGTAAAAACATCATTTTATGTCAATAATAAATTATTTTGGACAATAATTTTACAAATAAACCAACTTCAAGTAACGCGTTTATGTATTATATCTATTAATTTTGTGTGTAACGTGTTAAGAGCTGCTTCGTCAAAAAAGCCAAACCGTTCACGGTTAATTGTTCAGTTAACAATACTATAGTTAGCAGAAATCAGCAGATAATAATTTTAAGCTGGTTTTCTTCGTAATACATATATACGTAAATATTTTTAATTATTTAATTAGAACAATAGAGAGAAAGTGGCAGATTGAATTCTCTATGATATTGTTTTCAAATTAAATATTGTGCCTGTATGTAAAGTTTAGTTAATATTTCAAAATTATGCAGTGTCTTCACTTTTCAATAACGGTGCAAAATAATGCAAAAGTGTTCAACGGTTGTATAATAAAACTAAGAAAGATGTCACTGTTAAAGTTCATCTTTTCAATCACAAACACATTCTTAGTGCATAAAAAGTTCTTTTCTGTCTCTCTCACAGCATGGACAATTATTGTATTTGTCTGAAAAGGCTTTTTAAATGAAACAATTGTTGGATGAAATTATATCGCATTAATCTGAGTCGCCAAGAAACAAGACAAACATGATTTAAAATGCCTCGCAAGCAATATGACTAATTCAAGTACAATATAACAGGAATGCATCCATAGCACTAAATTGGTTCTTTTTTGTCTTTAAGAATTCCACGCTGCTTAAAATCTATGTTGCCCACATATTGCCTTATTGTTATTGCAGTGAATTTGGACTTCCCAAGATGTACATTTAGAGAGATAAAACTATGTCATATAAGTCATGTTTCAAAAGGCTATACATAACAAACATACTAAAATGCGTTTCAACATTCTGTTAAATACATGAGGTGAGCGTGTCCCACAATTTGTTTCTCATTTATTTTTCATTATATACAGTATCATATTACATAGCATACATTAGTCATATATAAATACACAAAAATATTCATTACACAACAATCTAAATCGCAAGCATGTAGAAAAAGAAACAACAAACATATACACATTGAAGAATAAGAATACAACTTTATAGCAATATATGAATGTTCACATTAGTGCATAGTGTTATGTGAATGGAATAAAGTGATGACGTGGAAAATGATGCAATTTCAAAAACGGTGTTGGTCGCCATATACTTTTAAAACATCTAACACGTCATAAAAAGGGGTAGATACTGCGTGTTATCAACGCATCTTCAATTTTAATGCAAACGAACAACATCCGTTCCATGTGGAATCCAGGCTGACGTCTTCTGTTAGTATTCTCCTTTAATTCCCATATGGTAGATCTGAACTGTCTGTTATTGAGCGCAGCTGATCTGCAAAATAAGACTTCACTAACGTTTCGTCGAATTTCGTCGGTCTGCATCTCCGTTTATTATTTTCAACCAATGTACAACTTGCACGCTGCATTTTAGTTAGAAAGCTAGCTGTTTTCGATTTATAGTCATGTTTCGTGCATACATATATAAATTCCGTTTACCTTTTGCTGGGCTGTCAAAAAGATAAACGTGATATCTGAAATGCAAAATCTTCTTTTTCAAGAAGCTTCACACCGCAAATAAATAGCAAAAAAATAGCAACAAACGTTCATTTGTGTGTTACTGATTACGTGTTTTTGTGAAAGACACTATACAACCAATGAGCTTAAACAAATCAGCCTGATGCCAGTCAATTTATAACACACAAATCGGTAGGCCAATGGCATGACAGCGACATTTGATATCATTGTTTTTGTAACGATTTCAAATTGACAGATTACTAAATAAACAAACTCGAAATGGGGTTTAACTGAATCTTGATGCGAGCACAAGTTGTACATTGATCATGAGCAATAAATGGGAACCAAAATATTTCCACGTCGAAGTTATATGTTTACCTCATGTACAATATCATAAAAAGGAGCCTGCATAATTTGGTAGGTTGTATGTAACAAGTTATCAATATGATTCCAAAATGTTGCTTAGATATATTTTGCACAAATGAATCATAATAATGTTAAATTAAAAGTATTTTTTTTTAAGAATAACACCTTACGTTCATATTGTCTTTTTGCATTTTAATACGACACAAATATATAGTCAGTCTGGTCCATCTCATGTTGCTGTTGTCGGTAATTGTTTTTGGTGGAATGTCTCCGATTACTTCATGAAACGACGGATACATTAAAATGTCAAAGTGCATTACGTGCGTTACGTATTTAACGATTATATTTATACCATTATTTATGCCGAAAATTACATATCTATAGCAACCGGTTTAGAAACATTTGCATCTACATTGTATATATCAATTCAAAACCATTCTTGCCTTTCACTGTATACCAGACCAAAAATAACTTCAGTAAAATCAATGTGTCCGGTCATTGTAACCAATATACAGACAACATCTGTATGACTTCATTCATAATTCAGATTTTAATGTAATACATTAATATATCGTATTAATGTAACATTATATAACGGACTTGATTGGCTAGAAAGAAATGTAAATCTTATTCAATCTGCCGCAATATTTGCATTTCAGTACAAGTACACGTATATTTACTGCATTTATCAACAAGAATTGTATACTTTCAAATGTCTTTGCCAAATAGACTATGTATATTTGCATAACTTATGCGTTTGGAAGTTGCGTCTGCACATTTCAATCTTATCGTCATAGCAGTAATGTCAAGTTGTATGAATATGCATGGTTTGAATGCAAGCGATTCTGCCACATTATCATGTAAATTGTATACACTTCATTTTGTCGAAAGCTGTTTTCTAGCGTATCGTTGAGCGTGCAATATAAATCCCATCAAGTGAACATGGCAGTCGCCACGATAATGATATAAATCCTACTTCAGTCACACAGAAAGGACCTTGAAGGTAAGTGTTAACATACTAGCAATTATATAAATATACACGCATAAATACAATTAAGTCGATTCCAATTAAATACCGTTATTGTAATGCATATGATGTTAATATAATCTATTATTAATAATATATAACAATTATGATATCAATAATGATAAGAAATGAAGCATTTTGTGGAACTTGTCTATGCCGACAAACCTTATTTAATATAACAAAATAACAACACGAAGGAAGTGAGAAACGAAAATAATTTTTGGCTCCTGATGAACAGGTATTACGTGGGGTAAACATAAATGTTGTTGTTTCTTATAATTATTTATATTAATTATTGTCTTGTGGCCAGAGACTTTTGCTGCTGGAATCTTGTATCGTGAACACATTTGCTGCTGTTATGGTCCCAGAGTGCATCTCACAGCATGTAGACTAAACACCTTACCAATCAACCAATTTTATTATCCGCTGACAGTTTGTTCATGCAAACCCTGAAACATGTAAATTTTAGTAAATGGAAAGACAACTTAATTTTTTTCTTTTAATGTATTGACCTTCTTGTGTTAGTATTTTTTGCACTTTTGCATTTTTGTATCATTATGCAATGGTTATCCCATTAAAGAAAAAGTTCAGTTGATATGCTTTGAAAAAAATAAATAGAAGAAAACACGCTTGAAACCATGGTTTCTGTCTAAACATTCTTATCAACTTGTTGATCACATCGCTTGTTCGCTTTGCGCAATCTTTAATAACGGTTTGAGAACTTGTGTTAATGATTTCCGATAAATGACACCTAAGACTTCTGCAAATGAGACATTTACATTTAGACAGCCTTCGAGAGGAAAGAGGCGTTACATGTTCAACACATTTTCAACAGGTGCTATGTATATTATGAAAATGTTTAAACCGTACATCCTTGCCTTCGGTCTTTGGCGCTTTTGGTACAGCTTCTTGTTGAACAAGATTTTTTCTGAACCAAGTTTTGTTCTTACTTATTAATGCTTCCTAATGAAATTGTCTTTCACACAAGGAATCTAAAATGATATAGAAGAATTTATTGTTTTGAAACATATGATATCAGATAACCTTGGAAATACCCTTTGAAGAATATTCAGCTATAAAAATATTCAGCCTTCTTACGTATGCATAACCCTTATACGTTCCGCTTTTAATTGTTTTAAATTCAAAATACGCATTACCGGTAATCACTATTCATGTTATATGTATTAAAAACAATATCCTTAACCTGATACATGTCAATAATAAGCATTAGACAAGAATACTTCTTTACTATGTATGATTGATTATGACGATGCGAGCTGATAATGAATAATCTGCCTTAACTCAACATGTATTTCTGGAAGTACAGGTGCTTTTACTGGCGGTATTGCAGAAATAATGAGCACTCACCATCTGCTGGAAACAATGTTTATGTGCACATTAGCGCACGGGGATGAAGCGAATACATGTATGTGATTCATATATTGAGAATACTAGGTTAGTGTTGAATACAGATAAGTTTACTTAGCGAGTCGTAGAAAACCAACACCACTTACCTGGTATTCTATTTATACCATCATTTTCTGTCTTTATTTTAAAAATAAACAAAAGAAAATCACTGAATAACCCGCAAAACTTCAATTGTTGTCACGAAAATAAACAAAATGACGCCATTATAATGCGCGCGTTGGCTGTATTGAACAAGGTGGAATACAGCTCAGTTTATCTCACGGGGTGTTATTTCGTCAATGCAGGCGTGATGATGGGATAAAAATGCTTTAAAATGATGTGAATGAAAAAAATCATGAACAACATCTGCGTCAAGTAATTAATTGCACATAATTTGTTTAACTTTTGTTTTCTTATCTTAACATACATGTCAATTGTTTTTTTAAACTTATGTCTTTTTTTTTTAATTGACATTTCCCTGAAAGTAATAAATTACAACATGCCATGATAATAATTATCAAATAAAGTTTCAAGTATTATAAACGTGTATATAAAGTCAAAGTAATGCACATATATAAATGTTCTAGTTTAATGCATCTAGCATTAATTGTATACAAAACACAAACACAAATTAAAAATACGACCATAATGATCAAAGGTTTTAAGACTTCTGCAGAAAGATAGGATGTATGGCATATAAACTTAAGTCGTAAAATACCGGTACTACTGGAATAATTTGTCATCCGCAAAAAATTGCACATATATAACAACAATGGCAGTGTTTATATGTGTTTTGAAAATGACTACCTGAAACAAACATTTTTTTACGCCTAGGCATAATCTTTGATAACATTTACGTGTGCATGTTTTATTTTCTTATACCTCGCATTTGTCTACAAAGATACATTCCCATTACCCGATGAAGAGATATTTTGACTGTCAAAAACATTTCAACCTTTTTGACACGTGACCATGCGAAAGTGACTGTCAGGTCACGTGACCGCACTGACATTTTGAATTTCATACAAGGGCAAGTTACTGTGTCAGTATTTTTAGCCAAATCATCAAAATATTGCCTCCCTTATTGTGACGTAATATAGTCTTGACATCGTTAGTCAATGTGTAAACAAGCGATTCTCTCATTGTGTCCACCAGGTGTCGCTTCTCGACTAACCTGTGTGATTTCGCGCTGTGCATGATGGGTAAGCACTATTTTCATATGGCGCCTACTGATGCATGAGACGCTTCTATTAAACATGTGCAAAAATCGTCATACAGTCTTGTAGGACATAACTAGGTTCAAGTTCTCAATCTGTGCATCATTTAATTCAATTTGAAAATATTATCCGCCGGTTTTTTTCAATAAAAGAAAAGTTGTTATCTCTATTTGTTTACTTGTAAATAGTGTTCCAAAGCGAAAGTAGAAACTGCATGACAACGCAATTAAAACGCATTTTATTGCACGAACATGTATAAACACAATGCTTTGAGTTTTTGAAGTTAATAATGATGATATAGTTATCATGTTTAGACATGATTTTAATAAGAATATACGAAAATTGTGCTTGTTTGGAAATTATTTCATTCTTCCGCGGACTATATCTTAGTGAATTTACATTTAGCCAAATATCGATAGTTATCAGTTCCTAGTTCCTCAGTTCCGAGGTTAGACGAAAGCAGCGACGTCACACTCTATGTATACGTAGAATGGCGATTCTCTCAGTTAAATGTCTGAAAAATACTTTGCAAATTGCAAGTGTTTCTGAAGACGACGATGTAAAGCCATTCTTCTTGATGGGCAGAATTAAGCATGTGTTTACCTTTTTTACTCAAATTGTGTTCGGTATAATAAAAAATATAATATGGCAGAGTGTGTGACATCGCCTCGGGTGACATTCTGTCCTCGGGTTCACAATATCAATGTCACACACGCTGCCATATGATCTCGTATACTTATCACTTTGTACACTTATGCCGTCATTCATATTTTGTCATCAACATACTAACGCGGTAAAACATTCAGTTCAGACTTCATAGAAACACATAAAACTAGTATATAAAAGGGTATACTTCATCCGGTTCAAATAATATATTGTACAATAATTATTTTGCAAGAGTATGTAGACATTCATACAGCTCTTTTATAGACTTCCGGTTTTTTTTCATCGACCATTCAAACAAACTTGCTCGAATACTGGAATTTTGATGAGCAATACAATAGTTTCTTTGTTATGATTAATTTCTCTTGATATTTCGATCGTTGAGTCGAATAGATTTATAAAACAAACGTAGTTATGTGATCAGATTCTAGATAAACATTGTGCAATCATGTTCAGTGTCATGTTGTGATTTTTGCTTAAAACCGCACAAACAGTTAATGTCTCTACTGCGTTTCAGCTTCAGCACATTTTCTGAACAGTTGTGGTAATCTAGTCTTTATTTAAAACAAGTTGTCCAGTCCAGCTTAAAAATACTGCTTACATATGCATTTATTTAAAATCAGATAACTTCCTCAACGTTTCTGTGTCTGTGTGTATTTGACTATATAAGGCACACTTGTACCGTTGCCACGTGTACTGACAGATTGCGTGAAGTCCGAAATGGCCCTAACAACCGGGTCCCAAATGACCAGAAGAAGCTTTGTAGCATTTGACATGTTGAAAATCCTCTCCTGAACACCTGGGCTAAAAAAAGTACTGCATTGTTTTCTCTACTGTAATTTCATGCGTCTTCTTTGATCTGTACACCCTATACTCATTTAATAAATAATAAGCAACATTTAACATTTTACAATCGTTTATTTGATGTTTTGTTGTTGTTGTTTGTTTTCTATTATTTTATGTATATTATTAGTATGTACACAATTTTTAATGTGTTTACTTTTCAAGGAATTTTCACATGCTTGCGACTAGTAAAGGCGTGTGCTAAAGTTAACAAAGGTAATAACATATTAAGTTAAATCTTAGACAAAATATGTATATAAATACAAGTATATGTATAGTATGTTAATTTGATTTTGCAACGCAACTCAAACAACGAGGAATATAAATAAAAGACCAAGGCTTTGATAGTATTGCAAGCAATACAGGAGTCCCCTACCGGTGAAAACCCCTACTAATTAAACATTGTGCAATACCGTCAAATCGCCCTTTATCTGTAGATGCACAAAGTTTCATATTCAAATCCCATTTGTCACTGCAGTATTAACTTGTTGTTTTTTCTATTTTAGTAACATTGACCAGACATTGGAGTTACTTTTTGAGTTATTGCAGTACTAAACTGACAGAGGGCAATGATATAGTCCATTCTGTGTACCAAGTTTCATGATCATATGTTGTTTTCGAATTATTACAGTATTAAGTTTATTTCTATTTTAAGTAACAGTCACGTGACCTTTGACCTCTGGTGAAAAATAAGGGTCGTGTACAATCCTCACCTTGCTCTTTCTATGTATACAAAGTTTCATCAAAGTATCTTCAGTACTTTTTGAGTTATCGCAGGATCCAGGTTTTGGGGACAGACGGGACAGACAGACAGAGTGAGACCGACGGACGAACAGACAGACAGACGCACACAGACGGACGGCAAACCCATAGTCCAATCTGTGTACCAAGTTTCATGAAGTTTCATGATCATATCTTATGCACTTTTCAAAATATTACAATATCAAGTTTATTTCTATTTTTAGTAACAGTCACGTGACTTTTGATCTCTGGTGAAAAATGAAAGGTCGTGCATAATTCTCACATTGTTGTTGCTATGTTTACAAAGTTTCATCAAAGTGTCTTCAGTACTTTCCGATTTATCACAGGATCCAAGTTTTGGGGACGGATGGACAGACAGACATACGGACGAACAGACAAAACGACACACAGACAGATGGCAAACCTATAGTTCAATCTCTGTACCAAGTTTCATGGTAATATCATATGTCCATTTCGAATTATTACAGTATTTAGTTTATTTCTATTTTTAGTAACAGTAACATGATCTTTGACCTCTGGTGAAAAAAAGGTCATGCATAATCCTCACATTGCCACATTTGTATACCCAGTTCCATCGAAATAAGTTCAGTACTTTTTGAGTTATTGCAGGAACCAGGTTTTGGGGACGGACAGACAGGCGGACGGACAAACATACGGACGAACAGATAGACACACAGACGGATGGCAAACCTATAGTTCAATCTTTGTACCAAGTTTCATGGTCATATCTTATGTACTTTTCGAATTATAGCAGTATTTAGTTTATTTCTATTTTTAGTAACAGTCACGTGACCTTTGACCTTTGGTGAAAAATAAAAGGTCTCGCGTAATCCTTACATTGTCGTTTATACGTATACCAAGTTTCATCGAAATATCTTCAGTACTTTTTGAGTTATCGCAGGATCCAGTTTGTTTTAGTTTATTTCTATTTTAGTAACAGTCACAAGACCTTTGACCTCTGGTGAAAAATAAAAGATCGTGCATAATACTCACATTGCCGTTTATATGTATGCCAAGTTTCATCGAAGTATCTTCAGTACTTTTTGAGTTATCGCAGGAACAATATTTTGCGGACGGACGGAATTACGGACGGACGGACGGACGGACGGAGGGAAAACCTATAGTCCCCTCCGGTGAAACACGTTGACACGTTCGAATGTGGTTTCATCGTCAATGTCTGTAACATAACGATGCTCTCCACTCTTGGAATTGGTAATTATTTCCGTTGAATAAGGCTGATGACTGGATAAATGATCAATCGACGTAATGCAGTACTAAACAAATACACTGGATGCAAACACCACATTTTCTTTTATTATTCGTTATGCGTGGCTTTTTGATAATCTACATAAATCCACAAACGCTTCAAAAAGAACGCAACACAATGACCTTTTGATTTTATATCAACAATACAAATTTCATTTCGGACGTGTTCATGTTAAATTGATATGTTGGATATAACGTAACATACTGTGTATAATAAGGTTCAGGTACTACGCCATGAAATGGATCTTTTATGTATATCCGTCAAGCATTTACATATATAACTGTATGCCAATTCATACTTGTAGAATGCCATAGCAATCGATATATTAAGCTCACAAAGAAATACCAGATGATGCCATGTTGTAAAGAAATAAAAAATAATTCAAAAACAAAACGCCAAACACTACATGCACTCTCGTTCTTAGATTTTCATTCATTAAAACAACATCAATAAGCTATTAAATACAACGTGGCCAAACATAGTTTTTCATTTCAGAGAATTCGTCTGCTGAAAGATATGAATGTAGTACCCTTCCGGATTTCTTCATTCTGTGACGTACATATAATAACTTCATCGCCCAATGACTAGTTGACTGTATTAATACATGCATTGAAACAAGCATTGATACATGTCCATTGAATTGAGTGGCTAAGCAAGAGTAAAACCTTTTTCTACAGTGTTTTTTTTCGATTGAACGAACTAGCAATAAAGTTGCATGTTGTATAGTTAAAACATCTTGGATACAAAAAGCACAGTAAAATTAATAAATATAGATTTGTTAACATGCAAGAGAAATTATATCAGTTGTAGCGAAACTAGCAAAACTGCTAGTTTTAGAGTACTAACTGTTTAGTTTTAAGCACATTAACTTAATAGCCGTATAATCAGATTTGCCAAAACAGTTCGCGATCATTTCAACACTAGTTAGAAGAAATCGGCTGATAATAATTTTGTAGTTTATTCATACATATACGAATTAATATTGTTTTAATAAGAAATATTGAGAAATAGTGACACATAAATATCTTTTCAGTTATCTGTTTTATGGTATCTGTATCTTCAGTGTGTTATTATATTCATAAAACTTTTTAAATTATTTTCCAATAAGCGTGTTAAATAATGTACTGCTTGTGTATTTTGTGTATAGTAAAACTATATTTCACTGTAATAAGCACTTCCATTTTCTCCATATTTACCAATCGTAGGTTCTCTGGGTGCTTTCAGTCTCTCTCACAGCATGGAAAGGTAATATATTTGTCCGAAACGATTTTTTTAATGAGGCAATTGTTAGACAAAGTGGTATCATATATAACAAGTGTCGCCAAGAAGCAAGACACAATATTATTTTACAGGTTTCGCAAGTATCATGAGTTATGCAAGTTAAAAAGTGCAATATTACAGGATAAGACTAGATAAAGCATTGAATTTTGTTGTTGTTTTTTGTCTGTAAGAAACTCACGGTGTTTAACATCAAAAATGCATCCACATTGCCTAATAGTTATTGAAGTAAATTAAGACTCCCCAACACGTTCATTTAGAGAGTTAAAACTACAATGTTCATGTGTTTTGCACCAGTAAACTTCTTTGTAACACAAGCAAAATTGTTTGCTTTAGATTTGGATTTCACATCATCACATCTTAGCCATTTGCAATTGATTAGTTAAAAGCAAAACAAAAGCGGGGCATACCAGAACAAAAACATGAACTAGCGCCATCGGTCTAGCTACCATCGGTCTAGGTTCTTTCAGAGGCAAAATAAAAGCGCGGAATTTTATTTAAACTTCACTGTGTAACATTCTAAAATGTACTTTGTATCTATAATATAATTCAATGTCATAATTATAAAACATAGCGTGTCAAGTTTCAACAGCTAAATAGAACAAAAGTTACAATACGTTTAACATCCAGTCAAATACAGGAGGTGAACGCACTCCAAATACAGGAGGTGAACACACTCCAAATACAGGAGGTGAACGCACTCCAAATACAGGAGGTAACGCACTCCAAATACAGGAGGTGAACGCACTCCAAATACAGGAGGTGAACGCACTTCAAATACAGGAGGTGAACGCACTCCAAATACAGGAGGTGAACGCACTCCAAATACAGGAGGTGAACGCAGTCCAAATACAGGAGGTGAACGCACTCCAAGACTAGGACGGCGCTATGAAACTGGCGCAACACGAAGTTAACATTTGCTAAACTCTCTAATACACCATAATATCTAGTAAAGTAGAAGTGTTATAGACGAAACATTTATTGTCAGGCAAAGGATAAACCTCCTCCGGAGAAGAAATAAATATACACCATTTCATCAGAAAGATAACAGTTCTTATATTACTAGACGTATTTAAAAGACGAATTATATAAAAGAAGGTTGAAACTTATATCATAGTCAACAAATATAGTCTGTGATGGTTTGTTGGCTTGTGTTTTGCTTTTATGTTGTTGTGTTTGGTAAAGAAAATCGCAGCTTTTTTTCGCTCAAGACATCATGTCATTCATGTGCTATAACACAATACTATCTGAAAGCTTCAAACGCATCGCGAGCCAATCAGTTTAGAGCAGTTCATATTGTTATGTTAGCGACCGCGACACTGAATAGTGTTTCTCTTGTGACGATTTTTCACTGGCTGTTTCCTAAATAAACACATTCGAGAAGGGGTAAAATCCAATATTGGTACAAATCATTTTTTCTGGCGAAAGAAAGAGCATACGAGCATGTTGTGCGTTTTTCACTAATATTAATTTAATCTGATGGACAATAGAATAATCAGCAATCTGCACATTTTGGTTCTGAAAGGTTCTAATAGTTTGCATGCTGATAAAAGAACAATACAGTTTTATTCAAAGAAATTTGTTAGATCTATTACGTCTATATGAAGTATGTGATGCATTAAGAATAATTTACACAAAAGTTTGATTTTAACTTAAAAGAAGATTGTCCGTCATGCAGAATCCAGCGAAAGAAAAAGTAAATCCGAGGTATCCATAGCTTTTTCTGTATTATCTTCTACGACAATGTAGATACATGTAATTAACATTAACTACCCACAACTTTCGTTTCCTACTGTGTGGTTTCGCAGTTTTGTTGTCGCATGTGGCTGTCGTCGGTAATTATTTTTGTTTCATTGCTCCGATGACTTGATACGCGATGGATGCATTGAAATGCGCTATGGCACAACATTGTATGCGCTATGGCACAACATTGTATGCGCTATGGCACAACATTGTATGCGCTATGGCACAACATTGTATGCGCTATGGCACAACATTACATACTTTTCTTCATCTATAATACTTCGAAACAATTCTTGCACTGTTTCTTGCACCGGACAAAGAACAACAACAATGAAATAGTGTTGGATACTTTTTTTCCCAAACAATCCTGGCTGCAGTCGTTTAATGATACTCCGTAAGTAAATGAATGTGTTTGGGCATTGAAACAGATGTAAGACAGCATCTGTGTGACTTCGTTCATGATTGTATATTTTAATATAATGTTTTAATATATCGTCTTAATATATCGAAAATAACTATCTTTAATCCCCCGAAATTGCATTGCATTTCAGTATAATTGCGCGTATATTTACTACATGTATCAACAATATACATTAGGTAGAAATTTTTTGCAAAAATGCATTCAGTTATATATGCATTACACAAGTTTGGAATTTGTTTTTGTACATTGTTTTCTAAACATCCGTGGTGTCAGGTTGGATGCATACAGTTTGAATGCAAACACACTATTATGTAAATTGCATACATTTCATCGTATACACTTCATTGTGTCCCCGGTATCCATAACGGCTATCGATACAGAGTTCCATAGCAATCCCATCAAGTGAACATCGGAGATGCTCAGACGTTTTACAAAATCCTACTTCAGTCACACAGAATTGCCTTGTCGGCACAGTTTTAACAAATAGTAAAGACAAAAAATACACAAGTATGCATGCAACGAAGTCGATTACAATAAATACCGTTCAGATATATAAGTGCATGTAATTTTCCAAGTATTCGAATTAAAATCGATGTTAAATAATAATAATAATAATAATAAAATAATAATAATAATAATGGAAGAGATGAAATATATGTGAAACTTGTCCATGCCGGCAAAATTGGTTTAATATAAATGAAGGTCAATTGTTGGGAAAAAAAGTGTGTATAAATATTTGGAACGTCTCAATCATTACTCGATAAGGAATTGATTCTATCGAAAGATGTCCACGGTTGTGTCATATAATTAAATGGTGTTACGTGGGATACACGTAAATGGTGTTATTATTTTTATAGTTATTGTCTTGTACTTGAAATTGTACTAACAGGAACACATTTGATACATAAGTTGGTCCCAGAGGCGTATCACAGCTTCTATGGTTTTGCGTAACAAAGTGACCATTATACGGACAAATGCCACTTTTGTTTAAATCTACTGTAAGATGCAATGTTTGGCGAATCGCTGGTGTTATTGAGTTATCGAAATAAAGCGGCTAAGGAAAAAAAAAGTTATGTAAAATGCCATATAACGCAAAAGCGGCTTTAACCGTGAAACTTGCGTATAGCCAGTGTACGTCTTGTAGCATTAACAAGTTGTCTATGGTGCTTGTGAAAATCTCATATAATCTTCCAGATAGTTTAAACATATGTAATGGAATCAAACATGCAATGGGATTGGATTATAAGTTTTTCCAACATTAACACGATCCTCTCCTAGTTATACAAATAAGTCAATAAGCTACTCTTCTAGGGTTTGCTCTCTTACATTATTGCTGTAATTTGAAAGTATTATCATATTAAAAACAATGCATTAGTCATTTAAGAAGTAGTTATGATCTGTAAGAATCAAGAATAAAAAAAAAAAAACAACAACGTGAAACCAAGGTTAGTTTATGAAAAAAATCGTATTCACCCTGTTGAACACAGCGCTTCTTCGCATTGCTCAACTTTAATAGCGGATTTAAGATTGTGTAAATGATTTCCGATAAATGACACGTAAGACTTTCTGCAAATGAGGCGTTCACATTTAGACTGCCTAAGGCTACAATGAGTGTCACATGTAACAAATCGATGTTGTGTTCCTGTCTTTTCCTGATGACTGTAGATGTGACATGCACTTGTACATCATATTTGCCACGGTTGCCAAGGGTATACATATATGTATATATTTGTACTTTTTCAACAGTATATTTTCTTTAGTGCTGCTGGTACTGATGCGCAGATGATTTTATTTCTAATCAAGTTTTGTTCTTACTTCTTAGTGACAGATGCATGCCAACGAACTGTCTTTGCCACGACGATTCTTACAAAAAATATCCCTTGTACTTGGCATACATTATATGACCTTGAATATTCCCTTGAAGAATATATATATATTTAGCTAAAGATGATCCAGTCTTTATAACATTGTTCGAATAAACCTTGTAAGCAGTGCTTTTTACAGTTTAGAAATGAAGACATTCATAAATGATACGTATAAATGTATCAGCTAAATAACCTAACTTGATACTATGTCAAGAATGAACATTAGACAAACATACCGTATTTCTTTACGATGTATTGATATATAACGACGAAAGATGATAAGATGCGATCTGCCTTAGCTGAACATTTATTTTTGGTTGTAAAGGTGCTTTTTTTATTGGCGTCATTGCAGAAATGACAATCCCTTACAATCGACTGGAAATAATACCTCATTACACAACAGTGCATCGGAGAGAAGTCAATATATATATGTGCTCGTTGTTTCCATATGTATTAATAAAAATGCCATGAACAACATCCGCGCCAAGCATATATAGTTTGCAATATAGCCAATATTATTAAAATTGTGGTTATTAGCGTTTATTGGCTCATCCGAATCTACCTGTAGAATTGCTTTCTTAAAAGTCTTGTTATAGCTCTGCAGGCGCATACCGAGCTTTGAGTTAGAGGGGGGGGGGGGGGGGGCGAGCGGAAATACTCAGTAACTGAACAAACCTGTCAACAAACTGCTTTTGGTACCTCGAACATGTTGGGATAGATATCAGAACACACCAATGGCAACGAAATGCTTATGTTAATATATTGTGAGATTTAAAACCGAATGTTGAACGATTTTAGAGGGGGGGGGGGGCGTACGCCGCTTCCGCCCCCATGTAAATCCGCTTATGTTTTGGCATACATAACAAACTAAGTGAAAGCTCATTTACAATACCCCAATGTCAGATAAGTATTGATTTTCCATATACTTTCAAATTAAGATTTCAAGATATCACCATAAGTTCTTATGACTTCAGCGGAGAGACTGAATGAATGTCATACTAAAGTAAGTCATATAGATACTCTGCCAATCATACTACTGTGTTTTTATTACGTACTCGAATGAATGGAATACAAAATATGACACTATTATACCAATTATTTGACTACAAGTATAACAACTCATTTATAATAGTCATTTCATTTTATCATTGCTACAGTACAATAACAATACTTGTTGTATCAATTATTGATATGCTGACAACACAATAAAAACTAATAGAAAATTAAGCCAATATAAAATGAATTTTACATGAAACATTTAAAATGCCATTATAAAATAGTAACATCTTGTATTTACCATGTAAACAACGCGGGGAATACAATATTTAATATTATATATTAAGTTTAATATGTGGTAATTGTATACCACAGTCTACTTCTGCAATACAAAATTCATAATATCGACACAGTAATTTTATACACTTTATACCTCATTCAGCCCAGCGTTTAAAAGAAAATAGAAATAAACTTATATTGTATATGAATTTGTATTTAACAGAAATGTTATGTTTCCTTTCAATATGTACGTTCTTTCATTGCTTTAACAGTTGTGTGATGACAATATTATAAATGTGCTAAAGTTAATAAAACATTTGTTCTGATCTGTTTTTCTGTAATAAACAATTTTGCTATTGTTTGTATTGTTGTTATTTACCAGCTTTGCATTCAGGTCGATGGTGAAACAAAGAAAAGATTCAAAACTTGAAAACTAACATGTGTATAAGTGTATATTGCAACCGTGTCACATACAATATTGTAAACTTCATGTGAGGTTGTGCGAGTGTTTGCAGATTTCTATAAAGCCCTTCTATAGACTTCCTTTTTTTTTCATCGACCATTCAAACAAACTTGCTCTAATACTGGAATCGCGATGAGAAATACAAAGGTTTCTTTGTCATTATGAATTACTCCGGATATTTCGATCGTAGAGCCCAATAAATTATCAAACATTCAGGTGTAGTTATGAGCTCAGGTTCAAGATAAACATCATCTGCAATCATGTTGAGTGTAGTGTTATGACCAACAGCTTAAAGGGACACGTTCACAGATTGTTTGTATCTTTTTTTTAAATTCATTACATGTCTTTACTGCAAAAAATAACTACAGCATCTGCAATAATTTAAAACCAAAATTATATTTAAAAAATCAATTCGAACCCGGTACCTCTGCGATAAAAAAATCTCATGCGGTAACCACTCGGCCATTCGGACTTACACATTTGGTTGTGAATTTAATACAAACGCATTATAATTGTATCCATTTCGATTGATGAGTATCCCTGTACGAAACGATATTTCCAATATATTTTAGCCATGAGTGTTATTTCGCTTGTTCGTATATAATGTATAATTTCTTTTTGGAATCTATGACACAATTTTACAAAATTGTCAATTTGCCAATCTGTGAAAAGGTCCCTTTAAAATTAATACTGCAAAAAAGCAGATCATGCATAAAGTATAATACTGTGTTCCAGCGTATTTTCTAAACAGATGTTGTAACCTATACTTTATTTTAAACAAGTTGTCCAATTATATTGAACATGCATTAGCTTAAAGAAATACTGGTTATAGTTGCAGTAAAAGTCAGTTAACTTGACTAACGTTTCGGGATCTGCGTGTATATGACTACGTCCTTTTGTACTCCCAAAACACTTATGAGAAGGGCGTTTTTCTTGCCGATAAATGCAGGGAAATCCTCGAGTTGTGTTAAAATATATTGCACTTCTGTTGATTTTACGTTCAATCCCAATAAAATCTTGCACTTTTTCGAGTTCTTCGAATGGATTTTTTATAAGATTTTCTCCATTTACCAAGTGTATGTTTTTCTTGCTAAATGTTTGTAGCCACCTCTGCATGTATTTAACATATATTCCTGTGTCAACAATGGAAGAGTGATCGTTAATTTTCCCACTTTTTTTCAACACTCGGCTCGTGAAAGACACACTTGTACCGTTGCCACTTTTACTGACAGATTGCGTGAAGTCCGAAATTGCCCTAACAACCGGGTCCCTAATGACAAGAAGAAGCTTTGTGGCATTTGACATGTTGAAAATCCTCTGCGGCACACCAGGACTTACGAAGTACCGCGGTGTTTTCTCCACAGTAATTTCATCGTCATATGTCAGCGGCATTTTTGACCTATAAAATTACAGTATACTAACAAAAATACTAACGTTATTTAATAATATTTTTTCAATGAATGGCATTACAGTAAAGTATTCATTTCCTTATAGATCAGGCATCGAGAATAGATTTTAATGAGAGTCTTCCACATTTAATTGTTAAATATAATAATATTTAAATTGGTTTCAGTGCGTTTGTTACAAAAAAATTGTTTTCAAAATTATTTGAAAATGTTGCCACACGTTGGGGCGTTGGCAAACAAAACAGTTATTTACCTGTACCAGTCAAAACCAAGATGATAATATCTGTCGAAGAAGTGTGGTTCTGGGCCAGATGCTTTAATGGATGGGTGAAGCTTCAGATATTCAAGCAGAGCTCGAGTTCCACACTTTTTCACTCCAATAATTATCACATTTGGCAGTCTCCGGACGGCCTCCCTTTTACGTATATCCTTCCTGAATATTTGATTCGGCACAGAATGTTGCATTGTTAAATAGTTATTGTTTTTCAAATATGTATTTGTCGATTTGTTTAAAGATGTGTTGGAGTTATGAAGTAACGATATTATCCACATCAGACTTAAGAAACTTAAACTTACAACAAGTTTGCATTTCTGCCTAAGTTGCATTGTTCAGAAATTATAAATACATATTTCAAGAATCTAATAATTTAGAATTGTTGCATAATCAATGCTTCCAAAATTAATCATTTCACAGAAAAAATCAGAGCTTTTAAATAACGGTTTCTCTCGCTTGCATATTTACAATCGAAGTCTGTAAACAAAACCTCATTCAATAGTGGAAGAAGCGACAGCCTCTGTGAGACTGCAAATATTGAAAACAGAACTAAGGACCTGTTACTGCCGTGCATAACTATTGGACAATAGTAGTTGAGTGACATTGATTTATCAATACACTAGCACTAAATGGTATGTCGTATTCACGCTGTGATACCCTCACTGCTATTGCCGGCTTGGACGCCTAATTATATTCTCTTACATGTGCGTAATAATTATATTAAAATACATGTACTTTTAATTAAACTACAGGTAACTGATTTCCATATGTTATTATGACCATGTGTATTTATTTTACGCATTGCATTTACATGTTTATTCAGTTCAAAATAAAGCTCACTAACATAAAGCGAGTACGCGTGGAAGAGCTTGGTGCAATATGTTGTAAATGAATTAACTTATAATTGCATTAATAACATGCAAATAGTATCAACAGTGATTGATTACAACTGGCAGTTTGAATACATTAATAAAGTACTATAGTCCTAACACTGATATACACTCGATTTATCCACCTGAAAATATATTTAGAAACAGTTACAACTACCTTCTATCGAAAAATTCGATAATATTATGATCATTGTTGAAAATCCATGTTCACCGAACATTTTTGGATGGAACCTTAAATATTGCAAAGAAATTTTAGATAAGCAATATAGGCCTAACATGTTGGTCCAATTATGTTATGGCCATAACAAAATACACATGTACACGCTATTTGGGTGAATCTTGTCGTGCACATTTGGTGGCAGATTCGAGTACGTACAGTTCTGAGTCTTTACACACAAACAAAAAGTATGCAGAATTTAATTCTAATATAATATATCATGATAATTAGAAAAATGCATTTGGATTCGCTCTATGGCGTCGTTATTTGTTGCGTATTTTAAAGATGGTCCTAAATATCCGTTTCTCGGAGGTTTTGTACATAAACCGCATAATTTAACTGATGTAATAATCATTACGGTATATAGTAACTGCAATATTAATGAGTATGCTTAATTTATTTAATTGGGTACGCTTGAGTACACATCGTGTATAAACCAATATAATACTTGTATTTTATTAGTAAAAATATGATTATGTCCCTATGATATCTAATACTAATTTACAAATACATGTACTAATTAAGCTACTCTTAACCCATTCACTTCATGGCAGTTATGCCTACTATACAATAATGATATAAATAGAGTCATAAAAATACAAAATTTCAATATTTTATAAATTATATATTTAACAACCTTACAACATATGCATATAACAATACGTTTTATGTATACACGTGCATGTTATTATACAAATGTTAACGACCAAACGTTCGTAATTGGCATTTCGAACAGAATTATTTAGGGACGTACCCAATATGTCATCGACAGTCCTGTTTTTTTTATACAGTACGAGTTCCTATTTTCGGCATAAATCTTTGAAATGTAATGCACCATTACATAAAAATTTTTGGGATTGAAATGAGTATATTGTAACCTAAACAAAACAACAGGGACAGGCACTAAAGGGGCATTTTTATTTTACATAAAATCACCATGTAACTGTGTCGTTTTATTGGATTTCTTACGTTTCACGGCAATAATGCGATTATTTTCATGATTTAAATATGTTACGATTTTTACAGCGAAAACCGCTTTTTCAGGTTTAAAAAAATGAAAATTGTAGGAAACGCAGACAATATTTAAACAGTAGAAAAACTCATACGATAAAGAAATGCTGGGAAAATGCAGACGCTATGAAATAGTAGGGAAATGCAGACAATATATGAATAATAGTAAAACGGTGACGGTATGAACTTGGTAGGAAAATTAAGACAATCGAAGGCGCAATGAAAACAGAAGAAAAACTCATGCGATATGAAAATAGTACCTGATAATGCAGAAGCTATGCAAATTGTAGGAAAACGCAGACGATATATAAACAGTAGAAAAACGCATACGTTGCGTAAATGGTTACAAACGCGGACGCAATGAAGTGTTGGAAAACGCGAAATGCGAAGAAAGACTATGTTAACTGCTTAGCACGTTTTGATTTAAGTATTGTTGAGAATGAGTTCCATGCTTTCTTCGAATGTCCGCTTTTCAACGAAAGTAGAATGAACCTTTTGTTTAATTGGTACAGTGGTCAGAGAGATCAAATGCTGTTTATCAATTCGACGAAAACTGAGGATGTTGAATCTATTAAACTAATGGTTTTATATATTTTTAAATTAATGAATGAAATTGAAAAGTAACGTTGTTTACAAAAATGTCAAGATGTATACATGTACGTGCTCTCATCGCTTATTGTATCGAAACTACGACTATGTCCTGTTTATATCAAAAAGTGCAAGGTGGTTGTTATATATTTTTTGTATATATGCTGTATTTTGGGCCGGAGGCCTATATGTACAATAAATTTGAGTTGAGTTTGAATTGCAGACGTAATGAAAATTGTAGGGAAACGCAGACGATATATACACAGTAGAAAAACGCATACGACATGAAAAAAAGTTGGAAAACGCATACAATATGAAACAGTTGGAAAACGCAGACGCAACGAAAACTGTAGGAAAACGCAGACACTATATAAACATGAGAAAAACGCTTACGATATAGAAATAGTAGGAAAATGCACACTCTATGAAAATAGTAGGAAAATGCAGACACTATACGAGCACTTGGAAAACGCCGACGGTATGAACTTGGTAGGAAAATGCAGACGATATATAAATAATAGTAAAACGCAGACGGTATATATGAAAACTGTAGGAAGACGCAGACGATATATAAACAGTAGAAAAACGCATACGACATGAAAATAGTAGGAACACGCAGACTCGATGCAAATATAGTAGAAAAACGCATCCGATTAGAAATAGCAGAAAAAAAAAAAACAGAACCAATGAAAATGATAGGAATACGCATACGATATTAAAAAAGTTGGAAAACGCAGACGATATTAAAACGGTAGGAAAATGCAGATGCATAAAGTTGATCTACGTACAAAGGCAGGCCACATCTAAAACGCGCTCATTACAAATACACACTCATTCCGAATACAGTCGGTGCCTTAATTTCGTCTTTGATAATTCTGACTGCGTTTTCCTATGCTATTGTACACTTTTTGTCAGTGTTTTTGTAAAAAAAAAAAAAATATTAAAAACGTAACTGCCAACAGAAATCCTTAAATAGTTATAATTAATAAACATATTATTTTCAACACTCGTAAATATCATTTTACCACCGATAGATTCGTTTATAAATACATAACTCACAATTTTTGCTTTAAACAACATCTACAATTTTAAATAAAATATCACTATTTAATTAATTAATATTTAAGTGTGAACGTTTACAAACATAACAAACACATTAACAGTGCATTTAACACCATATAAACGCATTCTGAATGCCGTCTGCGCTTTCCTTCTTTGTTTATATTGTATGCGTTTTACAACGTTATCTATATCGTATGCGTTTTCTTGTATGCGTTTTAGTGAGACCCACTGTTTATTACACAATGATCCGATCGGGCCTTTACAAGTGTGATATTATCTTACACTCTGGGTACACAGGCGATTCTAAAAATAAATCGCCTCTGGTACATCATGCGACGTTTTGGACTACTTTCAATCACATGATCATCAAAAATGGCTGCGCCCATATAAGCTACAGTATTGAAATTCCGATCAACAAACCACACGAAAATGTTGAAAATTATTGGGAATTATTATAAATAAAAGTGGTCGGAGTTAATAATTACCCAAATAACAGTACGGTAAATAATATGAGATGCCACTCAGCTAAGAAATAATGATATATTCAGCTCAATTTGAAGCCAACTGGAGTTTGGAAATATGCTGAGTTATCTTCAGCATCATTTCTGTGGAACACTGAAACATAAGTACTAGTGTTTCATAGTTATGGTGCTTTTGACATAATTCACTCAACACCTTAATCTTAATGTAACTTGGCCACAGGTAAAGATGTTTTAATGTAGTATAAAGTACCAAATTTTGCTTTTGTCAAATATACTGATTGATGAATCTGTAATATTAAAGTTGTATCCATACTTATTTATCATCTGTCCTGCACATTTGAAATGTAAAATAAACCTGCCATTTCCGCATGAAATTGTGTGTTGAAAATTAGCTCATATACCGCTATAAACCGTATAATATGACTTAAATTTTTGGATATGCTTAATGATATTACCACCATGCACCGGATAATATTAATCAAATGTATTATAAGAAAGCCACTCACTTTGATACTATTATGGACACCCCGTCTTGGATAGGGATTTCAATTGATGTCAAATCCTGCTTTTTTATGCAATTTTATCATTTCTGACTCAAGCAAATAATGTGCCCTGCATCATTTTGATCCACTTGTTTTCAATAAGCGAACTTCAAAAGCACTAAAAAATAATATTTTTATAACACTCATATTTTGCTTTAATTGAAAAAAATAATAAAAAAACAACTTTGGAACACAAGAAAATACTGAAAAATATCTACCATAAGATCAATAAAATCATTTATCCCCATTGACCATGTATTCAACTGACAGTAATTATGCCAATTCAGTTTGGGAATTAATTTAAACAGCATACCACAAAACAAAATAATCACAGTACTTCAATTTGTTTATAAGCATTGCACATATAAATGCATACAGAAATATAGTAAAATAAACCAGATGAGTACAGATTGTCATATTTTGTGTAAATGTCACTTTCATGTTTGATTTCAGGAGAAAATAGATATTAAATGGTTATAATTTGTTAAAAACAGAACTTTACAACAAATAAGGTGATTTACTTTATCACCATTAAATTCATTACACTATATAGATGCATACTGTTTCCTTCAAAGTTCATCATTGCAGATACATCACTAAATACAGTATAATTGGTAATCTTGTTAATAAAAGCATATTTCATGTGTTTCTACTGGCTAGATATAACTGAGTACTATCATAGAAAATGTCCTGTCTGGGTGCTTGTAGAAATAATGCTATGTTACTGATTCATTAATTCCAAAATGTAGCTGCTGGATGTGTCCATACATTTCAAAATTGTCATATTGTCACAGTTCAGGCACATAAAAATATCTTTATTTCTTTCATATCACTTCTCAAGTTTGTAAGTGATTTTGTGTTTTGAAAATATTCTAATTTCCCTCTATCGCATTTGTTATAATGACGGTTACATTAACATTATAATTATATTAATATATAAAAATAAATATTTTTAATACTATCATATACATTTTATATGGGAAATATATCAAAGCATTATTCAAAGCTATATAAATGTATAACCAGTTATAAAATATATGTGCTTCAAATGCATTAAGGTATTGCAAGTTCAGGACACAGAAGCTGAAAACAGCTTAAAATTGTCACAGTACATGATGGTAAATTCAACCTGTGTTCCTTTCATTTCAATTAACAAATTGTCATAGTATCATAGTCATATTTACATAAAGCTGGCAGTCTTTCATTATATCCTTGGATAATATTTGGTTGGTCTGCCAGATTATTTACACTCTAGTCGAGTTTCTAACTGATAATTCGCATTGAGCTCTTGTAGGGATACCAGTCACAGCCAGGTTTGATATTCTTCGGGAGATGACCATATTAATCACAGACTTGCAAAATTGTGTTCACCTGTAAAAAAGAGACATGTGACTAAATTTTAAGGAACATTTTGTAATTAAGCATGCGATGTAACGGTAAACATAAACAAAAAGTAAAAGACTATTTAGACTTAAATTAGTTGTACTAGTTAACAAGAATTATGCCAACTATTCATAGCTTAAGTAATAATATTAATGCTGCAAAAACACTATAATCAGAATAACTTATGGTAAATTACTAATAAGAAACCATGGACAGCGGGTATTGTGTAGACATTTTTCATTATCTGTATTTGATTCTTCCTCAAAACCTTGTTTTTATCAGTGTAATTTAACTTAAAATCTGTTTCACTATTAAGTCTAGTTTCGCTTTAAGTTTGGATAGTTTGTAAACACTAGAATCAGTTTCGATACCCGGTTATAATTTCTTGAACTTATATTTTCATAGTAAGCCTTTTGGATAATAGGTCAAGATGCCTGTAAAATATACATCTAACTTTCCTCATTTTCATCGTTTCGACATAAAATGTGGTGCTATTTCAACGCGCGTCGTGTATAGCCCTATAACACAGGCGGATCACCGATGGGTGTATCAAGCCAAGATGGCTCCATGATCTATCTTACGGAGCATTCCGGAGATAGTCGATGTATCACGATTGATTATCTTAATGTCATTGTTGAATAAAATGTTATGCAAGGTAGCAATATAACTGCTTCTTAGCCCCCATGCGTCTCTTTTTGCAGGTAAAACACTTTTTGAACTTCAGCTGCTTATATCGACTATCTTCGGATTTCTCCAAATTTCAAATTCGGGTAGCAGGGGTAATCAATGTGGAGAGCTTACTGCAGTAACTGTGGTTGCAAAAAAATCACGTGCAAGAATCAGTACGTGCTTTAAAGTTAAGTAAGTAACAATTTTATTAGCCCCATTCATCGCAGAAAGGTTGAAAATCATGTGTTAAATGCATACAAATATATTAGAAGTTCTTTGTCCGAAAAGTTATTATTTGTGCAAGGTGCGTTTTGGGGTCGAAGTGCAAATATAGAAATTAGAATAAATTTCGGACAATCCATTTACTTGTATTATTGTTGACTGATACTGACATGGTTTTACTTAACGCCAAGAAATCTGGTAATATTAGGGATGTTAATAATCAAATGAATAATTTTAAGTCTGGAACTTACTCTCTGTAATTTATGTTCAGTTTATTTTTAAGTTTGAAGTTAATCCACTTGAACACGCATTTATTCAGACGATTTCAGGTTGTTTCGCTACCTGTGCATTTTCACACTTGTTGTTTTGCTACCCAGGCGGTAGTTGATTCGCTACATATATGTTAGCTATATTTGTAAGCCCTATGCAAACATTGAGCTACTTCGTATATGGGCAATGTTTGCTGACGGGCTATACCGGGGAAGGACCATTTCTGTGGTGGAAAGTTTTCCTTCTTTGTCAATATTTTTCCGACAGGATTTTTATCGCTACTTTCACGTCCCGAAATTAGATAGTTATTGTGAACAGATTGCAATAAAAGTTACATACCTGGACAGATAAACCATTCCTAATTAATGTTCCATAAATATTTGTATTAAAACACTTTCATTTTGCATGCCTGAGCCATTTAAACCTACACACTATTGCATTTTAAAATAATCTCGCTGTCCTCCACTGTGTAAACTTTAATTGATATTCCACTTCGCTGAATGGATTGCGTCATATCGATTGGTCTCTCGATTCTATCAACAACTACAATCGTCATCTGATTGGTTGAAGCATATTTGAAGGGTTAAACAAGGCAAGGTAAACATGGCGGTCTGTACATGAATGTAGATTTAAATAAAAGTTTAAATCGGAATTAAACGCATGTCATAGGTAAATTTCGGCACATGTTAATCAGTTTAGGCGTTGTTTAAGTAAAATACGTTGATATATAACTAAATTGTCGCAAATAATGGAAATTTATGAAAATTTAAACTTTTAGGTTTCCACCACATCAATGGTCTTTTGGCGATGAGTCTTTTAGCCCTATATAAAAATTGGCACTAAATTCGCAGCAGGTCTCATGAATTAGACTACATATATGTTTCGCTACCCACAATATTAATGTATAGTTAGTTGTGGCTGATTTTGAACGTAATAATGTGTTAAAATGTAAGAAATATAAATTCATTGAAAATGTTATGTGTTTGATGAAAATTCATCAAATTCAAGTTTGATTATTAACAATTGGTTATTCAGGTTTAAAAGTAATTAATGTATAAATTACTTAGTGATGAATTGTGTGACTATTCATCATAATAATTAATATACTGTTGGTTAATATACATGGACATGTTCTTATTAATGGTTAATACAGTTGTATCTTATTCTGTTCCTGGAATAAATTATAAACTAAAGTATGTTCACCTCAGTGAAAAAAATTATTAAGTATCAACTGTCAAGTACTTAGTTAGGACACTAGGCTAATATTTACCCACAATAAAAGTAAGAATTTTTATTAATAGTATTTATGTATTACAATCATTAATATAATTATAATTTATAATTTGAAAGTTCTTAATGTAATTATGTGTAAATAGTGTGAAAAATAAATAACATGAGCAACAAAGATTATTAATGACCGCAATATCTAATTAAAGTTTTCACACCCTAATTAATGTGTAGCGGGAGCGGGCTTTCTGAGGCCGCCACCGAGCGGTATGTGCGCGGCCTCACGATTTGTTGGTGCATTCAATATTAAACAGTACAATTATATAAACAATTTTCCTTAGGCTTTCTTGCCTTTGATTAATTTAAATAAAGAGTAATCAAGTCGCGAAAATATATACAGATGCGACAATTTGGGGACTAATGCCTCCGTGAAGCTCCTTCCTCAAGCTTCACGATTCCACAAAGCCTCCTGCCTTCATGACACCAAGCAGCCTATCCTATGGCTTCTGCTACAAGGCCTTTCACCAGCATTGTTAACCTTTGGAAGCCTCCGAAGAACCCCTCGACTCCTGAACAAGAAACCCTGAGACCCGGACAGCACCGTTTGAAGCACTGAAGCAAACGTTAACACCCAAATGCCGCAGAATCCTTTCTGAATCAAGAATACCTTTTTAAGCCCTTTTCCACTATGTTGATTCGACCACATCAGCAGGAGAACTGCCTGCTCAATACATTTACTGGCCTTTATATACTAGCAAACAGAGCGCCACCTATCCAGTGCACTTACGGAACCTACCGTAATCTAACGAGAATTCCTGATCATTATTTCTAGTTAATTTACATGGAAATCAGCCGAATTTAATTTTGAGAACGATGTTAAACAATATATTCGTCAACTATTTACTAGTCTAAAATATATTAATTCATGCTTATTAACTTGTACAAAGAAGAATATAGCTTACTTTTGGAATGGCAAATCCTTCCGTGTTGTTTACTGCGGCAAATTTAAAACTAAGGGAGGTAACTAATGTTCATTAAAGAAACGGGAAACAAGTACCGTATTTACCCTATGTATTTGGACACTAAAAACTAATTACACTTTTTCTTGTCCCAATGTAAGGGGTCATAAAAAAATAATTCCCTGAAATGTGTCCCAAAATATAGGGTAATAATCGACCCAATGTATTTTCACACACACACCGATTGTCGTTATGCCGTGTGCTTCACTGAGTGGAGCGTGTCAATTAAGAACACTGGGTAGTATAGCGTGTTAGTACACAGTTTGCACCACGGGTCAATTAACAGGCTCTAGATGTGTTTGTTTAGCGATAAGAAAGCCTCATGTGGCACACCAATTGGCTTCATGAGAGACCCGACAATTATCACATACTACCGGGTAGGTACCCTAATACTGGTAACTGTTAATTATCATTAATTGACAATTTTATCGCTTGTTATAAGAAGTTCAAAAATTATATAATAATACATGCATTAAAATTTTGAAAACGGTAGTCTTTGTAGTTTTTATTATATAAAAGGGGTAGACTCTTATTATTTGCAGCATATCTATTGCAATATACGGTGTACAGTAGATCTATACTACTCTTATCATATTGAAATCAAGAGATATTTATTTTAAACTGGCAAAATTGAGGACAATTTACCATTATATTTTTGTGTCCCAATATTTAGGGACAAGAAAAAAATCAAATTTCAAAACTGTCCCACTATTAAGGGACTCAAAAAATAATTATTTTTCCAAAAAATAGGGGTGTCCCAATATTTAGGGTGTCCCAATACATAGGGTAAATATGGTACTTCGAGTGTTTTGTACCTAAACCTTTCGCCACACATGTTATCACACCGTTGAGTTCACAATATGTTGCATTCACGTGCAAACATTGATGCCATCCAAGCCCAAGATACTGTTATGTTCATCAACGAGACTGAAAAGTTAGTTTTCTGACTAAACACACAGCAATGTATACTTGTATAGCTTGTGGTAAAAATGTCACAAAACGACAACATGCTATTTAGTGTAATGTCTGCAAACAGTGTGTCTGTTATACTTTGTAAATTTGTTGTTATGCTACCCGAATATTTTCGGGGGAGCATATAGTCGCCGCTTTGTCCGTTTGTCTGTCCATTCATCCGTCTCAGCATCTGTCCGTCCCGTTTTCTTGTCCAGATTATTTCTCAGGAACTACTGACCAGAAATCAATGAAACTTCATGGGAAGCTTCATTACCAAGAGGAGATGTGCAGTGAACCAGGGGATTGTTCTTAGAGTTATGGGACTTTGAAGATTTCTGAAATAAGCATTTAGTGCACAATTCTTGTCTCGTCTGTTTCTACGCAACTACTGGCTGGAATTCAATGAAACTTTACAAGAAGCTTTATTACCCAGAGGAGGTGTGCACTAAACCAGAACGTTCCACTTCATTTATTTTTCTAAGAAATTTCTCAAATAAGCATTTAATGCACAATTCTTGTCCGGTCTATTTTTATGCAACTACTGGTCAGAATTCAATAAAACTTTATAGGAAGCTTCATTACCAATAGGAGGTGTGCGCTCAACCAGGGCGTTCTACTTCAATGATTTTTGTGTCGCCTGACCAGGCGACATATAGGGGTTACTTGTGTCTGCGGTGGCGGCCCCTTTCGCTTGTCCGGAGCATAACTCTTAGACTATTAAAGCTATCAACATAAAAATTCATAGGCAGATAGATCTCAATGAGGGGAAGTGCAATGCACAAGAACCGTTACTCTGCACCTCATACTTTTGGAGTTATTGCCCTTTGTTTATTTTCATACTTAATTTTTGTCCGGAGCATAACTCTAAGACTATGAAAGCTATTGACTTGAAACTTCATAGGTACATAGATCTCATTGAGGAGAAGTGCAATGCACAAGAACCGTTACTCTGCATCACACACTTTTGGAGTTATTGCCCTTTGTTTATTTTCATAATTAATTTTTGTTTGGACCATAACTCTTAAGGCTATGAAAGCTATCAACTTGAATAGTCATAGGTAGATACATCTCATTGAGGAGAAGTGCAGTGCACAAGAACCGTTACTCTGCACCTCATACTTCGGAGTTATTGCTCTTTGTAAAGTCTTTTCTTTGCAATTAGCCAGAGTGCAGTGCTTTTGAAGATTTCAATAAATCTGTTTAAAAACATTTGAACATGAACCTTAAGTGCTTCTTCATTTGGATTCACGTGATCTATCCGGTGTCAGGCGACACATCAGACTTGCGGAGTTCTAGTTATCAGAGTTATGGGACTTCGAAGATTTCTGAAATTAGCATTTAGTGCACAGTTCTTGTCTAGTCAATTTCTACGCAACTACTGGCTTGAATTCAGTGAAACTTTACAGGAAGCTTTAATACCCAGAGGAGGTGTGCACTAAACCAGAACGTTCCACTAAAATTATTCGGTGTAGCTGTCTAAGATCACTTTTGACCTAGATTCTTGCGATAATTATGCAGCGGGAAAATTGAATGCCAATAGCATTTGGCAGATTTTCTATTTTTAGAGAATGCAAACTTACAACAATGGTTTAATGTATATCAACAACTGTTGCATATTTTGGGGGATTAAAATGTACATAATTGTTTACATAAGCGGTTGAAATAAAGTTATAAACATATCTTCGACATACACTCTAGAACTGAACATAATTATGAACATATTTTCTAATTGTATGTCAAGAACAGAATATTATATTCGTTCTCAGAATTAATCCACTGTTTTGTTTAGCCTTGGGGTATGCTCTATAAATAACCATTGATGCTAGCGAGTTCAACACACTCACAATCATTCTAAAATTAGCACGCGTTTAGCTGCCGGTGAATAGCTCTTATATATACATGCATCAATTAGCGTCCAGAGAATCATAATCAAATGAGCGATTATTTCAATAAATGGGCATTTTTTTATTAACTTATTGTGCATGTTAATTTGAAATTGAATGGTGGTTGCGTTCTATTAAGAATTAAATAGAATTGCACAATTCTATCAACTTCTCCAGTAGATGTTAATCAACCTATAAAAAGATATATGTCAATAAATAAAATGTGGTGAAATAAGTCTCGGAATACGTCAAAATGTTATTCATGTTACTTTTACTTCATTTGCGTAGCATTACTACATTATTTGCAATACCAATTATACACAGAAACCCTTGCTACATCATATTCCTACCGAATATAATTGTAAATCGCCATAGTCTAATGAAATTTTATGTTTGTGTTATAAAAAATGGAAGTCATCATTATTTCAAATGCGCTGAATGTTCTCTAACATTGCTTTTCATTAGGATACACAGTATAAATGATTAAATGACTTCGAAATGTGTATGTAGTATGCATAGATAACATCAAAATGGAGGTAGGGTATGTTACTTAAGATCTGAATAACTATACGCGTCTGATACAAAATAATTTTCATTCATTCCCGCAATTATTTTTGTACATTGTTAATTTGTTAACTTTGACTGACAAATTTATATAATAATGATGTAAATTATTTAGGTTATTGATGTATTACTGGTGAAAACATGGGGCGGTATGATCGTTTATTCACGGTACAAATATTATTGAATTAAGCACACATTAATTTTGGGATCTGAGAAGTTTTCTTATGGTGCTAAAAAAATCTGGGGTCCCAGAAGTCGCCTTGTCTAAGTGGGGACCGAAACATCTGGGGTCTGAGAAGCCACCGAACCGATCATCTTGGCCCTCTTGTATTATGTTTAGAGTAAAAATGATATCTCAATATTAATGTCAACGCTGATTGTCTTTTTTTAAAGACATTTCTTGTTTTTCTAAGAGGTATGGGACTTAGAAGATTTCTGAAATAAGTATTTAGCGCACAATTTTCGTCCAATTTATTTCTACATAACTACTGGCCAGATATAACTTAAACTTTATAGGAAGCTTTATTACCAAGAGGACGTGTGCGCAGGTTGCGCTTCATTGATTTTTCTAAGAGTTGTGGGACTTTAAAGATTTCTGAAATTAGAATATAGTGCACAAATTGTCTGAGCTACTTACCCGCAACTACTGGCCAGAGTACAATGAAACTGTATGTGATGCTTGATTATCAAAATAATTTGTGCACAGTACAGAATGTTCCCTTTCAGTGATTTTCCTTGGAGTTATGGGACTTTGAAGGTTGCTGAAATTAGTGAATAGTGCGCAATTTTTGTCTGGAATGTTTCAGCAATTACTAGCCAGAATTCAATGAAACTTTATGGGAAGCTTCATTACCAAGAGGACGTGTTCATTCTACTAAGATGATCGGTTTCAATGACAGGGCTTTCCTTTGACCCGAGCTCCCGGGTTTTGACGCATGGAAATTTCAAAATACGTTTGTTTGACTTGCGAGTTAATTAACTCATGCGTCACATTTGACCCGGGGCATTTTCCGGACTTGCGTCATACAGTATAACTCGGCTGGCTGATTATCCCAATCAGTCTAACAGCGATGTCAAAGTTGATAAAACACAGCGATTATTGGTTGGAGGCTGAGTCAATCGTTTAAATAGACGCTGTCCATCAGTGGTTAAGTTACCGTGTAGCTCCGCCCATTAGGTAGAGTTTTGTCGCTAAAAAAAATCTGTATCGACCAATTAAAACGCATAGTTATATACGCTTCCAGTGACGTGTACAATCGACCTATCAGCGTAATATACATGTATCCACACTTTAGTTAATGTACATGAGTCCGTTAGAGTAAGTTTTTCCCGACCATTAAACGTTTCAAACACAATTAACTCACCGCTTCCGTTGTTGATAATATCCACTTTTAGTTTAGTTTCTAAATATAAAGGCATTGTTTTAAAGTACTTCCCTTTATATTTCAGGTAAAATTATTGATGTATTTCCTAAATTTAGAATCCAATTTCAGCGAAAATTCTGACTTTTACATATCATTTCTTATATCCGAAATATCCAACATTCAATTTTAGTGTTCGAGTGTCATAAACGCATTTTTTAATAGTCTGTGTATTTCATGTAAATCCTTTGTTTTCTAGAAAAGCGCGCGAAAGTTATGCAGACAAATGACGTCACGTTCTACGCATGGAAAGCGTGCGTATATCGACCATGTGCTTTACCAAATATATATATGTCATCTGTGAATAAAAACTTTGTAGTGCAAGAACTTTGAAATCATTTCTTTTTGTATAAAACTTTCGTAGCATTTGATTAATTATTTTATTGCAGTTTATTAATATACTTTGTAACAGTAAAACAATATTTGCGGACCGTAACAACGTATATTTTTTTAGGAAGGAGAGCCTATGTTTTATTGTTGTACATGATAGATCTATGCGATATTTCGTATAAAAAAATTCAGCGGTATTTTTAGTATGTAAAGAATACGCTAAAATCGTCTCAATAATTCAATAAATAATATTAATACATAATAATAATAATAGATCTAATAATAATAATATAAAAATAATAATAAGAAGATGAAATTCAAAAGAAAATAATAAGTTAATAAAAAATAATAATTAATTAAAATAATATTAAATTATAAAATAAACATAATAAATTAATACAAATAATAATAAAAAGAAGGAAAACGAATGGAAACTACCCACAAGCATCGACTCTTAAAGGTTTATATCTGACTCTTGGGGAATTTGATTTTGAATCTTGAAACTTTGACCCCAAGAGTCATTGACTCTTGAAATTCAAAGTCTAGGGAAAGCCCTGAATCATTTTTTAACCAAATTTATTGAAAATAAATTTTGGATATTAGATTGTTGTTGCGCAGGTTTGTTTGGCGGTATCAATTTTTAGCTTTTGTGGTTGTCCGTCGTGCGTGCTTGCGTGCGTGTGTGCGTCGTCAACTTTTCATTCAAACAACTTCTCCTAAACCACTGTGCAGATTTTCACCAAACTTCACAGGGATGATCCTTGGGTGGACCTCTTTCAAAGTTGTTCAAATCTTTCCGGTCCGCTGAATATGTAGGTCACAGGAGCTAAAAATAGATTTAAATGAAAACTTTAAAATCTTCTATGAAACCACAAGGCTCAGGCCTTTCATATTTGATATGTGACATCCTCTAGAGGTCCTCTACAAAGATTGTTCAAATTATACCCCTGGGGTCAAAACGGGCCACGCCCCGGGGGTCACATGGTTTATATAGAATATATAGCAAAATGACTTTAAAAATCTTCTCCTCTGAAACCACAAGGCCCAGAGGTTTCATATTTGGTATGTAACATCCTATAGTGGTCCTCTACAAAGATTGTTCAAATTATGCCCCTGGGGTCAAAACGGGCCCTGCCCCGGGGGTCTCATGGTTTATATAGAATATATAGCAAAATGACTTTAAAAATCTTCTCTTCTGAAACCGCAAGGCCCAGAGGTTTCATATTTGGTATGTGACATCCTTTAGTGGTCCTATACAAAGATTGTTCAAATTATGCCCCTGGAGGTAAAATGGGCCACGCCCCGGGGGTCACATGGTTTATATAGAATATATAGCAAAATTACTTATAAAATCTTCTCTGCAATTGCAAGGCCCAGAGGTTTCATATTTGGTATGTAACATCCTTTAGTGGTCCTTTACAAAGTTTGTTCAAATTATGCCCCTGGGGTCAAAATGGGCCACACCCCGGGGGCCACATGGTTTATATAGAATATATAGCAAAATGACTTTTAAAATCTCCTCCTGTGAAACCACAAGGCCCAGAGGTTTCATATTTGGTATGTAACATTTTATAGTGGTCCTCTACAAAGATTGTTCAAATTATGCCTCTGGGTTCAAAACTGGCCACGCCCAGGGGGTTACATGGTTTATATAAACTTATATAGCAAAATGTCTTAAAATCTTCTCTGAAACCGCAAGGCCCAGAGGTTTTGTATTTGATATTTAACATCCTTTAGTGGCACTCTACAAAGATTGTTCAAATTATGCCCCATGGGTCAAAACAGACCACACCCCATTGGTCACATGGTTAATATAGACTTAAATAGCAAAATGACTTTAAAATTGTTCTCCTCTGAAACTGCAAGGCCTAGAGGTTTCATATTTGGTATGTAGAATTGTATAGTGGTCCTCTACAAGGAGTGTTCAAATTATGCCCCTGGGGTCAAACTGGTCACGCCCGGGGGGGGTCAAATGGTTTATATAGACTTAGACTTAAATAGCAAAATGACTTTAAAATTCTTCTCCTCTGAAACGGCAAGGCCCACAGCTTTCCTATATTTGTTACGTAACGTTGCATAGTGGTCCTCTCCAAAGATTGTTCAAATTATGCCCCTGGGGTCAAATTTGGCCACCCCCCAAGGGGTCAAATGGTTTATATAGACTTAAATAGTAAAATGACTTAAAAAATCTTTACCTGAAACCGCAAGGCCCACAGCTTTCCTATATTTGGTACATAACATTGCATAGTGGTCCTCTCCAAAGATTGTTCAAATTATGCCCCTGGGGTCAAATCTGGCCACCCCCCGAGGGGTCACATGGTTTATATAGACTTAAATAGCAAAATGACTCAACAAGTCTTTATCTGAAACAGCAAGGCCCAGAGGTTTGTTCAAGGTTGTTCAACTTATGCCCCTGGGATAAAAATAAGCCACGCCTCTGGGATGCAAATTCCAAGGTCTCAGGTGAGCGTCCTGGGGCCCTCAGGGCCCTCTTGTTTTTTCTTGGCTGCAAATTCACCACACAGTTTAACTATATTTGACTGCTTGTAAAATGTTTAAACGCCTCCCAACAAAGAAACTGTGCCTGAACTATAAATAAGGTCATAGAAAGATATTTCTGGCAAGAAACTTATAAAATAAGCAAAAACTGCTCTTTTTTCCCGAAAATCTGAAAAAGTTAATGATTGATAGGCAAAAAAACTGTTAGGATTGGTGGAAAAAATTAGGGGGATTCAGGTTTTTTTTTTTACGCCTTACAGAACTGTGACCTGAACCGTTGATGAGGTAAATCAGTGTACATTTGTATTTTGAAAGCCACATTTACGGCTGGCATAGGCCATGATAGGGCCTCTTTCATCATATATTAAGTATAACTATTAAAAAAATGTTTTTTTTCTGAAATTTCTTTTGAAGCAAAATCAATTTGTCTGCCTGAAAGGGCAATATGTCCATCAATTTTCACAACAAATACAAATTATCATAATCATACAATGTTTATTCTGTGTGACTACATGAGCATGGTAATCATTATCATTTACAAAGATCAGGAAAATTCTAGATCTAATTAAGTTATTTGTTCTCTTTGACAAGTTATAGGTATATTCAGGCAAGTTGAAATGCTATGGTTTATGCCGGAATTGGCAAGTTCTTTCAAAAAATTATTTTGGAAGACTGGTCTGTTTTCCTCTTTTACAATTTTACAAATCATACTGTTAGAAAATGAACAGAATCATCAATTATATTGAAGTTGAAATTCAAGGAGTACCAATTCCTTTTAACTGTTGGTAAATTTGTATTGAAACATGTGTATCTAGAAGTAGAGTATTTTACCATTGCATTGACATGTATTATTTCCAGAATTGTCTGTCCTAAATGACTGCACAGGATGTGGATGTGATTGTGATAGGGGCAGGAATTTCCGGACTCACTGCTGCCCATACCCTGCTGAAGAAAGACCCCGGATTAGATGTACTTGTGTTGGAAGCCAAAGGTATGTGGGCAGTCCACTTAATAACCCAATTGTCCAACAGACTTCAGTGCATGTTTATTAAGAAGTTAATTAGTATTTAGGTAAATTGCGCAATTTATATCAGTTTGGGTGATTAAAGCGATTCAAAACAGTTGTATGTCATGTTCTTAACTTGATGGAAGTGTTTGTGCAGCATATTGGTATTTCATTACATATCCAGAATAAAGCACACTACTTGTAGGGCTGCAACAATATACCATTGAATATATTGTATTGTATTGCAATATGTGTTTTCCTCATTGTATTGCAATGCAACTTTGGTCGGGACAATATATTGTATTGTATTGCAATATGTTCCTCATTGTATTGCAATACAACTTTTGTCATGACAATACAGGGCCCTCAATCAGTTTTGGGGGAAGGGGCCCACCGCCCTCTGGAGGGGGAATTTTGACTAATGGGGGGAATATTTTAATATGGAAGTTTTTACAGATTAACAGATTTGAAAACTAACTCAACCCGAACAAACTCGCGTCTAATTGTAGTTTGGTAAAAACGTCATGTAATCTTTACAGCAAATGAAACTTCTATAAATATAACTTTAATTATTTTTAAGCACAAAAATCATAGCTCATAATCTACCGATAACGCTTAAAATTTGGACTAGGCTGCAATACATGTAACATTGCAGCTATACACGCGTCATTTCCACGAGTTGTTCGTGATTTCACCGGTGTTAATAAATATGTAGCGCGTTTTTCTAGCCCAGCACGATTTTGTAACGGAGATATGAATCTAATACAATTAAATATGCAACACATATTTTTTTGTACAAGTAATTTGCAGTCTCGCTTTTTAAATTATTAATTAATTTAATGTATTCATTTAGAAGACCGAAAATGGAAATACACTACAACTTCATTATATCGCGTTTTGCGGGATTAATGGATCGCAATCGCAATATAACTTGTCAGGTCATTCATGTGCAGTGATTTTTTTTGCCTATTTTTACTGCCGAATAACGGCAGTTTCCCCTTGCTAAAAAACATCAAATTTTCCCCCAAAATGACCCATTTTTCCCCCAAAATAAGAAACATTTTCCCCTCAGACTGGGTTGGTATTTCAATAAAAAATTGACGAAACTTTATTGCTTCCTTACACACGATATTAGGTTGCAAATAGACCAAAAATCAGCATTCGATACATCGATAAAAACAGTTCTGGTACTACCGTGTATAACGCGGACCCGATTTTAGAAGCAAAATTTGAGGGTTAAAATCTGGTAACCATTTGCAGCTGATTTTGCCATGTATGTTGATGTTATATTGCACTTCTTTTGTCCGCTTTTGTTGAATGTTGATATTCTGTAATATTACACTAATTTAATCAAAACGTACTTTACAGTAAGTAAATTTTAAATACGCACATATAATTACCTTATGCATGAAACTCCTATTTATAATCCAAATATAATTAAATCCTCTAAATAATCCAGATAATGTATAGAACGTCACCCAGAAATTAAATATCCAATTTATCCAATGCAACAAAACAAACGTTTGAAATTTTTAAATCCTTGATATTTCTCTTTAAACGCATATGCATTAATGCTGTATTGACAGCACTTGCTTTGTTCAGGTATATACAGTACTAAGTAGCATCAAGCGATGCTTTTTGATACCGACCACGTGCTCAGCGTGTTACACGCTTTTCAGGTACAAACTGCTAGCCGATAGCTGCAAATTCGACTGTCACATCAAAGCCATTTGAAGTAAAACCGACACCGTTGCTATGGGTGTTTCTAACGGCTTGCAGATTTGGAAGCCCGGTTAATTGATGACGTCACGCTGTCATTCTTTAGTTTTAAAAGGTTATATTATTCGAATCGCGTTTTTAAAGGATTTTATTGTCTGTTCTAATCGGAAATATTTTTGCAATTTATTATAATGCAGTGTTTATGTTTATAAAAAACATTATGAATTAATTATGAACAAAATATGATGAATATATTACGATTTTTCATATAAAAAAACACCTAAATTTTTTTCACTGTTAAAATGTATAATGTGCACCACATTTTCATAGCCAAATTATAGGGTAAACAGTTTCTCTCTAATGGCCACCATACATACTAAGAAGAGAAACAGGCTAACCCAAGGTCATCTAGATGCCAATATGAGGATTGCCACCACCAAAGACAACTCACAGATGTATAGGTTGACAAAGTCAAGGGCCATAAAACAAGCATTGCGACTAGGCAATTGCCCTAAGAAATCTGACTATTGTGTTCATCATTCAAATATTGTAAAATTTAAATAAACATTTGCTGTTACAATCAAGTAACTCTAATTGATATCATTTTTACATTTGTTGGTTCAACTTTAATATAGGAATAATGAAACTCCAGAGATATCATCAGGAGAGAAACACTTACTAGCATCCGTTAGTCCTTTTGCCTATTATACAAGAATTATCTATCTGTAAGAATCATATCATCTGATGACCATGTGTTAAAGGTGTGCACAAAGTCACTGCAGTATAAAAAGTTAAATATATCAGTACAAAAATAAAAATATAAAATGTTCACAGTTGACAATTTAGAATATAAAAATATTTACTATTTTCCCCTGTGTGAGGTTTGTCGCGCTAAAATTCCCCTAGTTCAAAGGCACAGGTAGTTGTAAATATTCCAAAAAAAATCACTAATGTGCATATACATGTAAACTCAAGCCTATTTTCGCTATCTCAAAAAGTAAATGGAATTAAATCACCTTTTCAATGTTGTTAACATTCATAATGTGTTATATCCATATGTAAAGTATTATATTTGTATATAAATATATTATATAGTTCCTTGTAATTAATTTTAAATCAGTTATCACAACACATATACTGAATTGAAATGCGAAACGCCTATCCGAATGTTACTGATCACACGTCATAAACACAATTTTATTTACAGTTAAAATTCACATGTACTTCATGACAAGGCTTTGTTCGGCTAGAAAAGCGCGCGAAATTTATGCTGACATGTACAACGTCCCGTCATCCGCATGGAAAGCGTGGATGTATTGATAGCAATATAAAAACTTTGTAGCGCAGAGAACTGTGAGATCTTTACTTTTGAATAAAAGTTTTGTAGCGCATACCAACCAAATTTTTTTATGGCCATCGATGTGCAGTTAACATTTCCTCTTAAACAAAAGAACACTTTTGCCGTATCGATAACGTTATTGTCGTTCAGATAGGTCGCTAATGATTTATGACATACAGGTACTGTGTACACCCTCCACGTGGACAGCGTGTAATTCGGCTGCTAATTAAAGCGACAGCAGTGAATGGACGTTGTCATGGGTGGCATGCACAATATAAGCTGATGACGTCAAACTGTTTCACTTTGATGTTGAACGGATCGGTTTATTGTTTATCGCACATAACATGTGTCAATGAAATATTAGCGATGTAGAGATCTAGACCAAAACGGCTATACTTATGATGCGGACGATTATTGGCATCTTAACTTAGTTTCCTAATAATGTTTTTTTTTTGCAAATCTTCAAGGGGGAATTTTTCCATTTTTTAGGGGAAAAAAACATACTTTTTAGGTGGGGGAATGGGGCCGATATTCGGCGGCAAAAATTGGAGTTTGAGAGCCCTGCAATATATTGTATTGTATTGCAATATGTTCCTCATTGTATTGTAATACAACTTTTGTCATGACAATATATTGTATTGTATTGCAATATGTTCCTCATTGTATTGCAGTACAACTTTTGTCATGACAATATATTGTATTGTGCAATATGTTCCTCATTGTATTGCAATACGACTTTTGTCATGACAATATATTGCCACACAATAAATATCAGCATAATATTCAGTAAATGCAGTCTGTGTGCACAATACTATAAAAGTCTTATCTACTAAAAACGTTAACAAGGCAACTCATTACTTATCAAATTGTTTCATTAAAATGGGCTAGCTGATCCAGTATTAAATGGGCATTATGATTTTCAATCTTATTTAAACCTGATATAAAGTTTTATTTTACTTGATTTATTTCTTTTATTTGTCCAAATTCATATAGCATTGCTTGCTCATCATTTATGATTTTTGTTTTACAATATATTGCAGTATATTGCAATATGATTTTTTATTAGGGCAGTATATTGCAATATGATTTTTAATTACGGCAATATATTGCAATACAGGTTTTGCCATATTTTTGCAGCCCTAATTACATACGTGTATGTAAAATGTATTTTATTATTATATCAAAATGTCTGTTTTCTTAAAAACCAAATCCATGCTTTTTAAATAACCAAATTTATTGTACAACATTAATCATACAGTATTGCATTGTGTATGTTCTTGTATCAGCTACTTATGTGGCAATTAGTCGAGTACTCAAGCCTACATAAATCATATAGGGAAAGATCTAGGACCTAAAAAGGTACAGGGTGCTGCTAAAAAGGAGCAGGGGGGAAAGTTGGTCCAGTTTGATGATATTTTGTAAGAATTTGCTAAATCCAGGCTTTTTTTTATTAGTCCAATGCTTGTAATTAAGGTTTTTAAGCAAAGTCTATTCATTTGTCATAGAATAACTCCAAAAACAAAATTGGGTTTCAAAAGATATTCAACATTTCTATGTTGACCAGCCCAAAGGGGCAGCAGGGAGGAACCAAAAAGGAGCAGGGTGCAGCACCCTGCTATTTTGCTTTAGATCTTTCCCTAATCATATAACATGGAAAATGGTTATGAATTGCAACAATTTTCCCATAGGCCAAAAAAAAATTAGTTCCGTTTCTGGTCTCCTGCCCAACAAAATAAGGGTAGGTAGGTAGGGATTTTTATGCCCCCGGCATCTTGATGCGGGAGGCATATAGTGATTGTCCTGTCCGTCCTTCCGTCCATGACAAGGTTAAGTAGATTTTACCGTTTCGTCTAGCACCAACAGCGCTTACTACAACACTTCGATACTTACACAATTGTTGCTTATGACCATTCCCTATCCGCCCATATCACCCAACCTCCCTTTGACCTTGACCTAATTTGCACTTATAATAATTCAAAAGTGCCATTTCTTGGTTAACTAGATTTTACCGTTTCGTCTAGCACCAACACCGTTTACTACAACACTTGGATATTTACACAGTTGTACTTATTACCGTTCCCAATACACCCATATCACCCAACCTCACTTTGACCTTAGACCTAATTTGAACTAAGAAATGGGCTATCCAGCACCAACCTGGGGCGTGTGTGTTTATCAAACACGGAATCTTGTTGTTTTGTTGTTGTTTTTTTTAAATTTCATGATTGGAGAATGGTGTGTGTGTTCCATATATGCTTCTATTCAGATGAGTGTATTATGGTACTCCATGTATTACGCGGACATTTTTACCCTAAAATTCGGCTATGAAAATTCGATGCACGTTGTACACGGTAACAGTCTTTTTCAGTCATGTTTTTTTAATATAATTTTAGTGATATTTTATTTGATATTTAATTCATAATTTTGTATTTAATGAAACATTGCCCAAGCTCAGCAGTTTATCAAAGACTTTTTTAAGTCAAACCGAAACCGTTGCTATGGTTGTTGCTAACGGATTGCTGATTGTATAGACCTGGCTAATAGATGATGTTGCACTTTCACTCTTCTCAGTTGTTACTGGTGTTATTATCAAAAATCCTAATTACCTTGCAATCATATTTCCAATTTGAACAAACAATAAAATCCGTTAAAAAACAGTAATTGATAATAACACCTGTTACAACTGAGAAGAGTGAAAGTGCGATGTCATCAATAAGCCAGGTCTATAAAATCTGCAATCCGTTAGCATCAACTATAGCAACTATGTCGGTTTGACTTCAAAAAGTCTTTGTGTGACTGCGGAGCTGGGGCCATTGACCAGCAGTTTGTAGTACTAAGCCTGTAACAGGATTAACACATGGTCAGGGAAAAAAGCAATACTATTGTACCTGAATATGCAAGCAGTGTCAATAGAGTATTAATGAATTAGCCTTTAAGAGGAAATGTCAAGGGTGTGAAAAAAAATTAGACAGTTGTTTTGTTGCATCTGATAAATTGGAGATTTAAATGGGAGTGACGAAATATACATGTATTGGAATTAACATGGAGATTGTGTTACGGCATAAAACTTATTGAATAGTAACATGAATAATTGGATTGATATATGTTTCGCGCACAAGGTAATTATGTATGCGTATCTGAAATTTACATTGATTACGTTTTTTATGAAAGTAAATTTTGTTCAATATTCCAGAAAATAACAATAAAAAACATGGACAAGATTTATTGTTGTGCTGATTAATCATTTTGTTGATTAATGAACAACTAATAGGTAATGATTAATTAGTCAATTAAGATTTGGTATTCGTTGATTAATTTAAGATGTATATGCATGAGTTTTCTTTCTTGAAAAATTTCCAATCCCTTTCTTTTAACTTGGAACTAGTGAGTCGATTCATTTACATGTTTCAGTGACCAAATAATATAATAAATACCACACATGCACATTTAATTATATACATTTTTCAATAGAATAAAATGTATACATTTATATATTTTAACATGATTTGTAGAACTAATATTCGTCTCTAGTAAAGCTGTTATGTCTTAATTACAAACAAAGGAGTCCATGATGGCTCCAATCAGTATTGTTAATGGAGATATTACTTCTGTGACAGCTTTGAACAAATTATGGTCTTCATGGTAATCATTTTTCAGGTTAACTGTCCTGTTTCTTAGCTGATCGTTTTACCCTTGCTTATAAAAAACTAAATAATTGCCCTTAACGAGTATGGACCTAGGTAAATTTCCTTTCCAAATTTGTGCACTCTTTTTTGGAGGAATATTGTTAATGCTGCAGTTCAGAAAGATAATATGGATGGCTGTAAAAGGGTCAAGTCATGCTTGCCGCCTTGTTTTGCTTCTTTCTTAGACTGAAGCTGTATTATCATCTGCACTCCTATATTCAAATTTGTCTGAGATGGGATGGTGAACGACAAATAGAAGATGTTTGGTACCGATTCGGTGAAAAATGTAGTACTGGTACCCATCCTGCATGAAGTCCATTATTTCCATTTATTTTCAGCCCGGCAATAACCCCCCCCCCCTGTTATTGCCTGACCTGGTCGATTTTAAGACTGCTGTGATTTTATGCTCCAACACAAACTGTGTAAATTTGATCAAGATTTATGACAAATTAAGTCACTGTCTTAAAAAAAGGAAGAATTTTTTGCATTTTCTTTCACAAACAAGGGGTCATAACCCTGTAGTTCCAGCTATGATATTACGGCCACATATAGATTAAGGAAGTTTTTTAAAGATGAAAGGCCTCTACATAGGAAGTGACAATATTTTATCATGTTTGTCCATCAAACAAAGGGTCATAACTTCGATGTCTATGATTTTTCTTGGCGTCTGCATATTTTTGTACCCAACACAAGATAGAGTTTTATAGTTTAATAGTGTTTGTGCGGTTGCTTAACTTTTCAATAATTAATATATCTGATTAGTATCGTGTCAATAGTCCAGCGCGTTAGTAGGATAATGCAGTACAAATGTTTTATGCCTATTTCCTTCATAATTGCTATATAAATCAGACACATATTTATGGCCAAACTAAATAAAACAATGTAAATCATTGAAACTTTGTATTCTAGGGTGTATTTCCATTACTTTCAAGAATCCTGATTAAGCGGTTATTTAGTCAGAACTTGTTGCTGATTAATCAACTAAAATTTCGGACACTGATTAACAAGACTAACAAGATTTTGTAAAATATGTGCCATATGCAACAGTGAATCATCGTTAGGTTTATGAAACACGATAGCCATTTAAAATCTTGTTTGATAAAATGAATAAGAATATTTAACGGTGGAAATAAATAATTTTTGGACCAAAAATATGTAGGGTTGGCAGCAAATGTAATGGGTCGGACAGGATACCAGAAACTTGACTATTTTTTTATTTGGCCTTACATCAAATTAATTGATTGTAGTGTATTTATAACTGTGCCTACTCAGGCTAATCTTGTTTACAAAATATGAATGAGGGGCGTCGTTGGAAAACCAGTCTTAATGTATGTGATAAAGTGTCGTCCCGGATTAGCCTGTGCAGTCCGCACAGGCTAATCTGGGACGGCACTTTCCGCATACAGTGGATTTATGTTTAGAAGAGACTGCCTTGAAACAGAAAATACCATGAAAGCGGAAAGTGTCGTCCCGGATTAGCCTGTGCGGACTACACAGGCTTATCCGGGACGACACTTTACGCACATACATTTAGACCGGTTTTCTCACGACGCGCGCCTAAAATGTTTTTACAAGATCTCAAATGAAGTCCTAGCTTTCTGAATGCAGTCTCCATTAAAGTCTGTCAGACCTCAGACAAACCCAGTACGATTGTGTGTACAAAGTCCAGTAAAAAGAACTGGAAATGGCCCGGTCAGACCTCAGACAAACCCAGTACGATTGTGTTTACAAAGTCCAGTCAAAAGAACCGGAAATGGCCCTGTTAGACCTCAGACAAACCCAGTACGATTGTGTGTACAAAGTTCAGTAAAAAGAACAGGAAATAGCCCTCCTGACTGGTGAACAATTCAGTTCAAGTACCTACGTTGAAGCTAAATAAGTGGGGAGTAAAATGGAGTTTGGGCCAGTAATGATTACCAGACCTCGTGGCTAGTAATGGTTTTGGGACTTTTTGCGGAGACTGTGAATGGCTTAACATATTGTCAGTACAGGGTACTTTTTTTGTTAATGTGTGAAATTTTAGACGGAATACATTTGTAATGCTTCGCAGATCGAGTGGGTGGTCGGACTCTGACAGTGGATTTGACAAGTCGAGATGGCACGGACAAATGGGACCTTGGAGGACAGTGGGTCGGCAGGTAACAATATATAGGGGGCAAACTGGAATAACTGAGCTAAATGCATGTGCGTAAAGTGTCGTCCCGGATCAGCCTGTGCAGTCCTCACAGTCTGGTCCAGGACGGCTCTTTCAGAGACTTACTTGAAACAGAAAATACCATAAAAACAGAAAGTGTCGTCCCGGATCAACCTTCGCGGACTGCACAGGCTAATCTGTGATGGCACTTTACGCACTTGCATTAAGCCCGGGTTTCCCAGGACATGCCTCATATGGTCTTACGATTGTGTTGTAAGAAAAGCCATGATTATACATTTTTAGCTCGACTATTCGAAGACTAGGTGAGCTTTCCTACTTGCCCCGGCGTCTGTGTCGGCGTCTGAACTTGGTTAAAGTTTATATTCAAAAGTCTTGTTATTTCAAAACTACATAAGTTATTTACTTGAAACCAGGGTTGGCATAAAACCTGGGTTTTATAGTATTGACCGGCCCGGGCGGGTAATACTGGGAAAACACGGGTTTTACAGGGTTTTACTGGGCAATAGTGGGCAATACTGGGGCAAAAAAATATTGCACAATGTTTACATAACATGCTAATAATGAGTTTCTACATTATAAACACATATCTAATAACAATTTTATATTGTAAGTTACATTGTTTATTTCTATTTCATGTGTAAGCATACACTGCAGATCCGCTATATCGCGATCCGTTATATCGCGATGTCCAATATATCGCAAATCGGCGGTGGATCCCGATTTTTTTTCATGTACTTCAATATTTTCCTATTACCAAATGCTCATAAATAAATCCAATTTGATCTGGATTTTCGAGCCTTCATGGCGTCTCTTTTATTCACACTCTTGTAGTGCGACAAACAATACACCGACTCGCTCAACATCAAAGTGTAACAGTTTGACATCAGCTTAAAGCGCGCGTGCCACCCATGACAATGTCCTTTCACTGCTGTCGCTCTATTAAGCACCCGAATTACAGGCAGTCCACGTGGAGGGTGTATACAGTAACTGTATGTCATAAATCAATACTGAGCTATCTGAATGACAATAACGTAATTGATACGGCTTATCTGTTTCTTTTTTGTTTCAGGAGAAATGCTAACCGCATATCGTTCGCGATATAGACACCTAAGTTTGTTGCTGTGTGCTACGAAACTTTTATACAAAAGTAAAGATCTCAATGTTCTTTGCGCTACAAAGTTTTTATATGGCGATCAATACACCCACGCTTTCCATGCGGACGACGTGACGTTGTACATGATTGTCAGCAATTTTTCGCGCGCTTTTTCAAACAGAACAAAGAAATTACACGAAATACATGTGTGTTGTAATTGTCAATAGAATTTATGTTTACTTCACGTGAATATTGAAATTCGGATAGGCGTTTCGGACTTATATTTTTATATGCGATTTGAAATTTATTCAACGGAATTAAAGGAATAATATTATATTTATATTTTCATATACAAATGGAATATTTTATATATGGATGTAATACATAATGGATGTTAACTACATTGAAAAGGGTGAGTTATTTACTTAATTACATTTATGTTTGAGATCGGGGAAAAACAGGCTAGTGTATACATGTATATCTACTGAATGGCCTGGCAAGTTATATCGTGATCCGGATATATCGCGATCCGTGGACCCCGCGAATCGTGATATAATGGAGTTACAGTGTATTGATAATTACTTTTTCACAAAATTGAAGTTGGATTTTTTGGTGAGTCTGGACAATACTGAGTTTACTTAGCATCTGTGTTTTTACTAACATTCATTTTATTTTTCTCAGTATATACTAGTGTATAATGTAACAGAATTATGTTTATGAAAGAAAAGGAAGAAATGAATGTATCAGAGAAATTTGACAATTCTAATATTTTTTACGTTATAAAATATTTTAGTGGATATCATGTTGCAACAAGATCCTATTGCAGCCCCATGCAGTACATAAAATTAATGACATACTATTGTGATATCATTTATGACCCATCAACATATGTACACCCTCTTAAACAACACAAACATTGATTGAATTGACAGATGCAAGTGCTCAACAAACAGTTGAACTGGACATCTTGAATAAACATTAGACCTATCTCAATGAGGGGCCCATTTCAATTAGGGGCCTTTTCCAAACCGTGAAAACATGCATTGATTGGCACCTTAAGTGAATGATTCCTGCTGTTAATTGTGCATAAGTATAAAAATAATTATTTTTATTCTTTGCTTCATAATAATCATTATCCTACTTTTAAAGTGAAAAAAAGAAAGTAAGTAATGAAAATAGAAGATAAAAGTGATTTGTCCAGTAATCCCCAGTATTGCCCAATATCAGATTATAATAATATTGACCAGACTGGCGTTAGTGTCCAAACAGAGAAGGCCTCCCTAAGTTTTATTGTTTACAAAAAAAAGAACAGAAAAATGACATTTTTGGACTTGTGTCGCGCGTAACTCAAAAAGTATTATTGCTCGAGTGATGAAACTGTATAAACATATTAATATGCATGTGAACTTGTGAACCTGGGTATTTTGGTGCAGTTATTTTCGACATCAGGGGAGTTATGGCCCTTTTTTTAGCAAAAAAAGAACATTTTTGGACTTGTGTCACTGTAACTCATAAAGTATTATTGCTAGAGTGATGGAACTTTATAAACATATTAATCATTCAGTATGTGAACTTGTGCACCTGGGTAATTTGGTGCAGTTTTTTCCGCCATCAGTGTAGTTATGACCCCCTTTTTTAGCAAAAAATGACATTTTTGGATTTGTGTCGCGTGTAACTCAAAAAGTATAACTGCTAGACTGATGAAACTTTATAAACATATTCATCAGTATGTGACCTGGGTATTTTGGTGCATTTTTTCCATCATCAGCAGAGTTTTGTGACAACCAGCGGAATGTGGGGAATCCGTGTCATATGGACACATGTCTAGTTCACTTAGATTTTCTGTTTAAAGTTTTTCACTTGAAACATCAATAAAAATTTGCTTATCTAATTGTTTTCTTTTAAAGCAAATCCGTAAGTTGAAGACTGTTTTCTTTAGATTTAGTACACATTATATTTACACAACGGGCCTTTAAGCAATTAATTACAAATTACAGATGCCAGCCACATATCATGTCCCTACTTGAGGAGCTTGGTATCGAGATTTACCCACAACACATAGCGGGGCGGAAATTCATGCAGGTGGGGCGTAAACATCGGGTGTCAAGCTACATGTCCGACATCCCATCACTGCCTTTACTGGGCCTTTGGGACCTCAATAAATTGCTCAAACTAGTAAGTTCTTGTATTTTAAACAATATTTTAGTCATTCCAGCGTTTTTCCTCAATACTTTGGGAATGGTACCGGTACCAGTCGGGGTCTAGTTGCTCAAAACTTCAACGGCCAATTAAGCTAACAGCCGTTAACTTTTGGATGAAGTTTTTGATGTAAATTAAATTAAAAATTAAATTTTAAAATTTGCGTTTATTTTAAATTAATTGATATGCTTAAATTATTGTCAAATGCTTCATATGCAAATTGCTTGTAATATTAGTTTTATTTACATCTAAAGTTAACAGGAAGTTGGCTTAACCGGCCATTAACGTTTTGAGCAACTGGGCCCAAATTGGGAAAATTAGCGACAATTTTTAACAAAATGAAGCATTTTATCACTTTCAATCAAAACTACCAAAAACGATGTAAAAACAATAAGTTACAATAAATAAAGTCCATAACAAACTTGTTTCATTGATCGTTTCGCTTTCTAGTTTTTATTGTTTCGAGATGGTAAATTGAAAGCTTTTTTTTTCTGCATTTTGTTTATTTTATTTTGGTCAGAGATTAGGGAATTTTGTAACTTCATCTTGGGAAAATTGGTATGCACAGTAAATCTGATTGGGAATGCTACCGTTTTCGGGTGCCAGTTTTCCGTAAAGGAAAAACACTGTATACATTCTTCAGACCAAGGAGATGGACTGACTAAACATGCAGTATACATCCAGCACGTCTATCATTTTTGTTTTCTTTTAAAATACTGTTAATATTCTCATACTAAATTTTGCACATGAATTAGCTGACTAAAACGAATTGATATTGTAAATAGCATAGGGCTTTCTCCTAATGCATGGTATTGGTAACATAATAATACAGCATGAACCAAATGGTTGGACTTTGGAAACACTTGACATGGGGTTTGTAGTTCTAGTACTTGCCACGTGTCAGTAGAATCTAGTGTCCGCTAATTGTCGGCTAAGTTCAAAAACTCGGCTTTATTGATGAATAGTGGGACAATGAGTTTTATTATCGATGAGTGGTTGAACAGTGTGTCACTTGTTTTAAACTGGAGTAAAATACATAACTTAGAAAGATTGTTGTCTTAATGACCACATAAATTGGAAAAAAACAATATACAGTGTATTATGGTAAATTTGCAGACTAAAGATGGACAAATGACAAAGTTTTGTGTGTTACTTATGTTGAAGGGCTGTTAACACTCTATGTATACAAAATATTGCTTGATTTTGCCTGACTTTGAAGCGAAAAGTATTTAAAATCATTATGTCTTGATTAAATTATTAACATAATTTCAGTTATCTGAAAAACATCTGTATGAATGCTTATGCCGTTAAAATGAATAATTAGACAGTGTCAGCAAAATGAATTAGTTGAGATTAAAATTTGAGTAGCTACATTTTCTTTCTATAGGCTTCATATTTATATATATAAAATATGGTTAGAATAACATTAACACCTTTTGAGTTTAGAAAAATAGGTTGAGGAAACTATTCAGTATGTGTTAGTTCTACTGTTTTCTGTCTTGATTCTTTCTAGTATATCTCATTTCCTCTTTATGATTCTGTAACTTCGCCAGACAGATGAGTATTCAGGGGAGATAAATCCAGATGATCCATTCTCCTGCCAGCATGCCATGGTGTGGGATCGTCAAACTCTTGAAAACTTTGTGGACTCTCTTATCTGGAGTACAGGCATGTATCATCCTGACAGTTTCTCATTTGCTCCGTAACTGTTTTCTTGATAAACCTTACTGTCCAGCTCTAGCGAAACAATTATTTGACTTGGCATCGCGGAGTCAGAATATTTGATTCACGTTACTACTCTTAATATCATCTAGAGTGGTAGCTGATGCTCAGCACAAACCGGCCCGGCTGGCTCAGTTGTTAGAGCGCTGGACTGTCAATCTGAGTTCGAACCCCAGCCCCGCCACATAACTTGTGTGGGGATTGGTCATGAAATTATTTCTACAGCCATTCTCCCCCTACCTCTGATTCAAGTAGGGCAGTTGTCAGTTACTGGCATAGGTATGTGCACTTAGTACTGGTAAATCGCTTAGATCGGCTAAACTTGCCCAGGAAAAGTGTGAGTAGGTTTACTGACCGCTGTGATATGAATGAAATACTGTTAAAAACTGCGAAAAATCCAAACAAACAAACAAAGCTGATGCTCAGCACAAACTTGCACTGAGTGTGTGTACAGTTAATGGCTAAAGCCGTGTCGACTTGGCTCAGACTTGATCACCCAAACTCTGTGAATGGCGAAATATTTTTATTTCGCGAGAGCTGTATTGTATTACAATTCTAGAACATCTGCTTCAATTTGTCATTTGCCGACCTTTTTACAATAAAGATATTACTTGTATCGTCTGAAACCTCATTACATGTATATTAAGTCATTTAATAATTAAATCATATTATGTACATTGTAACTTGATTTGATGCCAGTATTGACCACAGGTATCAGCAAAGAAATCTTTCGAATTGCTTTTGAAGTGTTTTCTCTTAGATTAGAACATATAGTTGGAACATATAGTTAGAACATATAGTTTAGAACATATAGATTATAACATATAGATTAGAACATATAGTTAGAACATATAGATTAGAACATATAGATTAGAACATATAGATTAGAACATATAGTTAGAACATATAGTTAGAACATATAGATTAGAACATATAGTTTTATCATTTGTTGACTAGAGTACAAGTAAGGTAAACCAGTAAACCCTGGATGGTATTTAGATTCAACACTCTGTGCTGAATGGAGACTGCTTATTTTTTAATAGTCATTCCTCTATTTGTATACATACCTATTTCAGTTTGCAATGTAGACATTAAAGCATAAAAGATAATCTAGACGCATCATGATATACATAGTATATAGTCTTCACCTTTAAAATCACAGTTTTCGTGGTAATATTGTATTGTGACTGTGGGTAAAAAAGATGGTGCACTTCGATTTTCAATAAATTGCCATAAATATTCAGAATTTGTTCCTGGTAATACTAACAGATGTGAAAGACCTGATGCGTGCGTGCATTCGTACAGTGCTGGGGGCGGAACTATCCCAGGTGTCCCTGCTCTTCTTCCTGACGTACGTGGCCTCCGCTGGCAACATCAAGAACCTCATAGAGGCCACAGAGGACACTGCACAAGAGTTCAAGATAAAGGTACATAACGTAAAGATACATTACCCTTCAAAACGGTAATAAAATTACGAAACAAATGTTTTATAATTAGCAAAAAGAGTTTGAAATATTATTATTGTGTATGTTAAGTTTAAATGATACATACAAGATATGTTGATTTGCAAATGTCAGTCAGTTAGTTTTTCAGTCAGTTGATCTGTAGAAAACATTCTTTTCTGCGCTGTAAAATCAACTTTTTGATCTGAAATTTACTAAACTTTCTGAAAATGTTGGTCAGCATTATTGCTTGGCCAAGTTTCATAATGGGCTAAATTGCCCCAGGAATTTGATCCTTAAATTACCTAAAATTGCCCTTTTAAGCTGTTTCTGTCCAAACTTGATATTTTAAAGATTTCTGTGGAAATACCTGTAAAAAACTGCAATCCTTGTCATAAATAGAACCTGTGGGTATATTGTATTTCAATAAAAGTACAATTTACTATCCTGACAACTAACATGTACCAGTAGTATCTTTTTAAGCTTTTGAAGTGGTGCTGAAGTTTATTTCTGTGTAATGTGTTCCCTTTAAATTTTTAATTGAATTAACATATGAGGCCTGTCTTGGGAAATGGATGTGCGTAAAGTGTCGTAGCGGATTAGCCTGTGCAGTCCGCCAGAATAATCCAGGACGACGCCTTCCTCTTTTATGTTATTTTCTGTTTCAAGTCTCTTCTAAACATAAATCCAGTGTAGGCGGAAAGTGCTGTCCTGGATTAGCCTGTGCGGACTGCACAGGCTGATCCGGGAAGAGAATTAACACATATACATAAAGCCCAGTTTCCCACGACACGCCATACATCTTTTTTCCATTCAGGGCGGTTCCCAGCAGATATGTTTTAAGCTGTTGGAGCTGATAGGGAAGGACAGAGTGAGACTTGGGGAACCAGTTGCCTCTGTACAGCAATCTGGGAATGTGGTTACCGTGACAACAAAGACTGGCAACACTTACACTTGCCAAAAGCTGATTCTGGCTATACCTCCTATGCAAATAAGTAAGTTTCATGTTCCTGGGATTGTTTTTGGTGGCAGCTATGTGAATACAAATGTACTACTCATGGAATTTTTTTATGATGTACATGTATATTAAGCCATTGAAATTGTCCATTGTAACCTCTGTACAAGATGTTATGAGGCGTGCCGTGGGAAAACAGGGCTTAATGCATGTGCGTAGTGTCAACCCGATCAGCCTGTGCAGTCCACACAGGCTGATCCGGGACGACACTTGCCGCTGTTCTATTTTCTGTTCCAAGGAAGTCTCTTCTGCATTAAGCCCAGTTTTCCCACGACACACCTCTTATGTTTTTGTCGGCTTTTGTTTGTCTGTCTGTTAGTTAGCAACTTTATGTAAAAAATTTGAACAGATTTGCATGAAACTTTCTGGGATGGTAAGAAATGAGTCAACAAGCAAATTAATAGATGTTGGCGGGGATGAGGATCCAGAAATTGTTAATGATTTTTTATGCCCGGTAGCATCTTTATGCGGGAGGCATATAGTGATTGTCGTGTCCATCTGTCCTTCCGTCCGTCGGTGACAAGGTTAAGTAGATTTTACCATTTTGTCTAGCACCAACACCGATTACTACAACACTTGGATACTTACACAGTTGTTGCTTATGGCCATCCCTAATCCATCCATATCAGCCAACCTCACTTTGACCTTGACCTAATTTAGATTTATAGGCGGTCAGTTAGCTGACTGCCGTGATATGACTGAAATACTGTTTAAAACTGCAAACAATCCAAACAAACAAACAATTCAAAAGTGCCATTTCTTGGTTATTTAGATTTTACGGTTTCATCTAGCACCAACACCGCTTACTACAACACAAGGATATTTACACAGTTGTTACTTATGACTGTTCCCAGTCCACCCATATCAATCAACCTCACTTTGACCTTAACTTTGACCTAATTTGGACTAATTATATATATATCAAGTGGGCTATTTTTTTATTTTACTGTCTAGCACCAGCACTGCTTACTACAGCACATGGATACTTACTCTAGTGTTTAATCTAGAAGAGCTGATAGTGTTTAATCTAGAAGGGCAGAGGGGCATGGCGCTTGATTTGGAAAAGGGGCATTATGTGCGCGGTGACACTGTTAAACAGGGCACATTAGTTTTAAATAGTTTTTTATTGAAGTATTACTGACTGATTCCTTTTATATATTTGATGATTATTAATTCAATTTATTAACACATTTTAATTTTCCAATATTATAAGTTCTTCTGATTATTAAGTTATATTATTCGCAAAGATCTTTTTTTTTAAATTTTATTTATTATTCATAAGTATTTCCAATGGGCAATCAAACAAGACAACTTTTAAACTAAAACGGTTTATGGGCAAGTTTATCCTGTTTATTAATGGTAAAATCCTATTACTCTGGAATAATTTTTATTATTCATCTATTTTATTGTAGGAAATATGTTTATTTTCATCATCATGGTTTTTATTAATTATGCTGTTGATGATGACCTTGCTACTACTATTTTGATAATGATGAAAAGCAATAGTCAAGACTGAACATTAAGAAAATAAACATTTAAATTCGGATTGAAATGATTTATCCGAATATATTTTTCCGAAATTATAGCTAGTTCTGCAATTCGTTTTTTTCAGGCATTTGGCGTTATTATTGGAACAAATATTTATACACATGTATTTTTTCATAGTTTATGAATAAAGACAACATTGAGTCCACATGTATATGCATTCTGCCCTTTGTTATTACGTTTATCATACAAATTCACAAAACGAAAACATGCTAGAAATTGCAAATGAAAACGAGGCTGTTAAAAGCAGACAATTTACGCTCATTTTCAAAACAAAATCAGCATGATTTTATTGTGTAGAGTTTAAAGTTCATGGCTTTATATGTTGTATCTGGACACAAACTCGTAATCTGACTGCCCCTTCTGCTGATCTTATCAGTTGGTCATAGATTAGTTTATAATAACATGCCATCACTTATAAAGGGCCCTCGTTAACAATCAATACAGTTGATAGATAAGAGGGCATGAGGCGCTAATTGCCTTTGAAAAGGGCAATGTGGCAGATCAAATTAAGGGGCGTGGCGCGGCGTCGCGCTTATTAGGTCTGGATAAAACACTACTTACTCAGTTGTTGCTTATGACCATTCCCAATCCACCCATATCACCCAACCATACTTTGACCTTGACCTAATTTGGACTTAGAATAATTCAAATGGGCTGTTCATCACTAACCGGGGGGCAAGTGTGTTTATCAAGCACAGCGTCTTGTTTCTAATTGGAAGCATCCTTGCCAGAGTTCTGCACTCCCCGAGTCTTCTCTAGTTTTGCTCTTTCTTTGAGTCTCAGATATAATCATATGATACATAAAATTATGCATTTTTTATGGTGAAACATCTCTTTGAAAATGCTGAAAATCTATGAGTTTTCTTGATGTTACAATTATTAATGATTTTTTGTTTGTTAATAACATAAAAGATTTCAACAAATAATGTTGTTTTCTTTAGCTAAGATTGAATTTAGGCCAGTTTTGCCAGTTGACACAAGGGAGATCACAAAGAGAATGCCACCATCAAATGTCATCAAGTTTATCATCACTTTCTCTCAGGTATACTTACTACCCCTACCTTGAATCAGTGAAAAATTTGCAATTTGCAATAAGTGAGTTATTACTTGATTAAATTAAGTGAAGTAATCAAATTAAGCGCACAAAATGCCCAAAATTTGCTTGTAGATTGAATGTTTACTGTAGTCCAGTTCCTCAAAACCTTGACAACCAGTGAAGTTAATGGCCCATTAAATTTAATAGTAGATAAAAGTTATTTCACATAAAACTTTCTATCAAAATTGTTTTATCAATAAGTAAGGACTATTTTTAAAAAAAATCTTAAATGTAAATCCCTTAGAAGTTGCTTTCCCTTCAAAACTTTGCCAAAATTGGCTTAATTGACCGATAAAGTTTTGAGAAATGGGACCCAAGACTACATATCTGTAAGTTTTTTGTATGAAATCCATAAGTATACTCGGCATCGTTATTCTCGCGGTATCTCTATTTTCGCGGTAATTGTTTATCTTCGGATGTTCATGCTTAATTGTCAACATTTAACATATTTTTGGTTTTCTTTAAGAAAATAATAAGTTATAAATTAATTCATTCGAATTTAAACCAGTAATATGCTTTGAAACCATAAATATAAATAACGTTCGTATCAGCTTGCAGCTATCGGTAGACATAAGGGGGTCAATGTCTACACTTTCGTCTGCTTGAGTAAATATAAAAGAAGATTCAAATTATTGTTTTGTTATATTTGTTAAAGGTTAAAATCCAACAATTTAAAGTATATTTGTGTTTGTTTATACACTAACAGCAAACTTATTTCAGAACAAAAGTTTTACCGCGAGATTACCGATGACGTAATTTTTCAAGATGGCTGCATGGTGCATTGAAAAACAAAATAATTTAAGGACGAATACTTTACTTTTAAACAGGATTTCCAGTTGTTATTTTCGTGAAAAGGTTCAATTTATAGCATGTTATTGAAAGAAAATGTTTTGTTAGTTGTTTTTTGCTCCAAATATTTACTTAAAGGATAAGTACCGCGAGAATACAGATGAACAGTATACAACATTTAATGTAGATTAAAAAAATGCCATAATGCTGAATTAAATGGAAACACTACTTTTGAAGAATTACGAAGTATCACCAGCTTTTTTCAGAAGGCTACACAAAATGAAATAGAATTAATGAGTGTTTATTTGTTGGTTTCATGTTTATTTACTCTCCTTTTAATCATAAATCTGCTTTTCAAATACAAGAATTAGAAAAAAAACAAATATGATGGTTTATGTTGACTTGGTATAGGGGACCTGTCCTCCGTCATCTGTCTCCTTTGGCCATATGCTGTGAGCAATTTAACCAGTACAGTCAGCTAGACATGTTATTTAAGACCATTATGGCATACATTTTCATGTGTTCAAACCTGTCACAAAAGTAAGGTCTTCATCTTTGCCCTAACACAGGTGAGCTCATTGGGCCATCATGGCACTCTTGCTTAGTAATTTGTTTGATTACATATATACCTTTTATTGGGAAGATCTAGAATAAAAAAAGGTACAGGGTGCTGCTAAAAAGGAGCAGGGTAGATCCAGGGTTTTCATGAGTCTAATGCTTCTGATTAAAGTTTCTAGAAATAGACTGTTCATTTGTCATTGAATATTTGCACAAATATGTTCAATTTCAAAAGATGTTCAACATTTATGTGTTTACCTTTTTTACATGCAGGCATTTTGGCACACTGCTGGCTGCTCCGGTGAGGTTGTATGCAATGGCGGGCCCACCACGGCCCTGGGGTGTGACATGGGGCCTGTGGGTATCGTGTATGACGCCACCTCGTGTAATCAGCAGCCTGCCCTGGTCGGGTTCATTGGAGGACTGCAGGCCGTACAGTGGCAGAAACAGTCGGTAGGATACTAGGATAGAGTGGAAGTCATGGGAGCATGAGTAAACGTTACAATACATATGAGACGTGTTGTGGGAAAGCTGGGATTAATGCATATGCGTATGTAATGCATATGTCATCCCAGATTAGCTTGTGCAATCCGCTTTTATGGTTTTTTCTGTTTCAAGGAAGTCACTTCTAAAAATAAATCCACTGTAGGCGGAAAGTGTCGTCCTGGATTAGCCTGTGTAGTCTGCACAGGCTGATCCGGGACGACACTACGCATTTGCATTATGCCCGGTTTTCCCACGACACGCCTCATATTTGTTTTATTATAGGAAAACGACGAAAATCACAGTAAGCAAGATTGTTAGCTTTGTCTGTTACAATTGCTGCAGTAATTGATAAGCATAATTACTTTGAAATCGTTTAAGTAAAGTTTACATACTATCATTGTAAGGAATAGACTGTGTGTAATGTGACTAAGAGCAAAAAAGAAGGGTGCCAGGCCAGGGGCAAATAACCGTGGTTGGGGGTGGGCTTGGGATGGGGCAGACCCCCTTGGACTTAGATTTTAAAAAACTTTTTATGTGTGCTATATCAAAATCTACAGCACTTCAGAGCTAACACAAGCACAACAATGAACAGCCTTTAAATATTTTTTTTTTCTCTTTTGTTTCCCAATGACATGACATAATCATAAAATTCACACACTATAAAATTTATCAAGGAAAGACAACAACACAAGTGGCAAAAGTAATGTAAACTGGAAATAGATAATGACACGGTTTACCTAAATGTATACCTCTTTCAATGAAGTTATTGGCATATTATCACAAAATTATCAGAAATGACTATAAACAAATCTTTTTATATTTCATTTTCATGTCTGAAATGTTCAGGTCTTCCACATTCCAACACTTATATCCAACACAAACATTTCATTTTAGTGCAAGCCCTGTACACAAATTTAGAAAGCTGCCCTTCATGGTTTCTACTGGTGCCACATGTCCACCCACATGGTGATGAGGCATAGCGTTCATGTCCAATATCTGGTACTAAAAAGTTGTTCTTCTGAGAAGAGGTCCTTGGCTGGAGGCTGCCAACCAAGCATTAAGAACTTTGTTGGAGAGACATGATCTGTGTGTAGTTTTTGTGTGCTGCACACATTTAATTAAACTGTACAAATGAAAGGTTTAAAGTAGATGATTAGACTTTAGGCTCTATGCTACGTGTTTCTGTACATGCTGGTGAAACAGACTGCAGTGTCAGAGCCACAGGCTCAATTGCTGCATCATTTTGTCTTACACAAAATTGTGCAGTTCCACCTAAGTTAGACTAGATATAGATCTAATGCTATCATTTCATATTTGGCATTTCATTATGAAATTAGAAATATACACTTCACCTGTAAACAAATTAAATCTAGTAAATCTAAAGTGAAAATGTATGATATTAGACGGTCTTATATACTAAGAGTGAATGACTACATTTCTTACGCATTGCCTAAACATTACATCAAGCTAATTTACTTACACAACAACATGATTGAACATGCTGGTGGGTAACATTGTCTATGCATGTCAATGGTCATCTCCAACGATTCTCTAAAGCACTATTGAATGGGTGAACAGGTAATTCCGCCTCAGTTGCTAACTGAACTTGAAAGTCATCAATCTGCTGTTGAGTAATCAAAACACACAGAAGCCGAAAATTATCACATGTTGTTTATCACCTATTACACTTGGACAATTAGGTCACAACACTGTGTAACTGGCTAGCTGGTTTGATTAAAGACAATCAGCGTAGAAATTAATATTGAGATGTCATTTGTTTGCCCTAAATATAATACAAGAGGACCAAGCTGTGACTTCATGGACCACATATTTTTTGTTCCCTACTAAGGAGATTTCTCGGACCCCAGATTTTTCGGTCCCTACTTAGGAGATTTCTCGGACACTATATTTTTCTGACACGATAAGAAAAAGTATCGGCCCCAAAAATTAATTTGAGATAAACTCAATAATTATTAATATCTGTACCATGAATAAACCGATCATATACCACCCCATGTTTTCACCAGTGATACACGAATAAGCTGACTTCATGAATCTACTTGATAACAAGTGAAATAACTATCATTTAAAAAAAATAAAAATAACTTTATTTAATTTAATTGGCAATTATCCTGATCATTTGCTTGAACTCATGATAGTTTATAAATGGAATGTACATGCGATGGCGTAGCTAGAGGCAAATTAAAGCCGAGGAAGTGTTGGGGTCGCGTTTTTTTTTACCGAGAATGTCTCTGGTGCATTTTGGAGGCTACTTAAACTATGTTTTAACACAAAATAACCCGACTCATTGGCGTTATAAATACCGTAAATGTCCTTATTGACGCCCATGCCCTAGTAGATCCGCATGGGGTCTTTTTTGGTCCAGAAATATTTGTTGTTGATCTATTTTTTAGAAAATTAACGAAAAACTAAAGTTAATTTCGATAGAAACGATTAAATAGACCGCCATATTTATGTATCCGGAATTGCACAGTATATAAATAAACCTATGCCCCACTATACGGGTTACACGCAAACATATATGACTCAAGTGAATTGGACCACACAAATTCCTTATGATATTATGAATATTTATTATAAGAACATGTAATAACAGTTTGCGCATGCAAAGCAAGTTTCACGCTTCCCACATGGAGGTTTAAACAACAAGCGCTGTCAAAAGCAGTCAACCAGAATGTGGGTCTGCAGTGTCACAGCTCATTACGTTGATCATGTTAATAATTTAGACTGTACCATTGTGCATTATGTCGTGCGAGTGAGCTCGTCATGTCGATTGACGATGTTAATTTAGACAGTACCATCATGAATTTTCTCTTGCAAACAAAGACCTTTGGCGGTATTTAGACTATACCAATGTGTATTACGTCATTGGAAAGTGCGCATACATGAAAACTTGATTTCTGGATAATGGCAGAATTAACAAAAAATGGCTCCATTTAAACGCGCAGGGGTCCTAAAATGACACGTGCCCTGCGCATCAAAAAGGACATTTCGGTAGTGGTTCAGTAACAATGAAGTTATAATTTTACCATACACGTATGTGGGCCTACATTAATTCTTTGCTGAAATCTACAATTTAACAGCGAGCGATCAAAAAGCATTAAAATCGAGAAACATGATGCTCCGAATATAGTAACAAAGGGTTATATACATTTTAATGCGTTCTTTTAGTCACGGATACGGACTAATGGAAGCGTTCCTGCGTATTTCATTTGGAGCGATATTATACAATTATTGACTAGATGGCCATTGGACTTGGTCTGATGTTCAATGGGTGAAATTCATGTTGAGCGAGGCGTTAGCCGAGTTGAACATGAGCTTCACCCAGTTAACATCAGACCATGTCCATTGGCCATCAAGTCAACAAATGTTTTGTTATATAATCTATAAATAGTTTACTAGCAAAATTACTGAGCAGATAAACTTATTATAATCCAACGCCAATCTGTTATTCTATTTATCTCACCACATTCTGATCAATTCGAAAAATAACCTACTAAATCAAATGAAACACAAAAAATTACGTCACGAAAATCAACAAAATGACGTCATTGTTGTATGTAAACAGAATAGAACGATGTGCTGGTTTCACGGTTTCTTGTACAGTTGTCAATGCGCATGTCGGGAACCAAAAGACGAATTCCACAAATCTATTTTTATCCCATATATCATAAATTTAGGTAAGAGTTCTGGTTCCCGTTGCTGTGTGTGAATTTCTATGTGCAAGCCGGGTAAACATTTTGGGAAATCCACAAATCTAGTTTTAGCCCATAAGACATGAGTTTAGGCCATGCAACATCACTTTTATATTCAGTCATCATTGGCTGTTCGGACTAATGGGAGAGCGTCTATTTGTAGATTATATAACAATTTATGTTACGGACACGGATGTAGAAAACAGACACGGATGATGGATCACACGTACATGGCAAAGCGGCCTTATGCAAACAGCCAAAATATATTTAAATGAACATATGCAATGTAATTGTTTGGAAATAAAATAACATAGTGTCATCTAATTCCGTGGTAATTGTAACTGTATTATAACTTTTTAAAGTTTGATTCTATAATGTCAGTGGACTATTTTGTACAATTTCAGGCATAGGTTGCCTTTGTCCGCATCAGTCAAAATTCACAGCAGAACTTTTGGGTAATTATGTGTTCAGTTGGTAGTTTAGCGCCCAAAATACATGACATTGTGTCATGTATTTTGGGCGCTCAATCTACATTCTTGTTTAACAATGACCACAGGTGCTGAACATTTAAAACATATTTTTGTTATCGTTTTTACATATCAGTCAATTGACAAAGACAAGGAATTTAACTATGTATTGTTTAGCATCTTACAGAATGTTTTATGTGATGTTACCTTGACAATGTCTTAACAAACACCCATACAGGGAAGTTATCTTTACGTTGAAAATGATTTAACAAACACTCTTACAGGGAAGTCATCTTTACCCTGATAATGATATAACAATCACCCAATCAGGGAAGTTATCTTGTGTTTATTTGTAAACTTCACACGCTTGAGATCTAAACATGCAATTGTAACAATTCATTTTGCTACATTGCATATCAAACATTGTTTGACTAAACCTGCCTAAACCCTGCATCCACATCTTTTGTACAATGTGATTTGAAGCATACAGAAGTAAATACAAATTCCTTAAGTGAAAATTTTGTGACCTAACACATTTAAATGTAAGCTTATGACACGGGCTTGGGACAAACCAAATGAAACACAGCAGCAGCAAATCAATGATGCCCCATAAACTAAAACAAACAATACATGTGAAAATTCTATGAAAACCAAATTTTTCGAATGAACTGCATAAAAGTCAGCACAATAATAAAAGAAAGTACTGGATGCACTTGGTGTCGGTCATGGCTTGGAATTGCACTAAAGTACAACTTAAGTTAAGAAATTGCTTTTTTAGTTGTTCATTAGAACATTAAAAAATACTGACCCTGAACAAAAGTATGTTCATGTAAGTGAAAAGGTTTTATCAGTTTATCAATAGCTTGATCAACTGTTGGTTTATTTAGCCTAATTTTTATTGAGAAACTCTTGGGTTCGTTTTCTGGGTAGTACCAGTACTTAATGTTCTTATCGGAGATCTTGAAAATGCTCCCAGAGTGGCCATCGAAGCCGGGACCTCCCGATCGCTAGGCGGACACCATATCCACTATCCGCGTTTTCTAATGGTGACATTGACCAAAGCGGCGTCTCTTGATCTTGACCCAAAAGAAACAATATGCAATCCCATGCAAGGTCTTGCTATAATGTATCTATATATGAAGTTTTATTACAATAGCTCAATTGTTCTTGCATTAATGAGCTGACACCGTTTTTCTATTCTTAGTAACAGTAACCTTGACGCCCACCTATCTCATATGCAAATTCAAGTGAGGCCTCAATATAAGGTATCTATATATGAAATCTACCTTTATTATTTTATTCTCGAGTTACTGAGAGGAACCGCTTTTTATTTTATTTTTAGTAGCAGTTACCTTAAACGCCTCCAATCAAAGAAACTGTACCTTACGGTATGTAATTACCAAAAGCGTCTGTCTCATACAGAATAATTCGAAATGTTTGCTAATTACCGAAAAGCCGCATATTAGCGAATACTGCTCTTTTTAACGAAAGTCAGAAAATGTTGCTGGTCGATCGGCAAAAAACGTTTAGGTTCGGCAGATACAAATAGGGGGAGGGGTCGGGTGAGCGGAAACAGTCAACCTTTTTAAGCCTAACTGAAATTTTCTTCGAAAAATTTGGTTAAAAAAACACTTGTTTATAAAACTCAACGATCAAGTATCAACAATCTTTTTTTCGTAATCAATTAGCATAAGCCGGCCAGGAATTAGTTTGCATTGAGTATAGTTTATGATATTTATTTATTGATTATTTTAGAGCAAATAATTGTTCCATTGTTTGCTCTGTCAAAGAATGTTCCAATGATTAAAGTTTTGATATTTATAAACATTTTTTTTCAATTTGCTTTGTGACTGGTATAAGAGGTGGTCTTAAATGTTCATTAAAAGTGTTTCTAAAAGAAGTTGGTCATTGATAAAAAATGAATGTGGATGTCACCAATATCACAAAGAAAATTATTTCTATGTTGTATATAGGAATGCAATATTTATTCTAACATCATGTAACAATGAGTATACTATAGACAATTTCTATAAACGTTTACCTGTTGTTGTTGTTTTTCAAAACTAATGAGCATGCTCATAATAGAGTGATCTGATCTGTAGCTTGTTTGTATTTGCGCATTAAATAAATATTCAATCATAGTATGTGTAATAAGAAATAGGTTAAGACGGCCCTGTTGCAGAAGGTTAATTCGTCTTCATGTGTATTATTTTTATCACCATTAAAATATCTAAATGCGCCCTGCATTTCCGTTTTAACTATTTCCCCCAAAGGTAAGTCTCTTGCTTTCTATTAGATGTGTATTATTGAAATGTTGATAGTTGATCTAATCTAACAATGGGTCAAGCACTAAATTTAAATCCCAATATAATTATAATATACATTTTATTTCCAATTTTAAGACTCGTTTATAGAATGGTGGGTTGTCTACAATTGGCCCATATAGATTTTGTAATGTGAATTCTTTGAACAGAAACATAAATTAAGGGCTTACATGTTTTTATCACCGTCTTTTTAAACAGAATTTACCATTGAGTTTGTTGATCAAAAGTTAAAAAAGCAATCTCCGCTCCATTGTGAATCAATATAATAATATTAATAATATTAATAATAATAATAATAATTATAATAATTATAATAATAATAATAATAACAACAACAACAGCAACAACTTCAACTACAACTTTATTATTATTATAATTAGTAGTAGTAGTAGTAGGAGGAGGAGGAGTGGTATTCTTCTTCTTATTAGATGCATGTGTATTAACACAGCATTACCTTGCGCTATTTTTAGAATGATTCTCCTACTGGAGTTGTACTCGCTAGAATTAATTCACAGTGACGACAGTCGGTTACAGCGTACAATGATATTTTTATACAATGATAAAATAATAGGAAATAAAAACTCAATAAAATTTGCTAATATTTGTTTTGCTTATTTATAAAAAAAATACCAGAAATTTACCACTATATTGTGTGCTCGCGAGCTCAACATGCAACATAATACGTTGTGACCGAATGTCGTTCCCGTGAATTGTAGCATTGTAATTGCTATTTATAGAGCGTGCCGATTATGTAGGCTAAACAATATAGTTATTTCATTATGTGAATGAATATAACATTCTGATCATGACATAAAATGAGTAAAATTGTTCATAATTATGTTCAGTTCTAGAGTGTATGTTGAAGATATGTTTATAACTTGAAATAAACCGCTTATGTAAACAATTATGTAAATTTGTAATCTCTAAAAATATGCAACAGTTATTGGTATATGTTAAACCATTGTTTGAAGTTTGCATTCCCTTAAATTAGAAAATTTGCCCAATTCTATTATAATAGCTATATAAAAATTATTATAAAAAGCAATAATAGCTAGGCCGAAAAATAGCACAGTCTTCGACGTTAAGCGGTGGACCGTGGACCGAGTCCACCAAATTTTCGCTCGGTCCAGCAAAAGTTGCAAGTAAACTGGACCGGCAGTCCAGCAAAGAAATTGCCCTTAATAGTTTTGATACCAGAAATCCCATAAAATGTTCAGCCAATTATTCTCGGTAAAGCGAAAATTGGCTTATTTGGATGCATACTTTTACGAAATGACGCCATAAAATTCAGTGTCAGATTCGCAACCATTTACACATGCGTACGCATGTTTTTCTAAAACAAAGAACGCCTACTCGGCAATAAACGCACTATCCTTCTGCATCGGTGTGTCAATTATCGATAAAATCTGTAAGCAGGAGGAGCTAGATTTACTACAGTCACCCAGTCAGCCAATGAGAATGCATTAAATTTCCAATATGTAGATGAGCGTAGTCGATTTAATGTTTATCACACCCTCATTGTTGGTAAAGGTGAAGTAATTTGTAACACATTTTCGTGAGGTATGCATGTTGTTAGCTGCGTGTTTGTAACACCCACATAATAAATAAAATACTACATACTAAAATAAGTCAGTATATTATTGTTAGCAAAATGTTTACTTAAAATACGAAATGAGATGTTGACAAATTGCGTTTGCAGATCGCATAGAATTTTAGTGTGTAATGTCAAAGGTACGTCTTCATTTGTTTAAAAAAAAAATATTGGTATGACTACGTGTGTTTTCGAATAAACGAGCTACTCAAAAGTATAACTACACTGATCACACCCAATAACTTATGCTGCCACATTTTCACGAAATTTAAGTCAGTGAAAGTAAACATGTTTTTTTACTCAAGAATGGAATTTTTTAAATAATTTTTGGACACAAAGCATTTATTGTTAAAGGAGTGGGTGGGGAGGAGTGCTTTGGTAACAATTACTGGGACCCCAACTCTTAAGGAGTAGGGAGTTCATGTTATGCAATCCTAGAGAGCGGAGCAGTTTCCATTTGATCTGCGCATTCGAGTAAATTTCAGCCCCCATACCAGCTCGGCCATTTGGGCCAGTACTGAACTCAGATAGACTAAAACGAAATATACACCTGGTATTTGATTTAACTGGTGATCTTGTATTAATATTTCGCCATATTTTTATTGAGAGTAATGTAATAAATACATGATTCATGTTAGAATAAAAGTCTGAAACCAAACTGCTTTCAATTTCTTTTTTTATAAAATCATTGATATATATATATACGTTAGAGTGAATGAAAATCTACAAACAAAATGTGGTCCACTAAATTGTTGTACGGTCCAGTTGATTTATCTGGTTAAGTGGACCGACGGTCCACTGCTTTTAAAACTTATTCATGAAGACTGATAGCACAGTGTATACACATCTCACTGCTGAGAACTACCTGGCTGAAATGTTGTCTGCTGTTTTGATTTTTTAGTGTTAGACGCTTATTGAAATTATAGTGCTGCAGTAGACTGATTTGGGGATTTTAAGCGTTGGGGTGAAAAGGATTTGGAAATTAAGGCACATGGTTACCGCTGTTCTTAATGGGCCTGGGGAAAGGCCTGGTGCTCTTAGTATTGGATTGACAAAAAAAGAAGAAAATCACAGTAAGCCCTATCCAGGGTTTCCCGCTAGATATCTTGAAGACATGTCGGCATCCCCGACACTACCTCCCACGTGAAAAAACCCCCCACCCACCCTGAGATCAGAGATCATTCCAATCCGCCCCCCTTAGCCTCGCCTGATTACAGCTGTTCAACCCCACCTGCCTGAAATCGGCCGCAATGCTCGACCCAACGTGCCCGAAATCGGCTGCAATGCTCTAAATCTTGGCAGCGACCTAATCGGCTGCAATGCTCGCCCCCACCTGCCCGAAAATGGTGGCAATGCTTGACACCACTCGCTTAGCTTTATCCACCTTGAAATTTGGTCATGACAGCTAGTTGTTTCAAAAACTTTGTATTGCATTAATTGTTTAAGATTTCAAAAAAAAACTTCAATTGTTATCAGTTTCACTACATGTGGACATTAAAAGCCGAAAAAGTCAACATTAGTCAACACTTGAATACGCGGCTCTTAATCGACATAAACAGGATCATATATCTCCATGTAAAAGTGTGTTTTGCTACAAAAGCGCGCGAAAAGTATGTGGTCATGCTCAAGAAAAAGTGCATGGGTCTGGTCACGTGCTTAATTGCATAATTTAGTGCTAATGTGAAAAAATGACGTTTGATGGCATTAAATTGTGTTTATATTACAGTATTCGTTTTAATATTTTTGAATGTCAATTTGTGAAACTGATTAGGGAATTACCGGGATAAAAATTGAAAGAAAAATATACTAATAAATGTTTTGAAATTTTGTTGTTAGTAAGGTTTAAACTCCGCCTTCAAGATTGCCATATTTGATTGGCTAATGAGATCGTTGTGGGCAGGACAACACTGTTAAATAACTTACCAATCACACTGTTGGAAGTGTGACTTTATCGATCAATACGGCGTTTGTTTATGGCCCATCGATTGAAGATCTGTGTAATAAGATAAAGGGATTAAGGGTTGTCGCTTTGAAAAGTAAGGCATGTCGGTTTTTTTAGCTCGATTTTTTGAAGAAAAAGTCAAGTTATTGTCGTCGCTCTGTGTCTGCGTCAGCGTATGTGTAAGTTTTTTGTTAGAGTCCATTTCTCAAAAACTGTCACAGCTATCCATTTAAAACTTTCAATACTTGTTCACTATCAAAAGAGTAATTCATTAGAACAAGGCAGGTAACACTGTGATTTGTATTTCCAGAGTTATCTGCCCTTGTGTGGAATTACAACTTTGAATATTTTTACATTTTTTTGTTAAATATAAAATTTCTAAATAAATATCAAAGACATTAAATTGAAACTCGAGATACTTGTTTATGCAGACATGAGGAAGTAACTCAAGGATTTTGTTTGAGTTATTACCTTTTTTTTCATCTTACATTCCGTTTCCGTTTGAGTAATTTCTCTTTTTTCAACTTAGAATTTTCGCTTTAGGTGAAATTTCACACTAACTATAAAAAGTATTGACTTGAAACTCAAAATACTTGGTCACAGTTATGAACCCATTCTGTAGACAAGGTGAGGTAATTATATCAAGAATTTTGGTGGAATTATTGCCCTTTTTTCAACTTAGAATTTTAGCTTTAGGTCACATTTCTCATGATCTATAATAGTTACTAATTTGAAATTCAACACACTTCATCACAGTGATAAACCCATTCTATTCACAAAAGGCCAGAATAATATCAAATACGAGAGAGTCGAGCGTCCAGCACCCGTAGGCGGTGCTCTTGTTTAAGCATGTCGGCATATGACTAACTGCTTTGAAGGCACATCGGGCCCGACAAACGATACAGGCCTGCGGGATACCCTGCTGTCCTTACCTTTGGCCGTCAGTCTGTCAATAAATTGCCACACTTGGTGATTTTCAAAGTCATAAGGTCATACTTCAAGTAAAATTTTCATTCTGCACTATGTCATTGCAGTATTATACAATGTATGTACCAAGGTTTGCCATTAAAGAACATACAGAGCCATCGGCTACAACCAGGAAAAACTAATCGTAAACTTTCACCAAGGCAAATATGATATATCTAGTACCAATGCGACTGCTAGCCTCAATCAGTGTAAATCTTTTGAATCGCTTATACATGAAAGTTTCATTGATTAAGTGGAAAAACATCCGGCTATCCGGCTGTATGTTATCTTTGTAGATGGAGAGCAGGAGATCAGCTGTTTTGAAAAGTCTTGCAGAGTTTTTCGGTGACGAGGTGTATGGATTCTTGGATTACCTGGAGAAGAATTGGGACATTGAGCCGTACAACGAGGGGGCCCCCGTGAGTATAGTGGGCCCAGGGGCCATGAGACACTATGCTCCAGGGCTCAGAGAACCCTTTGACAGGTAAAATTTGCTAAAGAATTTAGAGTTGTTTCCTAATGGTCATCATAACCTATGTTTATCTTTTCTGAAAATTATTTCAAAAAAGGTTTGATGTTATATAGTAAAAGATCTAGGATAAAAAAACATACAGGGTGCAGTTAAAAAGGAGCAGGGTGGAAAGCCAGATAAGTTTGTTGCTTAATCCATGGTTTTCATGAGTTAAACGGGTTTTCATGAATTAAATGCATCTATTTAAGGATTTTAAGCATAGTCTATTCATTTGTCATAGATTTTTGGAAAAAGTTAGATATTCAACATGTGTGTGTGTGGACCAGCCTAGAGGGTCAGCAGTGGAGAACCATAAAGGGGCAGGTGCAGCACCCTTTTATTTCGCCCTAGATATTCCCTAGTTATACGAACATGAAACACTGAGTTTTGACACATGATTGCCACATAAAATTCCTCTGTGGCATGTAAAATTTTCTCTGCTAGTTGAGACCTTTCTCAATATGGATCTGTTGTATAATATAAACTGGTCAGCAATCTGATTGTAGCTATATCAAACAATTTGAATCTACAAAACTGTCATAAATCATCATAAATCCTTATCACCCTACTCCAAAAGCAACTAGTGAACAAACGCTTGTTTGTAATGTACCTAGCCCATCATTTCAGGTGCTCCACTCAGGCCTCGAATTTAGCACTTGCAGACTCGTAAAATGGAAGTAAATAAATAGTTTTGCAAGTTAATTTTTCTGTTGCTCGCAAAATATTGCAAGTGAAAAATATGTGTGTGCATGTAGTCTTTTTTGGTCCAGAAATAGTTTTTCGATCTTTTTTCGAACATACACGAAAATAAAATTTTATTTCCATAATAAGTTATCATAATCACCGACATTTGTTTAACCAGAAAAATATCTGTATGTACATATATCAACAAAACGCGACTACTAGTTGATTTTACTATAACTTAATATAATTTCAAGAAGGAAATAAGTTTTGCGAGTTAAAATGTAAGCCACTTACATCTATTCTATAGCAGTAAAAATCATAAAATTCGAGCCCTGGCTTCACTTGCACTTACAGAATTCACGTTTCTCATTACCATGACAACCTCTTTGTTGTAATTGCTCAGGATCCACCTGGCTGGTACTGAGTCTGCCACAGTGTGGTGCGGTTTCATGAACGGGGCCGTGCAGACGGGCAGTCGGGCAGCTATCGAGGTGCTGTACGACCTTCGTCCGCAGTTGGTTACCGCCTCGGATGTGCAAACTCTGCGGGCGGGACGTCGGGTGAACCTGAAGAAGAAAGGAGGCTTCTCCGCGAGAGTTGTCAAGTGGACAGTGGGATTGGGAGTGGCCACCATATTTCTGGTTGCAGCTCGAAGGTTCTATTTTAATGCTTCGTCAGACTGATTCTGTGTTACATGTAGGTTATTGCTTTTATTATGATTTGTTGTTTGGAGGTCTTCAAAAAGACATTAAAGGGACTTGTTCACAGATTTTCGCATTTTTAGCTCACCTGAGCACAACGTTCTCATGGTGAGCTTTTGTGATCGCCTTTTGTCCGTCGTGCGTTGTGCGTCATCAACATTTACCTTGTGAACACTCTAGAGGCCACATTTATTGGCCAATCTTCATGAAACTTGGTCAGAACATTTGCCCCAATGATATCTCGGCCGAGTTCGAAACTGGGTTATGTGGGGTCAGAAACTAGGTAACTAGGTCAAATTGAAGAAAAAGCTTGTGAACACTCTAGAAGTCGCATTTTTTGTTCTAATGATATCTTGGCCAAGTTTGGAAATGGTTTGGATCCGTTAAAAAACATCGCCGCCAGGGGGCGGGGCAGTTTTCCTTACATGGCTATAGAATAAGCTTGTGAACACTCTAGAAGTCTCATTTTTTACCTAATCAACATGAAACTTGCTCAGAACATTTGTTCTTATGATATCTCGGCCGAGTTTGAAAATGATTCCGGTCTGTTGAAAACATGGCTGCCAGGGAGGCGGTCAGTTTTCCTTATATGGCTATAGAAAAACCTTGTGAACACTCTAGAAGTCACATTTTTTGCACAATCAACATGAAACTTGCTCAGAACCTTTGTCCCAATGATATCTTGGCCGAGATTGAATCTGGGTCATGTGGGGTGAAAAACTAGGTGACTAGGTCAAATTGAAGAAAAAGCTTGTTAACACTCTAGAAGTCACATTTTTTGCCCAATCTTCATGAAACTTGGTCAGAACATTTGTCCCAATGATATCTCGGCCGAGTTTGAATCTGGGTCATGTGGGGTCAAAAACTAGGTCACTAGGTCAGATTGAAGAAAAAGCTTGTTAACACTCTCGAAGTCACATTTTTTGCCCAATCTTCATGCAACTTGGTCAGAATTTGTCTTAATGATATCTCGGCAGTTTTCGAATCTGGGTCATGTGGGGTAAAACACTAGGTCACTAGGTCAAATTGAAGAAAAGCTTTTTAACACTCTAGTAGTCACATTTTTTGCCCAATCTTCATGAAACTTGGTGGGAACATTTGTCCCAGTGATATTTCGGCCGAGTTCGAATCTGTGTCATGTGGGATCAAAAACTAGGTCACTAGGTCAAATTGAAGAAAAAGCTTGTTAATACTCTCGAAGTCACATTTTTTGCCCTATCTTCATGAAACTTGGTCAGAAGATTTGTCTTAATGGTATCTCGGCTGAGTTCGAATCTGGGTCATGTGGGGTCAAAAACTAGGTCACTAAGTCAAATTGAAGAAAAAGATTGTTAACACTCTAGAAGTTAAATTATTTGCCCAATCTTTATGAAACTTGGTGAGAACATTTGTCCCAATGGTATCTCAACCGAGTTCTGGGTCATGTGGGGTCAAAAACTAGGTCACTAGGTGAAATTAAAGAAACAGCTTTAATTTCAATATGTACTTCAAAATTTTGAATGTCTGTTGTCACTTAAGTTTTTTTAACCATGATGATTAGACCGCCTTTCCATCAGTCTGTATCAGTATATCCATATAAAAATCTAACACATGGAAATTTTTTCGACTAATGAAACTCAGGTGAGCGACCCAGGGCCATTTGGTCCTCTTGTTTGAAGTATGCCATTAAATGTCTTAACTTGACAGATTTAAGCATCAAGTAGAATAACTAGAAAAGTATTTAGAAAAAGAAATGGCTCACTGGAGCTCAACCCCGGGACCTCCAGATGAAAAGGCTATCGCCTTAACCACGCATGTTACTTTGCATTATTTACTTTATATAAGTGTTCCATGTGTTGTCAAATATATTTCAACTGATGATTACTCATAAAGGAAACGGTTTTTACAGTATATTTCTATGTCCGTAGTGTTATTTTGCTCCCTTGTATTCACTGTTCTTCTATTTTTGGAATCGGTGACAAAAAGTTGAATAAAAATTGTCAATTCGTCAATCTGTGAACAGGTGCCTTTAACCCCTGTGGCTTTAAATGGTATATAAGGACTGTATGTGTATGCAGAGATAGGTTGTATCAGTATATTTGAAGTAGACAACAAAATTTCTAAGAAGTTGGAGTTTACAGCAGAGCGTGTATATACATGTACTTTTTAAATGCCATTTGCTTGTTGTGAACTAATTTTGTGATATTTTCACATTTATACAAAGCCATATTAGTGTCATTTTACGCTATTTAATTCCAAGCAATTCATTAAAAAACATGATATTTTCAGGCAGGAAATACATATGAGGCATGTCGTTGAAAAACATGGCTTAATGCATATGCATAAAGTGTCGTCCCGTATCAGCCTATGCGGTCCGCACAGGCTAATCCCGGACGACACCTTATGCTCTTATGGTAGTTTCTGTTTCAAGGAAGTCTCTTCTAAACATAAATCCACTGGAGGCGGAATGTGTCTTCCTGGATTAGCCTGTGCAGACTGCACAGGCAAATCCAGGATGACACTTTACGCACATGCATTAAGCCCGGTTTTCCCACGACACGCTTGATATGTATTCCTGCTTTTTAGTGAAGAAAGAGCTTTGTATACAAATATTTACAGACATAATATATTCTTGATGCAGCAATTATTTCTTAAAGTCTAACCTTTTAAATGTGAATCAATTGATTCTTCAGATGGCAAAGTAGATGAAGGTTGTATGGTTCATATTTGTGATATGTTGGTGCAGTCTTCACTTGTGATATATCAATGATAATTGGTAAATGCATTGCTTTGCATTATGTGACGACAATCCTATAGCTTTAAGTCATTATGTTAAAGGGGCATATCAATGGTATTTCGCATAAATATTTACCTATATTCAAACAAGATAATTTCCTACTTTTCTTGAACATGGATAGCAGTATATTATTTATACAAAAATGATGCACTTCAGTAAATATTTCCCTACCCTATGCTGCGTTTATTGATGGTGCACGAGCATGTAACGGTACATCATGTACATTTCATTGATATTAATTTTGCTACTACTACTACTTTTGGCCTTGTCTTTTGGTGAAGTAGCCACATAAAGGTTCCAAGAGTATAAAATAAGTACCAACATCTGACATGTTTGAAAAGATTGTTTTGTAGCTCACCTGAGCCACGTGCTGAAGGGTGAGCTGTTACGGTCAGTGGTTGTCCCTCTTCAACAATTTACCTTAAAAATCTCCTCTGAAACGGCTTGGTGGAAATTAACAAATCTTGGTATGAATGTTTCTTGGGTGGTCCTTTACCAAAATACTTCAAATTGTTAATTATTTTGATTTGTTAAAACAAATCGCTGCCAGGGCGTTATGCCTTTTTCTTTAAATGGCTATATTGGAAACTTTGAAAATGTTGTCAGAAACAACTGGTTGGATTTTGGAATAATTTCACACAAATGTTCCATGAGTGGTCCTTTACCAAAGTACTTAAAATTATTTTGATTCTAACAAAAAATCATGGAGGCCAGGGGACGGAGAATTTGTTCCTTTATCATTAAATTTTGGCTTTATTAAACTAAACTTGTCAGAAACCACTGGTTGGATTTTGAAATAATTTCACATTAATGTTCCTCTTCTTTACCAAAATACTTCCAGTTATTTAGATTCAATAAAACACATTGCTGCCAGTGGGCGTACCTATTTTAATTATATCATATGGCTAAGTATATAGAAAACTTGGAACTTCTTGGAGACCTAGTGCAAAATCCTTCAAAATTATTTTGACTTGTTGTGATTTTGATTTGGTAAAAACTTGGCTGTCAGTGGTCTACTGTTGTAGACCCAAGTCATGCATAATAACATTTCTTTAAACCTGTCACAGCAGTAATGTCTTCGTCTTTGGTTACTCAGGTGAGCCCTTTGGGCCATCGTGGCCCTCTTGTCCTAAATTATATGGCAAAGGCTGCCAAAATTGTCAGAACAACAAAATGGATGATCATTTGTTAGCCACAAATTTTGATTAATTACTCTTGTTTTTGCTGCAACACAGCTTCTTACATTTCATGGAGTTTTTACTTTCTTGCTCTACATCATTGGTGTTGAGGGGTTCGAATAGACGTTGGTAACATGGGGGTCTATCTCATTCTCAAGTGAGATTATAGCTGGTTCTCTAGAAGGGTATTCAATGATGGTAATGAAACCTGGGAGGCAATAGTGGAGGATGCAATCTTACGGATTTCTTTACTGTCTTTTGTAACAAATAAACTATGTTTCTCGCCATTAACCAGACATTTTGATGTAGTATTGTATAGGTTGACCGTGTAGGATCCACCGTCTATGTTGGTTACCCTGATGGTAGTGTTGGTAATTTCAGCAGTGCCAAATGCTGGATCAAGTTCTGTGTAGTACTTTACCATAGACCACTTCATGAGCTTGTGGGTAGCGGCGTCTGCAGTTCCAACCATTCCTCCATCAGTGTGTGTATAGCTGACATTCTGTATGGGCTTTGCTGCATTCAGTTTTTTCATCAGGAATTTCTCTATGTTAAGAGTGTAGTCAATTCGTGGCTGGTGCAAGTGATGGAGATATATCCCACGTAGACAACAAATTGCACTGGCAGAGATTATCAAGACACTGATGAGATGATATTTATAAAAAAATAATCTTCAGCGATGATTAAAACAATGATAAGATACGATATCGTTTATGGGTAAAAACTTCTTAAAATCATTCTTAAAAACTTTGATTCACTTAAAAATGTTTGCTGAAGTCACTATAAAATCACGTGCTAGATTAATACTTGAGTTCTTAAGTTCAAATGCTTTAGTTTTCCAGTTTAAAGGCATATTTAAAAAATACAGAAATCTGTGAACAAGTCTCAGTTATTAACACTTATACTTGAATAAGAAATGGAGCCAACTTGTTGATATTCACTGGTGTGACCACTTTACCCGTATTTGGATGTTTGGGAGGGGTTAACCAGGGCTGTGGAAATATAATAATTTTCTACTTGTCCACGGACAAGTGAAACAGAAAAATCAACTTGTCCGCATATAAAACTCACTTGTCCAAATAATGAACAAGAATTCTGTAAAACATTCAAGAAACAACAACATAATAAGCAATTTATTTATTTAACTTTTTTTGAAGAAATTTTAATCATCATTGCAATGTGATAAAAGCAAATTCTAAAGTTCTGATTTTACAGAATATTATATACTAATATGCCCCACAGTATATATGTAAAGACTGTTACCTGCTGTCTATACCTCTCTAAACACCAGCGCCACTTTAATGTTACATTATACAACACTGTGATCCTGGATTGTCAACCATTTGTTTTAGTTTTTCTCTGGCAATGTCTTCACCTCCAAGTGTTTTCACTAGTTCATTAATCATGGGTTGCATATCACCAGTTTCTGCCTGGTGAGAAGTTGATGCACAGGGCTCTGTTGATGTCACTGTGGCAGTTCGAACTGGTGGTTTGTGTGTGATGTGCCTGTGTCCAGACTTAAGCCAGAATTCCAATGCAGGTTGTGGATCAATATCTTCAAATGGTTTCCCATTCACAACAATACGCATTTGGTTCTGCAGATTTTGTTGTGTAAGACATGTTCTCAGAGGGCTTTTAACAAGGTTCATGCTTGAAAACAACCTTTCACAAGAAGCTGTAGATGGTGATATTGTCAAGAGTAACTGCAACAGGACATTGATATGTTTAACAGTCTCTTCTTGTCTTTGAAGAATTGATAGGAACACTGCTAAAGGGTGAAGTTTCCTTTGCATTGATACCTGCACTTTAAGTGTCTGCCACTCACTTGGGATACAACTAATAACTTCCTCTGTTAGCAGTTCACTAAATTCATCACATAGAGACTTTATTTCAGAGCATCCATAAGTACTAAGTTCAGCCAAAGTACTAGGCCATGTTCTAAAGTCAAATACTCTGAACAAATACAAAGGAGACTTGTCAAGGTCAGAGAATCTATTCAAAATATACTGGCACATTTTGTCCAAGAGGACATGAATGTCATCATCATCTTTATAGGCTAGAAGAGTTCCCACCAGCTTATATTTCCCATCAAACATGCTGGAATTATTGTCATACAGACTGTAGAATCTTGTTAGATATTCCCCTGGTTCAACTCCCATTGCATGCAGTTTCATGTACAATACTTCAATTGCCTCCTTTACTTCAAAAATCAACAAATCTTTGTCTTGAAATAGCTTGGAGGTTTGGGTTATGGCAGAAAGAATGTCAATCATCAGGTATATGTACTTGACAAATTTTACTTGTTTCAGATCAGAAAGGATGGCTTTAGCCTGGCCAAGTTCATCTGCCTTAGATGATGTCGACAATATTTGTTCCATATGTGTAACAGTAACATTCAGGTCCTTACACATTGCTTCTAAAGCCCTCAGTTTGGATGCAACCCATCGGATTGCCTTTATTTCTGAGTGCATAATTAGGGTTTCATCAAGAAAAGATGCCAGGTTCTTCAGCTCTTCCCTTCTTTTAGGAGAATATGCATAAAACTTACAAATTCTTTTCACTGTGTCTTCAAACTTTTTCAAATAGCCCACTTGTTTGACAGCATCTAACACACCCAGCTCAAGTTTATGAGCAACACAATGAGTTACAACTACAGTATTTTTAACAGAATCACTTAACTGTTTGGCAACCCCATTCTTTGCCCCCATGTTGACTGCTGCACCATCCAAATTAACACATACAAGCTTAGGGGAAGAGCTGTCTGAGCCTAGAGTATCAATGTCAATGCCACATTTCAAGACCCCATTCTTAATAGCACTAACCACCCCTTCAGCTCTGGCATTTTCCAACTTTTCAATACTGGCTACAGTTGTCACTGGTTCAAATGTATCTGGGTGTACATAGCGAAGTAAGATACCCTCTTGATCAATAACTGCACTATCTGTACTTGAGTCACTCATTATAGAAAAGAATCTAACTTTTTTAACATTTTCTTTTACTTCTTCTAACATTACTGACGAAATTGAATTAAGGAAGTCAACACATGCATCTCTTCCCAAATGATCATTCCCCAGTTCAACCCCATTCTTCTTCTGGACGTCGCACAAAAATGTATAATCACTGAAAGGCCGGTTATGTTTGGCAACTGCAAATGCAGTATTAAACAGCTTTTTGTATCTCTCAACTTCCTTCAAGTCAACTTTCGAAAAGGCCCTGTCAAGACTACCAGTCACTTTCTTTCGTTCGAATTTACTCATGCATGAAACATGTTTTGCTGATAACTGATGGGTGCTCAATGTATTTTTCCTGTCAACCTTTTTACCGACATAAAGTCCAGAAGTTGTATCAGCAAGCTGGGGAAACATACGACAAACGTTACAATATACCGTGTCAGATTTGTCGTCTGCACAAAGCCATGGAAATTCTGCTAACCATGTCGATTGAAATGTGCGAATACGTTTTTTGTCATATTCACGGTCTCTGTCAGGCTTGGATTTACGTTTTTTCTCGTCAGTTTGACTAGATTTCGATTTTTCGGAACCACTGCTTCTTATAAGAAACTTGTCCATTTTTGCATGTTTACATCAACAACGGAAGTAACATTCTCGCGAGTACAGGTTAAACGGCCCTGAGTTAAAACGGCCTGAAGGAAAAAGGTCTCGAAAAATTACATGTTTGATAAAAGCAGCGGTGGTTCAGAACAAATCACTGCCCCCAAAGTAGTCTAAACGGTTCCTCATTTAATAAATATAGTATTTTTGACGAGTTTTTTTTACTGAATTTAAGAGATTTAAAATTGTCATAAGTTGTCATCATTTTAAACCTGACAAAATATCTTTTCATGAATTATTTGATGCCGCCATAATTTTGTCGAGTTAAAAAAGTATAATTTGTCTGATCCAAAAGTAATATTTTATTCCCAAATCTATGTGATGAACTAAAATTAACAAATCCATTTTTGTGCACACACATCGTATCTATTATTAAAGTATTAAAACCACAACTTTAACTGTGGCCGCTTTGGCCACTTTGGGGATATCGTAACTGGAGGCCGTTTTAACTTGGGGTTGTTTTAATTTCCTTCCTGAGACCTTCACCTCGAAGTGTGAAAATAATACTATGAATTTCGGATATGGTTTGCTTCGGACGTCAGTAATGTTATGGGTTAATCACTAAAAGTTTTCGTGAAATGTTCCTGAAATGCTTTGAGAAGCATTGTTTTGCCAATTCTGATTAGTGTCTGGCAATAATTATGGTTGATTACCCTTACTTTTCTAGTTGTCCGCGGACAAGTTAGATGGAAAAGTGCACATGCCCGGCACGGAAAACTCCCGAGTCGGGCAAGTCGGGCATAGGAATTCCACAGCCCTGGGTTAACCTTCTTGGGGATGTGTTGTTTAGCGGCATTTGCAGCCTGTTCCTTGCTGGTGAATTTACATTCGTAAGCAGGATGGGAACCCCTGCAGTAGCCGCAGTCATGGGGGTGTTTGCAGTTGGTGAAGTGGCATGTTGTTCGCTTGTTGAAATGCCAACAAGAGTTGTTGAGGAAACGTTTGTTGGGGGACTGGGGGTGGGAACGGGTGGGTTGTCGGGTTGCACGAAAGGACTGGGTTAGTTGGAAAGATGTGCTGGCCATTAGCCAGTATTCGGTGTGGATGCGGTCCCAAGGTAACGGTCCCTCACAATATCGTCATGCTTCATGAGCTGAGAAGTCTCAAATGCGTATTTGTGGGCATAGTCGGTCACAAAACTGAAAAAAGGCTGACATCCACGTTTCGATGTTAATAATCTTCCTGGGACGTTGAGACAATGTGATGGAGTGGTTAGCATGCTGGTCAAATTGAAGGGTATATGGTGGTGAATGATTGGATGCAGAACAAGAAAGGAGTGTGGCCAAGTCAATGTATTTATTGCGCCAAATTGCTTTGCACAGAGATTTCTTTACTTGTGAGAGAATTGGGGTACTAATGGGTTCAGGAAACTCCGTCACATTACCTTGTATCAACATATTGGTGTGCTGTGCTATAGCTGCTAGAAAGGAAGATGGCTGGATTTCCTCATCTGAGCTGGAGTCGGAGAACTAGTCATAGTCGTCCTCGACCTGAAGCCCTTGAAACGGGTTAGCTACAATTGCTGCCGCAAGATGCTGGATTGGGGTTGGCACAGTTGGAGACTGGATTGGGGCTGGCACAGTTGGAGACTGGATTGAGGTTGGCACTGCAGGAGACTGGATTGGGTATGGCACCGCAGGAGACTGGATTGAGGTTGGCACTGCAGGAGACTGGATTGGGGATGGCACTGCAGGAGACTGGATTGAGGTTGGCACTGCAGGATACTGGATTGGGGATGGCACTGCAGGAGACTGGATTGAGGCTTGCACAGCAGGAGACTGAATTGGGGCTGGCACCGCAGGAGACTGGATTGAGGTTGGCACTGCAGGAGACTGGATTGGGGATGGCACCGCAGGAGACTGGATTGAGGTTGGCACTGCAGGAGACTGGATTGGGGCTGGCACTGCAGGAGACTGGATTGAGCTTGGCACTGTAGGAGACTGGATTGAGGCTGGTTCAGCAGGGGACTGGATTGGGGCTCGCACAGCAGGATACTGGATTTGGGTTTGCACCGCAGGAGACTGGATTGGGGCTGGCACAACAGGAGACTGGATTGGGGCTGGCACTGCAGGAGAATGGATTTGGGCTGGCACAGCAAGAGACTAGATTGGGGCTGGCACTGCAGGAGACTGGATTGGGGCTTGCACCGCAGGAGACTAGATTGGGGCTGGCACTGCAGGAGACTGGATTGGGGCTGGCACAACAGGAGACTGGATTGGGGCTGGCACAACAGGAGACTGGATTGGGGCTGGCACAACAGGAGACTGGATTGGGGCTCGCACAGCGGGATACTGGATTTGGGTTTGCACCGCAGGAGACTGGATTGGGGCTGGCACAACAGGAGACTGGATTGGGGCTGGCACAACAGGAGACTGGATTGGGGCTGGCACTGTAGGAGAATGGATTGGGGCTGGCACAGCAAGAGACTAGATTGGGGCTGGCACTGCAGGAGACTGGATTGGGGCTTGCACCGCAGGAGACTAGATTGGGGCTGGCACTGCAGGAGAATGGATTGGGGCTGGCACAGCAAGAGACTAGATTGGGGCTGGCATAGCAGGGGACTGGATATGGGTGGGTGGTGACGACAAGGATGGGTTGACAGCCTCATGGATTGGATCCGATAGTGTAGAAACGGCCTGGCTTGTTGCTTGCCCTTGAAAAGGTTAAGCAGCCAAGACCCCTGGTGTGGTGGAAATTGCTGTCGAAGAATTGGACCTACAGCGTCTTCTCTGTTTGGCAGCAGGTTAGGTTGTTGGGCCACAGCAAGAACACGAAACGACCGTTTCAGGCTTCATCTTGGGCCTCATCTGGAAAAGACATATATAGTTAAACAATGTGTGGATGCCCAAAAGAGCTGAAAAACTTAAATGTACCCTACAGACACAAAGATTGGCAGTATTGATAAAGTAAATGACGAAACATATGAAATACATTGGGAAAATTGGTTGTAACATAAGACATTTTGAGAAAAATATCTGAGCATCGATCTGCATATTGGGGCACATTTGGCGACATGATAATTATTTTTCAATGTCAGCAAACAGCACATGATATATGTAAACTAAATACCATTGTTACATGTATACCAAATTAACAACGTGATTTGTAAACTAAATCACATTACCCAAAACTGTCTGTAATACAGCACGGTTTACTGTAAGACTGTAAAGCGTGACATGACAACTAAATCACGCCGAAGCAATGACCAACACATGCAACCAAACGTGACATGTAAAATAAATCACACCGTTGGATGTTGCAGCACACCAACAAAATAACATGTAACTATATACAATGGCTTGTGTTCATGATATATAATGGCTAGTGTTCATGATATATAATGGCTAGTGTTCATGATATATAATAGCTAGTGTTCATGATATATAATGGCTAGTGTTCATGATATATAATGGCTAGTGTTCATGATATATAATGGCTAGTGTTCATGATATATAATGGCTAGTGTTCATGATATATAATGGCTAGTGTTCATGATATATAATGGCTAGTGTTCATGATATATAATGGCTAGTGTTCATGATATATAATGGCTAGTGTTCATGATATATAATGGCTAGTGTTCATGAAGCTGATAACACAGCCAATAAATACTGAGCATCATTATGAAAATCCATGAGAGTATGATTGTTAAAGAACCAAATGATACATATCTGAATTCCATCAGCCCAGAGAGCCTTTGTAGGCGGTGACCACTGCGACACGAATGTTCGAGATGAGCCTGAGCTGACCGTCATCGGATAAGTGGCAGCCGTCATTGGCAAAGTTAGTGAGTGAGTTTGGACGTAGATGACCAAAAGCCTTTTAAACGCCAGAAATACGTCCGATGATGTGTGGAATTGTTCAGGCCCGATTGGAGGATGTAATTAAGCTCATCCTCTCTGGCATTAAACCACTGGGTATCTGGAAGGTAGGGATGGAGACACCGTATATGCAGCACTTGAAGGACGATGACTTGATCAATGTTAAGATCAAACAAGAGAGTGTCTACGATCTAAGAGAATTTGGCAGCTATGCTGGATGGTGATTTGCATAGATCGTAAATGTCGATGGTATCCACTACAAGAACAACAATATCCGGATCAAAGTCTGAAACAACCGATAAATTATTCTTCAGATCTTCAATACTGGCCCCTGGGAAGCTAGAATAATGAATGAGTGGGTGATCTTGTAATCCCAACTTGAAATTCACTGAGTCTGTGGCATGGATGAACTCACAGAGATGTTTGATGAAGGAATGTCCAAAAAGTTGTATTTTCCTTATAGGCGCCGCCATCTTGGATCTCGTATCGTCTCCCGGGACTTGAAACGAGAAGTGCCAAATCTGTATAAACTGTGCCTGCTTGTCCAAGAATTATGCCGCGTACATGGGTTGCCCTATATGTAGATAAAACGTGATATCCAAAAACAATTAGCGTAATAAAGTACCCTTGTTGAACTATAAAACAGTTAAAAATAATAAATTGTGGACCGAAATGGTGAGGCAGCTGCCTACGCCAAAAATAAATATATAGCAATGGCTGGGACGACCAGTGATTGGCTGCAATTGATCATGTAAGATAAGCTGTTGTTTTCATTGGCTATCACAGACAAAGAAAACAAAGTAACTCCGTTCCATAGATGGTGAAATTAAAACCTGTACTATAAAGTCCAATGACATGGCAAAAATTATGTCGCCATAAAATGTTATTTGTTGATATATACATTTTGACACAAATAATAACAGTTGGACTGTCAAATATGAATGATGTTTAACATCATTAAATTGTATGAAATGTCATGATCAAATGGTATTCAATTCACTGCTTTTTGTTAAGTCAACACTAGTTCATTCAATCAATTTCTTGTTCTTGATTCTATTGATATGTAGTTCATCTGTTAAACAAATGTGCCTAAAATAAACATTTTTGGCACACTGAAGAAGTTCATGAACAAAATCCTGACATCATATGCAACATGGACTACAACTAGATGATTACTTTCCACACTACAAACTTAAACATGTTTTGCCAGTGCAAAACATTGACATTTGAACTTTGGCATAGGACCCATTCTTTCATTTTGTGTTCTATACTGGCACACCATTATGTAGACTGTTGTCATATTTTCCTAATTCATCTTTAAGTGGTCTTGTGGGACATATTATTTCTAGATCTATTGTTATTTGTCTCCTGTAAATGTTTCTTGGTCCGTTTCCCATTTCCGTTTCAAATACTCTAATCCATAATTGGTGGCACTTTCCTGCCAGAATATGTTTCCTTGCCTTCCAAAGTGGGTACTACTATTGTGCGAGTGTTTTTTTTTCCATGTTGCTGTAAGTGCCAGTCTGGATGCCATTCTTGTAGTAGTGTTATTTATAATTATTTATAACATTGCTTTCTGTTGTCTATGTTAGTGGATGACGCAGAAGGGTCCAAATAGCTCACCGAGCACTTCATGCTGAGGTGAGCTGTAAATGCTGTCTGAAGAAAAAGTTATGTACCAGATCAGTTTCTTTGTCATTCTTTTTATGGGAGGTCTCTAGTGGTTTCTTTGCAATTGAATTCCTTGGTTTCTGAAAATAATAAAACAAGAAATAACTTTACAAAATGTTCCGTGGGTAACCCTCTACCAAGTTCCTTCAATTTATGATGATTTTTGAAAAAAACGAGGTTGTCAGGGGACAGAGTAGTTTTTCTTATATGGCTTTATTAAAAACTTAGAAAATATTATAAAACCACTATCAGAATTTTGAAATAATTCCACAGAAATGTGCCATTATGATTAATTAAATGCTAGGGAGAGACCCAGGGCCATTTTGGCCCCCTTGTTGTTCTTCTGACTCAGTCATCAATAAAAAACCCACTGTCGTTTCAATGACACCTCCGATACGCTCGTTCTTGCGAAACCCCCTGTCATATAGTTGACAACCATATCGGCGAATATGGGGAACCCTGAACCGTCTTGAAGTATGGACAGAGCCGCTAACTGTCTGAGATGGAAGTACGTCTGCTTCTTAACTTCTACGTAATTGCCCAGGTTTACCTGTGAAAATTCATTAACACTGTTTAAATATAGTTTTCTCTTAACATATTCCATATTCTACACTAAAACAACCATGCAAACAATTAATTAACATCCACGATCAATTTTCATAAACTACAACATCAAAAACAAAATATTAAATTTCATTAAGTATTCTAAGTTGTAGCATAATTGCAGGCGTATACTTCTTTGTCAAGTTTTTAAATACATTTTTTTCTTAACCTATTTGGTATATTATACTAAAACAATCTTGATATTATGATATGAAAACAAATTTTGACAACAATATGTCAAAGTAATTGTCTTGTAAAAATCCTAAACAACAAATTCAACAACAACAATGCAGACAGTCTAGACTGCTAAAGAAATTTATCCTGTTCCGACCTGCAACATTGACCTAATAAAGGGGTGACCGTATAAATCTCAGGAAGTGGCAAGGTTTATCCAGTTCGTAGTGTATTCCTACGCGCCGGATAGCAACATTGTCCAGAATGACGTGACAAAAAATGAAATACATCTGTACTCAACCGAGTTTTTCATCGATAAAAATGTCGTGTTATCTAGTTTTACAGAGATCCTAGCTTCCATAATGAGTTGTTAGTCCGCACACGTATGGCATAATCGATAAAGGTGTAAACAACATCTTCCTTCCATTCCATTTGAAAACACTTGATGTAAGCGGGTTATTCATTCTGAATCAACTTTCTTCAATCAAAAACAAAGATACGATTTATTCAAGAAAGAAACCCTTTATATAAATTTTCATTGAAATGTTATTAAAACTGAACGAAGAGTAGATCTACATCTATAAATTACTAAAATCTTTAAGTTGGTCACGATGTTCTCTACCCACCTAGCAACGTAATCCATCCAATACACTGAAACACTAACTATTGTAGGCCTAATCCGATTGCTTTTATTTTAAATTCCAACACACTCGTGTCCTAGTTTGTACACTGTGTAAACTTCAAACATAACCGTATGACATAGGCGTGACGCAATGCAACTTTTCAAAAATCGATGTCTGGTTTATAGTGGTTACTGTATACTAATTCTTGTTCGTGAATATTATTGGCGTCAGCAAATTATATTATTTTTAAAATGTTAGAAGATTGACGGTAAGAAACAGAGGACTTTTTTTCCGGGAAGTACCCATAAATGCTAGCGAGTTATAAGGTTCGAGGCTCGTCATAAAACATAATAGTTTTAAGCTAAACCTTTAATAAAACTGCTTTTAAAATGCAATTGAGTAGAAAACAGGATAAATAGAATACATGGTAGGTGCCGGGAAGGAGAAAGTTTATGCGGTTCGGCCCGAAAACAAAAATAGGTCTCGCTAAAGCTCGCCCTATTGTCATTTTCTAAGCCTCACCGAATAAACTTTCTCCATCCCGGCACCAACCATGTATTCTCTATAACATGCTCTGACCACAACCCCAAAACCATTTAACATCAGTGGACATGTTCAGATGCAATACAGTACTTGGGTTGATTGCATATCAAATATAACTTGATATAAAAGTTCATATCAACAATGTTATGCAAATGTCCATTTAAAAGTAGTGTATTATTTATAACACAAACATCAAATGCAATCCTCTTTTAGTATGAAACGTCAGCCCTAACAGTAGCAAAAATGTGTCTAAATGCTTATGATAACAACGAGAAATCTCTTGTTGGCAGTTTTGGATAGCATGATCATATACCTTTGTTTCTTTTCATAGTTGTGTCCTTACGTGTTTGTTCACCATGAGTATGTGCAAGATTCCTAAGGATGTTGTTTTTGATGATTGGTGGTAGAAATAGTGAAGGAATGGTTGTCTAGTTATTCAATCGGTTATATTTTAACTGTCTTTTCAAACATTATCGCTGTAATATATTTTCTCATTTTATATTCTTACATGTTTACATCTCAATCTATTTATTTTATGGGTGGCATCGAATACTAAAATCGGTATTCGAATATTCGCATTTTCATTCAATCGAATATTCACATAGATTCATATTTACTACATTACGCTTTTTTTACCTAATTGACACCATGTAAATAATGGTACAGCGTTATAGTACACAGTTTCGCCGTATCTTCGTTAACAAATTGCAATATCATATCAATGCGTTAATGACATTAAGCATAAACCACTGAAGTCCCATGTTAAGTGTTTTTTAATTAAGAAATATTTGCAATAATTTACTATGCACATATTTCTTATTAAGTTGGACACGTGTCGATGCACATATATGTTTATCGGCAAATTTGAGCAGCATTTCTCGGCTCTAATGACTGCCAAATGTCTGATCTCACTTAAGTAATTATTTGCTTTATTGATCTTTTTACAGGTTTAATTACATGTGAAATGTTATGGCTTCATAATGTCCGCTGTAATTGTGTAGTACTGGCCACTAGATGCTGACCACTGACACGGACCCGTATATTCAATATCTTTGTCTGACACATGACACGAGGGTAATCTTTTGAAAACACGGTGTAATGTACCTACTGGTGAAATATGTATCTAATGGTGAAATACTGCTTTTAGATTGAAAGAAAACTGCTTTATACAATCCAAAAAATTAATGCTTTAAAAGTTATCCAGACAAAAGCCCCTTGCCCAAAAGCCCCTTGGTCTAAAAATGCACACGTGGACATAAGCCCCTTGGTATATTTGAAAGAGTGAACATGAGCCCCTTGGTAGATTAAACAGGGTGGACAAAAGCCCCTTGGTAAATATGACAGAGTGGACAAAGGCCCTTTGAGGAATTTACGGTTAATTATCACGTTTTGCAAAGTTTTTCGTCTGGTTGTCAACAGTTAATTGCAAGTAATATTTTCTTCAATTTGATGGAATGGAATTTCCTATTGAAATGCATACACACTTGACAATATCAGAAAGGGGCTTTTGTCCACTAATTCATGATCGTCAAGGGGCTTTTGTCCACTCTGTTAAATTTACCTGGGGGCTTATGTCCACTCTGTCAAATATACCAAGGGGCTTATGTCCATGTGTGCATTTTTAGACCAAGGGGCTTTCGGGCATGGGGCTTTTGTACTACACCCGCTTTAAAAAGCAATACAAATTTGCGAATATTCGAATTGCGTTTTAACTATTCGAATAACGATCATTCAATCAAATATTCGATTAGTTTTGCCATCCCTAATTTATTTAAAATTACATGTACATATTGATGTTGTTTGTGATGACTTTGATAGAAACAGTCATGGAATTGTCGTGTAATATTTCGTTAAGTTTGTTACAGTTGGTTACATTTGAACTATTTTCCAACATGTTTTTGGGAATTGATCATTTCCACTTTTAATTGAAATGACCCTTAAACCTTTTAATAAGTTGTAGCAAACTTGGTAAACATAATACTGGGACGAGAATGCCACTTGAGAAAAATCCCTGAAAGTTCCGCCGAGGATCCAGGGAGCTGCATTAGGGGTTTTCTTTCTTTAAACATATTTTATTTCCAAAAAGTCTATAATGACATTATTACAAAATTGTACATTATTTTTAGACCAAACATATATATTGGAAAACGGGTTAGACCTAAAGTTCTACAACATTATCGAGGGTCTTTCCCTTAGGATAGAAGTTGCATGTTATGATGGTGACAGACGTACATACATAAAAATGATGTCATTCACAAAATATACAAAAGATAACACAAAAACGCAATAGTGACATATGATATTAATTTCGTTCGGGAAATGAGAATTAAAATAATTATAAAAAAAAAAAAAAAAAAAAAATAATAATAATAATAATAATAATAGTAATAATAATAATAATAATGGTGATGATATCGTATGCAGTTTAGGATAGCTTAAAGATAGTAATAACGACAGTAATAACGATAGTAATAAGTCCTAGTAATAAGTCATGTCCAGCAAGAAGATAAGTGTTAGCTACGTTTTGAATCGCTTTGTCGTATTAATATATTTGTGAACTTCGTTAAAAATAAAGGTGTTGTCTTCATTGTTTAAAGAGGGCTTACCATAAAGAATCAGCTCACAATTCAGGGGATGAAATGAATGCAGTGCATTAAAAAGAACTATTCGTTGCAAAAGGTAAATAGGACATTGAAAAAAGTAATGTGCAACATTTTCAACCTCATTTCCACATGCACATAGGGGAGAGTTTGCTAAATGGTTGTTGAATAAGTCAGAGTTTAGATTACTGCAGTTATTTCGTAAGCGGGCATGTAAAATTGATGTATTTCTATCTCCAGTATAGAAGTACTGGGGATTGTCGTCGCATAAATTAAATATTTCTTTCAAGGCAGCTTTAAATTTCGAAATGGTGTCTATGTTTCTGATATCGTTATGTAACGAATTCCATAGATTAATGGCAGATGGTAAAAACGAGCGTGAATAAAGTAATGTTCTTCTTGATAAAATAATATAGTCTTCCGCATTTCTAAGATTTCGAGAGGACTGTTCTTGAACTGTTTGTGGAAGAAGGTTAGTAAGGTAATTGGGACACTGGCCGTTGTGCATTTTGTAGAAATTAACGAGTTTGAGATAACGTCGTCGTTTGTGTAGACTTGGCCATTTAACTTCAGTATATAGATTTTTAAGCGAGACAGATCTCGTTAGTCCTGAGACAATACGCGCGGCTTCGTTTTGGATTTTTTCTAATAATTCTTTGTCGTACAATGTACAACCATCCCACACAACGCACGCGTATTCAAGTAATGGCCGCATGTGGGTGAAGAATATTTGGTTAAGACATTTTCTTGAGAGATTGTATTTAAGTTTTCGCATAGCTCCCAGGATTTTCGACGCGGATTTCAAAATGTTATTAATGTGATTGTTCCATTTGCCGTCGCTGCTTAACGTCAGACCAAGATGTTTGTGATTTTCAACAATTGTTACGGGTACATTACCAAACACTAATTTAGGCAAAGGAACATTCTTTTGTGTTGTAAATAAACTTGCTTCAGTTTTTTGGGGATTAAAATCAACAAGCCATCGTTTGGCCCAAATGTTAATCAGGCAGAGGTCATGGTTCAAAATACCCTCGAGATCAGCTAAGTTAGATGTAGTGCATGATAAAGACGTATCGTCAGCAAACAAACGGGTAATACTAAGAAGATTTTCGACAATATCATTAACGTAAATCAGGAAAAACAACGGTCCTAATACTGAGCCCTGAGGAACACCGGCATTTACTAGTAAAGACTGAGACTTAGCTGAGCCAACAAATACTTTTTGGGTACGGTTAGACAAGTAACTTTTAATCCATTGTAGTATATTTCCATTTATGCCATTTTGTTTAAGTTTGAATAAAAGACCTTGATGCCAAACTCGGTCAAAAGCCTTGGATATATCACAGAATATCATACAATTGAGTTTCTTGTCATCAATAGAACGAGCTATTTGATCAAATATATCAATCAGTTGATAGACCGTTGAGTGCCCTCTTAGAAATCCTGATTGTTTACAATAAATTAAATTGTGCGCAATAAGATGGTTGTACAAGTGTTTATATACTACTCGCTCCATAAGTTTTCCTAAACAGCTTAAAAGAGAGATGGGGCGATAGTTTGAAGGTATGTTCGAGTCACCTTTTTTAAATAAGGGCATCACAAGTGCATTTTTCCATAATGAAGGAAATGTACATTCTTGTAATGATTTATTAAACAATAAGCATATTGGTTTTGCAATAGACTCGCAAGTACGCTTCATAACTAGATGACTGATTAAGTCTTCACCAACAGCTTTGTTAGTTATTAAAATTTTGAGTATGTCCAATATTTCAGTTTCAGTTACAGATACGTTATGTAAACACTCAGAAGGAAAGTGAGTAGGGACAGGAAGAACTCCCGAAGATGTGTCTAAAGTTGAAATCGATACAAAATAATTGTTTAAGCACATTGCTTTTTCTTCATCAGACGTATATATAGTTACGTTTCCATGAATGTCAACCACTTTTAAGGGCGGTATCGCATCAGAGTGCGAATGCGAATGTATGAGATGTTTTAACAGTTTCCAGTATTGTTTGCAGTTTGTTGATTTTAAATCGATTAGTGTAGTTTCAATATTGGAATAAAATTGTTCCTTTGCATGTTTGATCATGTTGTTGACTCTGTTACGAACGTGTTTGAATTTAGCCCAGTTGTTTGCAGATGGTTGTTTTATAGCGATAGCTTTAAGTCTATCACGTTTTCGCGCAAATGTACGTATCATAGAGTCGTACCAAGGTTTGTCATTAGGACGTACTGTAACAAGTTTGAATGGAATACATAATTTCGTCAGTTCTAAAAGTTTGTCCGTGAATAGAGCAGTAGCATCATCTACATTCATCATTGTTATAAAATTCCAATTTTCATTGCTGATTAAAAGATTTAATCGTTGAAAGTCTGCTCGTTTGTACAACCAAACATGCCTCTGCATCGGTTTTCTAATGACTGATGGGACTTTAATATGTGCAGCCGTGGCATGAGGGTCGCTGACAGAATTGTCAATTGAAATAACCTCACTGTTTAGAACAATTAAATTATCGGAGACAATAATGGGGTCAATTAAGGTAGCAGTATTGGCAGTGACTCTGGTTGCTTCAGTTATAACGTTACTTAAATTAAATATGGTCAATGACTGTTTTAGACGGGTACAATTTTTTAGTTGGTCTTCGTTTATATCACCCAGCATAATTACATTTTGGTTCATATCCAAGGCTTTATCTATATTAGTTTCAAGGTCATTCCAAAACAGTACATTAGAGTTAGGGGGACGGTAAAAGCAGCAAATTAAAGCAGTGAGGTATCCTGTATTAATTTCAATCCATATTGTGTGCAAACGGGGACATTCTAACTCGATTACACGTCGCGACAATATAGACTCATTAACGTAAATTAATAATCCGCTAGAGTGAGGTGTATAATCTTTTCGGTGAAAACCTGCATTAAAACCTTCAATTGATAAAACATTATCGGGAACAACATCATTTAGATGAGTTTCCGTAAAACATAAAATGTCAAAATCACACAGATTACTTGTTAAATATTCAAGTTTGTTGCGAATTGACCTCACATTCAAATGCAAGACACTTAGTGCTTTGCATTCAGGTCCAGGATTAAGCTCAATATCCCCTGATACAAATAAAAGAAAACATAAAGCGTCAATTAGTAAGAGATTCATTTCGAAGACAAACGGGCGCATAATGCAGCCTGAGAGTAAGGCACGCGAGAGCCCTAAAAAGGAGAAAAATAGCAATACAAATTCACGTTTTGCACTCCACACGTAAACGAGTTTTTTACGACAACAATATTTACTTGAATTAAATAATCCCACGGTCATTCTGTATGCAGCAATATCGTTACCCATTAGGTAAAAGATGAACACAAAAACATATATGGCAGAATGACCGTGAGGTAATAAAATAATAGATTACATGTTGTGTAACTGCTTGAGGAGAGCTGGACAGGACTAATATGGTACATAAAAGAATAAGAATAAACAAAATACAGTGAAACATATTGCAGAGAAGGCAGTTGGATAATATAGGTTTAGCAGAAAATTTAAGTCATGTTGTTAGCTGTTAATTAACATAAACAACGAGCTCTAGTTTTTTAAATTCAGTTGCCAAGATTACAAGTGACAGGGCGTTTGAAGTATCATATCACTCATCGACGGTTACATATAATTGCACGAAGGCGAACAGTATATAGGGAATATCAAAAAAATAAAAAAATAAAATAAAGAAAAAAATTATACGGAGTATATTTGACGGACCTGTCATCACTATTGTAAAGTTCCAGTTGAACGAAACAGAAAATAAGGCCGTTTATCAAGAGCAACAATCCCTATGATAACTATCTATGCAATTTGAAAAAAGTTAGATAGTCAAAGGGATATAAGTAGTATTCAGATTAAGATATCAATATCAGTATTAAATTGATATTAAACTATTTTTTGTAGTTTGCTAAAAAAATTTAAACGGCATCAATATCACATAATGTTTAAAATACTCCCATGAGGCCGTCTATTCGAAACGAAACAATGGAAGGCCATAGGAGGTTGTTATGACACATGCGAGGTGATTTGTATTGTGTATATCTGTAAATAAATTTAACAGTGTACAGTGATAATGGTCGATTGAAAAAACAAAACAAAAAAAAAACGATAGGATAAAGTGAAACAGCGTGCTTATCATCAGTAAATGTAGTAAATTCGAGTCATAATAGCTCATTAGCTTTTACAATAAAGACCTTAAACGGAACTCAACTAATCCCCAGTTAAAAACGACTAATATCTGTTATATGCACTTATGTCAAGTTAATATCGGAGTATTGTCAGGGGATTAAGGTTGGTCTCATCTAGACTAGATGAATAACAAAACTATTTCGTAATCCCGTGTACTTAGGTCATTACACTTGATGTAACGTAGTAAAAAAATTTCAATGAAGTCCGAAAAATACTATTCGTACTCAGTACAAGTGCTTGATTATAGGTGCATTGTAGTAACAACTGTTAAACGCGACCATGGTGTTCGCATGGTAAATACAGGTAATTACAAATCACGTGTACAATGGCTGAGTGATTGTTAAGCCAAGGGCTTAATCGAGGGACTGGATTACGACATTGTGATAAGATATATTACTTATTGGTTTATGCATGTAGTCGTTAATAGCAGTTAATATTGCTATTAGTAACGTATTGTGTAAAGGTAAACAATAGATATTTGGGGAGATCCACACAACAAACAAAAACAAAGAACAAACAAACAAACAAACAAACAAAACACATGCACAAACAACAGCACAATTGATTATTTGCATGATTTTTATAGACAGCACAGCACTGCCTCAATTTGTCCAACAAATATTATCCGTGGCTAGAAACATGTTTGATTTGTGTATATACGAGTATTACGTCAGATCGAAATACAAGGATAATGTCAATAACTGAAGATGCAGAACATCATCATCAGATTTATACATGTTTGTAAAATGACAGCAGTTGGACATGCTTTTATAAGAAGAGAACAGTTGGGCAGACTTGAAAAGTAAAAAACACCAATTATCTTTTTGAAGGCGTGCTGTGTTGGCATGATAAAAAGGTTTCCTTAGACAAAAGTACGATGGTGCCCGTAAAAATAGCAACGAATAGTCTTGTTTCCACGCATGAGATCACACTTTCCATTTGCCTACAACCGTCGACACCTTGACACCTTGGCAGTTGTTACTTAAGTATTTAAGCTTATCTAGCTGTCAGTTCTGAATGAAGTTAAGTCGCCAATGTGGTTGATTCTACGGATTTTGGACATCAAGTCCTTAACCAGAATGTTCCCGTCGGATGACCATGCCCCAAGAAGGCGACCGGATTTCACTAGGGCCCTTGCACTGAATAACAGGGAGCTTCTCTTGGAAGTGAGGTCCTCGTTGACGAAAGTGTTTTTATAGCCATGGTCTTTCAGTTTCGATCGGCTAAGGTACAGTTTTTGTCTGGCTCTGTACGACGAAAACTTGACTATAATGTCCCGGGGTTTGCTGGAATTTGGTTTCCCTACTCTGTGAGATCGATCTATTTCTGATAAGGACAGATTTGAACCAATCGCATTCGACAACTTGAGAATAAGTTCATCCGTGTTTTCAGAATTCTTTTCCTGGATACCAGAAACACGCACTAGATTACGTCTGGAGTACTGTTCTTGATCGTCAAGTTTCAATTCTATCAGACTTAATTTAACCTTCAAATCAGCGTTATCGCTACTCAGCTGAGCATTTGCGTGTTCAAGAGCTTCCAGTTTAGAGGTTAATTTGGAAATAACACTCGAAACCACGTTTTCGACAATTGTTTCAATATGGATACGAAATGTTGCTACTAATGTGTCAGATATTTTCTGGATAGCTTCTTCAGAAAGAGATATTGTCGGTTCACACAGTGATGGTGTAATGGGTGACTCCATGATAGTATTGGAGTAAGTTGGCCGCTTGAGGTCGTTTATCAGTTCGTTATCGGGCGAACTAAGCGCTCGCTTATTGTTCCTGATACGATCTGGAGTCTCTAGTGTATTTGACATTTACCAGAAATCAGGAAAAACGCTAAGTCAATACGTATAAGCTATTTGAACGAGTAAGAATATTGTCATACCTGGTGATGATAATCCAAGATATTATCCGACCAATCACAACAATCACAACAATGCTTTGTCCGCCGACCACAAGAACTCAGTCCTGGCAAAAGTTTAAACACTTGCAATACACCAGAAATACACCATCATAAACAGATTCATGTGCCTAATGTAAACCTAATCACTTTTCAAAAAATCCATCACTCACAATTACTTGCAATCGCTTACAACTTCAACTTCAACTTCAACTTGTATTCAAATCAAAAGCATTTTGAATATTTAAGCGCTAATTCACGTGTAACTACACACATAAACCATATGTTATCCAAACGCGTTTGGCGTTTACATTGCTAACGAAAATCAATAGCCATGAGCTGTGAAAAAACACGTCTTGTCACCATGAAGGCGTAACTGTAAGTCCTGAGGGGTTAAGCCCTGGTAGTGGAACCAGGTGGAAGCTCCTGGGGTTTAAGCATTTCAAAACCATCTAAATGCCTTCAAAATACTTCCTGCACAGCACATAATTGTGCTATTTTTGTTCATAAATGTTTCATCGAAATTCCCCCACATCCAAGCTTTAGTGATGGATGAGGGTCATTATTTGAAGTAAATCCGGAGGCTGCGCATGTAAACATAGCATTCCTTTTGGGATTATACGATAGCGACTCGCTCTTTAAAGGATTAAATTTCGCAATTTACTCATACACAACCTGTGCATGCGCACGGAGCATATTCGGAAAACCTCGTAATTAATAGAAACTAATAGTTTTTTATTGCTACCCCAAATCAGATAGTGTTGGGAAAATCTTTTGTACTTAATACTCCAATATATAATATATTATAATGGAAGGGTTGTATACATGCTCAGCCTCTGGCTTTACTTCAAATAATAACCCTCATCCATCACTAAAGCTTGGAATCATATTCTCAAGTTTCATAGAAATAACAGTCTGTGCCCTAGGCTAGGGGCCGTTGCTAAGGCAACTAATGCTACTGTTTTGAGAGTCAACATCTTTAATGTTAACTTAGAAAGAGGCATCAACGACTTCAAATACACAATGAACACATCCCAGGTAATTAAATACTTTGGTTTCGCTGGACGATTGAAAAACACACTTTTCATAAATCTAGTTAATCAACACACAGTTACAACACCAAGTCTTCTTTAAAAAATGGTAATGTCTGAAGTAACATCGCTTTATGAGTATTAATAACATAATATAATTTCCCAAGTTTCATTAAATGATGATATGTAACCATAACTGACTCAGTACATAAAATGACTGCTAGATCTGATATATGACCACAAACACCAATTTTTCCAAGCATACTGATATTGTTTATGTGTTCCTCTGGACCATGACATGGTGATAAACTCTGCAACTTCTTCCTGAAGCCCTCTATCCTGCAATGCCTCCTGGACACAAACACAGCGATCAGTTGTAATCAGTTGTAACGACCAATACAGTACAACCAGTAACAACTTGTCAACTTTATCTTGTCTTACTTTATTCAAGACTTTACCCACTAAACTGAAAAAAGCGTATGGTGTAAAAGCACTAATTTATTGAAAAGGCATCAACAGCCACAGCACCAGGTTCGGGAAACCATGATACAAAGCGCTCTAATGGTTAGTTTAGTCTTTTTTTTTTTTTTTTTTTTGGACAATTTTATTTTCATCATAGAATAATACATACATGCATGTTATATACAGAGTAGTTCGTGTAATTGTATTGCAAAGGTGTATATAAATTCAGTTGTAAACATACAATCATATACAATATACTGTTTTATATTTCAAAACATTTTACGCAAATACTAACTTGCACAAACATTGTATATAAAGTTATAGATGTGAGCATGCATATCTTCTATCTATATAATACTGTACATAAGCAGGATAACCTAAGTGCTAAATTGCATTGTGTATAATACATTGATAATGCAGACTTAACAAAATACTGGTGTGGTAAACAATATATATATTATGTGTTATGATGAATAGTGTCGTTATAAGAGATGTCTGTAAATATTTTGACAAGGGACCAGTCTCTCAATTCTTCGTCTGTTTTTATTGTAGTTATATATATATCAAACGTTTGCTTCATACTATTCACAAGCCCAAATTTTGAAGGACTTCTGTTTTTCCTCTGACACTGAAAGATATACCGTTTAATTTCGAGGCACAGAATGTTTAAATCATTCATTTTTGGATTTGTAATTCCAAGTATTAGATCCTGACATGTCAGCTGAATAGGTGAGTTTGGTCTACTTCTATGAATAATCTCAACAGCAAATTTCACAATTTCCTGGGTATATGGACAGTACCAGAACAAGTGTGTAATGTTTTCTACTTCATTGTTACAGAATGTACATAGATTGTCAGCAGCCATTTTCATCTTGAACATAATTGATTTTGTTCCCAAGATTCTGTGGACTATTCTACACTGGAACCATCTAATATATGTATCCTTAGTTATATTGAACACAAGTGCATGTACGTTTTTCCAGTCAATATTAAAAAATTCTGAGTTCCATTTTGTTTGACTAGTTGGAATGTCGCTATTTTGGATTAATATTTTATAAGTATGTTTTTCTTCTTTAGGAGTGGTTACTATTTTCTTTATGTAAGTTGGTAATAAAGGTCCTTGAGTTTTATTGTCAAAACTTGACATATCTTCAAAATTTTCAATGTATTTACTTATTATGTTAATTAATCCTTGGTACAATAGGAAATTTACGTTTGTTCCGACATGTAAATTCAAAGATTCTTTGGAAATAAAACAATCTCTTTCTATCATAATGTCTCTCACAAAGCGAATACCTCTTTCATAGAGAGTTTTAATATAAATATGACTATTGTTAATTTTAAAATTATGGTTATAAAATAGGGGCATATCCAGAATATCATCACTATTTACTATTGGCAGCTTTTCAATATACAATATATAGTTTTTCAAGACGTCCTTCCAAAAATTATTTATCAATTGTAAGCATATTTTCTCGGCATACATTTTACCACTGTTAAAAAGTGTTTTAGAATCTATTAACGATTTAACAAGTGAATAACAATTTCCTTCGCCTGACACTAATCTCTTAAGCCATGTTATTTTCATGTATTTTTCAAAAGAACATATATCTATCATATTTAACCCACCTTCATTATATTCCTTAACAATTACAGTAGCTTTTATTTTGCTTGGTCCTGCCCAAATGAAGTCATAAAATTGTTGATTAATTTGCTTCATGGTGTCTACTCTTGGTGTTGGTAGTGATACAAATAAATGTGTAAGCAAAGGTAGAAGCATTGATTTGACAATAGTTATCTTTCCCAGCAGTGTAATATTTCTTCGATTCCAATGACTTATTGAACTTTTAATACTTTCGATTTTGTCTTCAAAGTTTTTCATTATCATGTTTTCTAAGTTAATATCAAACACTATCCCAAGAACTTTAAAAGTAGTTGCTCCCCATGTCAGTTTGTATTTAGTTTTTATTGATCTAGTACTATACTTCATAGAGCCTATCCAAATTAAATTAGTTTTTTCATAGTTAATGTTTAGTCCAGAGTATCTTGAAAATTCATGAAGCATGTCTAACGTACAATTAAGGGATGATTCAGATCCATCAAGAAGTAAAGATGTATCATCAGCAAATTGAGATATTTTATATTCTATGTCTTTTATTGTTATACCTTTTATATCTTTGCTTTCCCTTATTTTAACAGCAAGAATTTCTGCACATATAATAAAAATGTAAGCACTAATTGGGTCTCCTTGGCGACAACCCCTCCCAATACTGAAAGTATTTGACAAGAATCCATTTATTTGTATGGAGGCCATAGTATTATGCAAGAACATAGATACCCATTTTTGAAACATTGGTCCGAAATTAAAAAAACTAATAGTTGTTTCTATAAACTGGAAAGACAAAGTATCGAATGCTTTTTCGAAATCGATTGTCATTAGTAATCCTGTTAAGTTATTATCTTCAGCATATTTTAAGATATCGTAAAGTAGTCTAGTGTTTTCACCAATAAATCGGCCTTTAATGAAACCAGTTTGGTCTTTGGAGATTAAAATATCAAGTACTGTTTTTAATCTATTTGCAATGGAACCTGATGCTAATTTGTAAACAACATTTAATAATGTTAATGGTCGTAGATTTTTCAGATAACATCTCGGCTTGTTGTCTTTTGGAATGCATGTTATAATTCCATGTTTTTGTGTTATGGATAAGGAGTTTGTAATAAAAGCATAATTTATACTTCTTACTACAAATTGACCTAACTTCTTCCAAAATACCTTAAAAAATTCAGCAGTAAATCCATCAGAACCTGGACTTTTGTCATGTTTCATATTTTTAAGCGTTATTGTTACTTCTTCGGTATTAAGCAGTCCTTCTAATGAGTCAGACTGAATTTTATTCAATTTTGGTATATTAACATTAGATAAATCAGCTCTTATATCATATTCAATTTCGTTGTCATTCTTTTTGTATAAAGTTTTATAGAATGAAACAGCTTCGTTTAAAATATCATTTTGCTCCTGCAACTTAGCACCGTTTTCTAATTCAATAAAAGGTATCGACTTGTTTGTATAATGATTTGATTCAAGCGAGCAAAAGTATTTAGAGGGTTTTTCCCCGTCTTCTATCCATTTAGCTCTAGAACGAATAAGAGACCCTTTAAGTTTATTTTCCCTTACTTTTTCTAATTCATTTTGTAGGTCTATAAGTTGATCTGAGTTAGTTTCAGTTAATGATTTTTGAAGTTTATCAATTTTCTTAATTAAGTTAGTTTCATGGTTTTTGTTCAGTTTAGCTTTATATGATGAGAATGAAATAGTTTTTCCTCTAATTTCCATGAGTAATGTTTCTAGGAATAACTGGTCATTGATAACAAACTGTATGTTGTTGTTGTCAATATTTTCTATGTTTTCTATATTGTAGATGGGAATACAGTATTGTTGTTTAACATTTTCTATTAAGGTATTAATGCAATTTAAATAATAAATATCCTTTAACAGTGAATTGTTGAATTTCCAGAGCCCTTTTCCATGTGCTATATCCTCAAAACTTATTTCTAAGTCAATAATGGAGTGATCTGATTTATAACATGAATCAATAGTAGATTTTCTAATTTTAGATGCCAAACTATTAGAAGTAAGATAAAAATCAAGTCTAGCCTGCTGTAATGGTGTTAACCGTCTCCATGTGTATTGTTGGGTAGTGCCGTTTAGATATCTAAAAGTATCAATTATATTGTTATCTCTAATAATAGATTGCAGTGTTTTTCTAGCATTTTTATTATTATTAATTGATGTATAATTTTGATAGTCCAAGTTAACGTCTAATACACAATTAAAGTCTCCGCATATAATATATTCATCAGTTTGAAAATCTTTTATTTTTTTAAAGAGGTCTGTAAAAAAGATGGGCGTATCTTTATTAGGCCCGTATAATGTGCATAAGGTAAACCTATTTGTCATATATGTCAAATCCAATAATAGGTAATTACCAAGAGTATCATTTTCAATTTTATTTACTGTGATTGGTAAGTTTTTTCTAAACAAAACACAAGTACCTCTTGAATTCGAATGCCCAAAACTAAAATGACATTCTCCGTCCCATTCTGAGTATATTTTGTTTCTCATATCAGGAGTAAAATGACAGTCTTGGAGACAGTAAATATGTGCTTGTTTTGTTTTTAAAAAATCAAAGACATCTCTACGTTTTTTACTGTTACTGAGACCCCTACAGTTGTATGAGATAAACTTAAGATTATCCATTTATACACCGGTATGATGAAAAAGGTGCCTTAACATATATATTGTTAAACAGATATCTTGATAGACAGTATACAACATTTCTATCTTTTAAATTTTGCATATTATGATACAAGCAATTCGGTAAATTAAACACAAACAGACAATATAAGAAGAATATGTACAAAAGGAGGTTTAAGGTATGAGGAATGATTGTGGTTACAATCAAACAATGGGTTTTATTTACATCAAATTACATGATTTTACAACAGTTAATTCTTAGATATAAAAACTGCTTACAAATGTATGGTATGATCTTAGATCATAAGTAAATAAGTATGGAATCTTTGCAAGTTATTTCCTTTCATATGTAAATACCTAAATTTATATTGTAAAGAGATGCGTCCTCACATATACATGTAAAAGATATCAGAAAAATATTATAATGAGCCACGACTGAGCAAATTAAAAATCATTTAATTGTTTAAGTCCCATGATTCACAAAAACAGTAGCCTAACTACAAAAACAACAGATTGTGACAGTCAGTTTCTTCTGCATGCTTTTCATATATTGATTACTTTAATATTAACACATTACTCAATAATTTTGGAAAAGGAGAGCTTAAATTTGTCAAGGACATATTTATTTTCTTAAATCCACAACATTTATGCACGCTTATTACTAGTACATATGTATTAAAAATATAACTAAAGAAAGAAACAACACTTCCCCAGATATAATAAGACATTTTCATCAACTTGCATATGTTGCAAATATCAATTACATTCTTATCTAAACTTATCTAAAATAAACAATTATGTATACAAGCAGAGTAATTGACAATTATTTAGTAGTGTAGTAATTACCTCTTATAAAGGAAGTGTAAAAATAAAGCAGTTTCAATAAAACATATTTAAATGCAAAGCAGCATGCAATTTAAACCATGTCAAGCATATATAGAAAACAAACACAAGTATTATAAGAAAATAAATTGTTAAAAAATAAAAATAGTAAGGATGTTTTATTTTCTATAATATAAGAACAATAGCGAAATAATATACATTACAATCATAATGTGTGCAAAATCATCAAGTGTGCAAGAACAATACAGTCCTAATAATTGACTATACAGATAAGTATTGGAAAAACAAATATTCAGTCCAATATACTGAGATGTAAAATAGACATGCACAAGGTTTTGAACACAATCACATCAGATATAATGGTTATAGTTTTATTGAACACAATCACATCAGATAAAATGGTTATGGTTACATAAAATACTTTGTTTATATGTACATGATTAACTCCAGTTTTCAAAATAGGATGTCATGTAATTAAAATTTCTACTGTAATATTCGTACAGCACTATGTTGGTTAGGATTATTAATACATACATTCTTCCCAAACTTCAAAACAACCCCAAGTTAACAAAATGAATGCTGAAGATTTTATGTAAACCCTGATAAACTCCTATATACATTCTTCACAAACTATGATATGAACAACAATGACATATAAGGAGTGGCAAATAGACAACAGCACTATTCACATAAAAGTTACATATAAGCTACAAGAAAGTATTTATTTTTAGTTATTATTTCTAACAATGGTCTATTTTCATTTCTTACATTTACATATTCTAAACACATGTTGCCTTTACTGAAGTTAGATAGGGACTATAGTTCCTCTTACGGATTGTGATGTTTTGAGCACTCCCATAAAATAAAGACTATAACCACAGGTTAAAAATAGACTGGTTTTCTATAGCCCAATTAAGAATTTATAGTCTGTTTTAAAGATTAATGCATGTCTTTGTATAGTTTGTGTCATTATTTACACTTTGTATACAATTAGTCATAGTTTAATTTAAGTCTCAAGTGTGATAAATATAGATTCAAAAAAAAAAGTGTCTCTGCTATGGTTTAAGCTTTTCTAAATAGTTCTTTCACAACGTTTACTTATACGAAGTAATTTTTTAAGAAGTGCATTTCTATTAAGTATGCAAAAATATTGTATAAAAAACAAATTTTAATGGTTATATGTTAGATAAGGAAACTAATGATTTGTATATTAAACATCATTGGATAACATACAGTAATATATAGAATACAAATAGAGACATACCATGTTTCAATGTTACAATGACCATATATGGTCATATGGTGTCTCTAATTTCCGCTCATGCCCGTTCTTCTGAAGCGTCTAAATTCCTCAATCACGTTATTCACATTATCATAAATGTCAAATTTGATGCGTTCGTCGGCAACAGTTTGACCATAGACAGAACCATTAAAGTACCAAGCACTCCCAATGTCCGGGTGTAGGTGAAGCCTGTTGATAAGCCCCTGGTTGGGCTTGGTTACGTCATCAACCAATTTATAACCATTGTTCTTCATGGGGGCCCTTTTCCGCATAATGGTGGACTTTACCGAGTTGTTCCGTAGTTTAATGAGGACTGTCCCCTCTTTGTGGGGATACGATGGATGGCCACTATATCAGTAAGCGGTAGGTCTACCCCTGCATGGGTTTTCAGGATTATTGTTACTGCTTTAGTCAGTGAGTCTTCAGTTTCGTCTCTATTTTCTTGTATATTTAATATTTTAATGTTATTCTTCCTGGAAAATTGCTCATTGTAGTTTGCCTTCTTGTGTGCCAATTTGCCCAATTCATAGGTTTTATCTATTTGCTCATGTAATGATTTATTATTAGTACTTGTGCTGTATTATAGTTTTTGTATTTTGTCCTTTAGATTTTTGTTGTCAAAATCTAAGGAGTCAATTTTAGCTTGCATTTCAGTAAACTTTTCGCTTACTAATTGTTCTATCTTATTTTTTATGTTTTGTTCAATTTTGTTCATTACACTTGTAACTGTGTCTGTAATCAATTGCTCTACTTCTTCCTTCCTCAGCATACCTTTGAGATCATCCCTCAGACTGGAAATTCCCTCAGTCATGGCTTGAATTGTTTGGATTGCATTTAATTCATCCATACTGGTATTACTAATGTCACTATCTGGACTAGATTTCTTCACAGCTTGCTTTGTTTGAGGCTTTGCCCCTGAGAAATTCAGTTTAGACTGGCCTTTTATTGTATTTTCGCTCATTGTATATTCAGCACCAAATGAAAGGCGAGATAGAGTTAATTAACAAGTACAGTTATTTTCCTTTATTTTGTTTTGGTAATCCAGCAATTTCCCCGTCACGGCTTATAATCCAGGTATAAATCCAGGTATACACAGGGGTTTTATCAAAATGATATCTGTGAAAATCAATCAACAGTCACTCAACTAATGTAGAGCCATTTGAAACAAACACATTCAGTTATACTCTTTTAACTCGTTTAACTCATTATTATTCCAGGATTCCACTTTGTCACTAGATTCACAATGCTTTCACGCACATGTTGTACTAAATTTTAACATTACTTTGTCGCTATGAACATGTATTTTAATGCAAATTTTGCGGAGCAAAATTTATCCACACATCACTCCTGAGACCCAAACGATAGTTAGTTTAGTCTTGATGCAAACAGATTTATATCAGGTAGGAAGAAATGTTTACAGAGTGTCTGGAAAATTTGCTCCTTAATCATCCATTCTGTAGAATCTAAAAAATTTCTACTAAAGAAGTCTGCAGTATTACTTTCCCTGGTATAAAAATGGCTGTTACATGAATATTTGTTTTGATGCACCAATGCCATATTTTAGTAGCCAAAGAGTCCATGTTCTGGGATTGCATTCCACCTAGTTCTGGCTTCCATAACTTAAAATGTTGATTCTATATTTTTTTACTTTGCGCAAAATAAAAGTTATGAAGCAACCCGCATAGTAAAGTCTACCAGCAAGTCTCAAGAATTTAACAGTTTATCAACAGTAAAAAAAAAACTGCCAAAAACTGCTTTTAAATGCACTACTGAACCAAATAGGCAGCATTATTGGATAGATGGATAAGTTTTACATCTAGTAAGCATACTTATGACAAAATACGGTCTAAAACACTTCTAAATTATCGTTTCTTTACTAAAATATGGAGGAAATCAGCCACATAGAAGACATTTGTCAAACGAGAATCTCACGGGATGTCACGGTCATGTGACTTTTTAATCTGTTTTTAGTAACAGAACATGTGCTGTGACTGTTGTCAAACACAGCCTGAAATGTAAATGACATTATCTGGATTTTTACTTCGCTGGTGATTATTTTGTGAACACACTATAATTTTAATACTAAACATCACTTAACACAATATTAATACAATATGTTTGCTGATCAGACATGATCAGAACAGATATAATGCATTACGGAAAACGAAAACCATGTTGACAATTTGGCAAGCAAAAAGGTCAAGGTCGATCCGAAAATATCCAATTGAAATCTCGTAGTCACATGATAAAACAACAATGCTGGCGTAATTGTACACTGTGTGCTAATCAGAGTTCTTTACAGGTATTATTCTATGCATTTGTCAATTTCGATTCTCAAAACACGCCTCTAGTAAAAAGTTTATATTGACTTACCTGTATATGTAATGATTGCAAAATTATGGATTTGTATCGTGACATAGATATGTTATGACTCTGGTTGACTTTCGATACGGGGTTGGCTTCAGTGAACAGGTCTAGTCAGTACTATATAAACTGTTTGCTGAAGTTTCTTTAGCAACTTTCCACCAAAATCATTAATGTATTTTACTTCACTAACAGTCAGAATGCACTTCAACATGTAGATTAACTGCATTTGAATTGAATGTTTGTAAAGAGTACAAAATAGCTAACAGTTCCAAATAATTTATATTGTGCTCCAATTCTGATTTGTTCCACCTTCCATTGGTATGTAAATTTTTATCCAGGTCAACACCACCAAAGAGGCCACATTTTTAGCCGAATCTTCATGAAACTTGCACAGAACAGTTTAGTTCCTTAGCCCGTCAGGTGAGCGACCTAGGGTCTTGTGGCCCTCTTGTTTCAACTTAGAATTTTAGCTCAAATTTCTCAATATCTATAAGAGGTTTTGACTTGAAATTCAGATACTTCATGACAGTGATGAACCTATTCTATATGGCTTAAAGTTTATGACGAAGCTGAAAAATTTAGCTGGAAGCTGCTGGAATCTAGCTAATTTAAGGGACAAGAAATGCTCTTTCCTGGCTTAAAATATGGCTGCCAGTGAGTGTATAAAACATGCTATTAAGAAACAAAAAGTATAAGATTGTTAAAAATTTTGATAATGATTACAAGTTATATAATTATGTACAACAAACAACAAAATGAGTAAGTTTTACATCAACGATACTGCAACTATTCAATCACCAATGATCACTCCATGCTTTTTGATGATATCAATTGAATTGCCTTTGTAACAGTTATGTTTCCACAAGTGTACAGTACATAAAGTACATTGTTCTTGACCTCAGAGTGACTCAAGTTACCTGGTTTGTTTTCACAGTTGTTTTGTTTTTGTGGTGATTCAGATTATCAGCATGGTTTTTCAACCCTTTCTTGCTACTAGATCTGTACTTGATTTTTTTTGCACAACACACACAAAAGGCTACTTGTTTTGTTAATCTTTAAAAGGACGCCAAACTGGTTTGAAAACACGCTATTTCATTGGGTGGCAATAATTAGCAAACCAGTCAAAATGCTTGTTCTCAACAAACATACCGATCACCCGTTTTGAAGGTCAGATGACCGTATTAGGTTATTTCCACCATTTCTGTTCACACGTACTGTTCCACAGGAGTACAATCCGTCATCAAGTAACTTCTCCATCAGGGCAACACTTGTGAAATAATTATCACTATATACCGGTACTTCCCGGTAAATTCCCTGATTGTCACTAGTCATGTTTCGTACCACTTTGTAGGAAAGTCCATGTTCTGTTGTGTTATTTTGTTTGCTGAGGTAAACACGAAACTTGGAACACTAATAAGTGTGAGAGTCACACAACATCCATATTTTAATGCCACGTTTGATTGGTTTTGCTTGCATATATTGTTTCATAGAATTTATATAGTAACCATGTGTCTGTTTTACTGAAAATTGTTTCGGAAAGTTTAAATGTTCTATAGGTACATCCCAAGATGGCATCATATGAAATTAAAATAGGTTGTTTTTAATTCTAAATTGGAGTGTGTCGCAGTGCGTCTATATATATAGTTAGGAGATTAGAAATGTGTCGGTGTTCTGCATCATTTGTAGATCGATAATTGCGTCCATAAGTGTCAATAGGCAGTCAACTAATAATGCATCGTGGTGAGTCGTGCACTGGTATCCAAGAAATTAAAGTTCTTTGCATTACTTCAGTTCAGTCACCTATTAATGTCACCTTGCTTTGCATGACTTCACTTCAGTCACCTATTAATGACTTCAGTTCAGTCACCTATTAATGTCACCTTCAGTTCAGTCACCTATTAATGTCACCTTGCTTAAAGTCTGAAAGTTGTACATTTCCATGTGCTCGTTTTCTTTGGTGTGAAAGAGTCATTTAAGGCTTTCTTTGTCATGTTGTATGTCGCTTCAGTGTCTTTCTTTCCTGCATCATAGATATAATTAGCTTCTTTTTTTTTTCTCTGGTGTAGTGGAGTAATAATGCTCTATTTGAGCAATATCTTTTACCTCCATGCCAAAAAACAAACTCTCAAGTCGTGAGAGCCATTTTTATGCCGAAATCTGTTTTTTGTCAGTATTACAGTTAAATGAAGGAAATGCGGGCAATACAATGAAGTACTTACCTTCAATAAACTGATCCAGTTCCTGTCTTCATGAAGCCACTTCTTTAGTTGCATTTCTGAGGCATTTCTTAGTTCTATCAGTGCATTCCATGAATTATGAAAGTTTACTTGATTTGTTCTTAATATTTGTCCATTCTATCTTGAAGTTTATCTAATGCTTCATTCAACTGGACTTTGTTAAGGTCATCTTATTTACAAAGATCTAATAATTGGTTTCTCGTTCTAGTAAATACAGCTTTTTTCTGAATTTCTTTTGCATTAGAATAAGAAGCCCTACTTCTGTTAACTAGACTTAAAAACCTGAAAAACAAAGTATATCCAAAATGCCATAATAGGTGATAACAAACCACTGCAAAGGGAAGCCTTTACAGATGCCTTTGCAGACTGATATAATCAATTTGAGGAAGAATTGGCATGCTGACTGGTTCAGATTACTGTAGGCCATTACCTGGCATCAAGGTGTTTTGTGTTGAAGTTAACAGCACCATGAAAGGATGTGGAGTGGTCTGAACCAGTGGAAGTGTCTGTCATCTTCAGACATTGCCAGTGGGAGACAGGGGCGTAGCTGCCTATACGCGAGCACGCGGCTGAACCCACATGATTTGGGGCAAAACAAATTTCGACAATTTTTACACATAGCTTCTGATTTTTAAACCTTGTCAGGGTTGTTTCTATACTGAATAAACCTTGATACTCCAACTCCAGACTAAATATACAAATAATTTGTGCTGGGCAAGGTCATCATTTTCTGGTATGTCTGCCAAGGTGGCATAAACCGTCCTTAGATTTCTAGGCAGAGTGGCACGGACGGATACATTGCCAAGTTTAAAGATGTTTTTGCTAAGTACCGATTGAAGACCTTGAGCAGACTTGAGTTGGAGCAGGATACTTTCCGATGCCAGTGGAATGTTCTTCTGGACCAGGCCAGGCAGAGCCTTAGCCAGGTGTGACGCTAACTGGAAAATAGTGAACAGGGAGGCTAGTTTCCCTGCCTGGCCGAATGACTGTAGGAGGCACTTGAATTGCATAGTGTTATGTGATACATGATGCTGATCCTGCATACTCGGAGCCTCCCCCAGTAAGGGTGATAGATTTTCACTACCGCCCTGGGTACGGGAATCACGTTTACAACCTACCATCCTTAAGTAATGGGGGGAAAAAAGTTTTTTTTTTATGATTGGAAAACAGGCAGTAAGCCTAAAAAACTATAAAAATGGGTAAAAGACTGCAAAGGAAGACAAAGGTTATAGAAAAAAACAACAAAAAACAACAACTACAAAACAGGTGGTGGACACAATGTAAACTAATAAAAGTATACAGCTTGTATTTAGCACAGAAACTAGCTTGAAATGTAGCTAAATGAATACACATGTAAAAAGAGTGGGTGGGGTAATGGTTTGGCACAATCTCCCAGCAGAGTTGTCGTTCCATGCTCTCTGTGGTTTCAGAGTAAAAGATTTTAAGATATTTTGCTAAATAAGTCTATATAAAATATTTGACCCCCTGGGTGTGGCCAGTTTTGACCCCAGGGTCATGATTTGATGAAACTAAGTAGAAGGCAAAAATACAATGTTCCATACCAAATATGACACATCTGGACGTTGTAGTTTCAAAGATGTATATTTTTGCTAATAAAGTCTTTAGTAACCATAATAATGTTTCAGAAATTCTAAGTTGAAAAGGGGGTATAACTTTTGTCATTTTTAACGTAGGACAATAAAAATCGCACATGCACAACTTCATATCATAAGGAACAATCCTAGCAAGTTTGAATGTTGTACGTTGAAAAGTGTAGGAGAACTTCTCCGGACAAATTTGTGTCTACGGACAGGCATGCAGGCAGACAGGACAGACAGACGGCCATGGTGATTCCAGTATACCGCCTTTACTTCGTATCGGGGTTATAAAAAATGCATTATTATTAGTTACTATTATTATTATTACTATTACCTTTTCATCATCTCTTCAATTATTTCATCCAGGAAGTGATCAACGCTGTCCTCCAGTCTACTTATGTCTCTGTATTTATACAGGACTGAGCAGAAACTTTGCGTTCTTGAAGTCAGTGATGAGGACTGCGTCCGCAGTTCTTGCAACAGGACCGAAGTCGAATCTTTGCCTGCAGAAATCTCTTGTAACAGTGCCTTCAAATCGCTTACCATAGGACTTTCACAGGAAACCTTGTCATCAACTACAGTTTGACTGTAACCATGATCTGCAGGTAAAGTACATGTGGAAGACTGGGTTGAATGTTCTATAACTGGAATATTTGATACCTTATCAGAAGGGGTTGGATTTGGAACCTGTTTAGCCGGTGACAGCAATTTAAGTTTCTTCCTTGACCTGTTCTGCAGTGCATTCTGGGGTCCTGGATTCAATGTCTTGGGTGTTGAAGGGGAAGCTACACCCCTTTTCACTCGTACACCACTTTCAGTAACATATTTAGTTGCTGAAGTCTTCAGCTGAATTATGAAATCATATGTTTGTTCTATCTTCCTGTAACAGTTTCTGCATACCGTTGGTGAATCTGAATTTACGATGCTTGAAAAGTGATTATCATTGTTTAAAACTAATGTCATTTTTCCAAAAAAATTTTCTTCTTTAGATTTTCGTCCATTTAAATTAATCGGTCTAATTCTGGCAACACAACACACATAACAATCTGATTTTGTAATTTTAATGGGTGTATGTGTCGCCATCTTGAATGTTACGATCAGGTGACTAAAATTCAGGTGACTTGAGACTACATTCAGAGCCCAACACAGAGGTGAATGTCACTGTCACTAGCACTGTAAAGCCCTGTTGGACGGGTTCGGAGGGGCTGAGCACAGGTTGCTGACGCTGAGGTCCACAAGAGATGACATCTCATTTTCTGAAGGAAGTTATAATGCTGCAAAAGAGTGACAAAAACCTCAGAGTCAGATTGACCAACAAGAAAGCTAATGCATGCAAGCTGAAAAGACATGCAAAATCACATGCAAAACACTGGTGTAGTGTTTGAACTGAACAAGAAGTGACCATGAACATACGCGTTTGTAAGTAAGGACCCGGAAAACCAAAGTACCAACTGGTTGTAAATCAGATGCTTGCCCACATTTTATTTGCCAATACCGAAATTCTTTACTTAATTCAGAAATTAATGTGCTCTTCTGGACAAGGAACTGTACATTACATCTGTCTGATAGTACTGCTTTTTACTACAGAATGAGAAACAACATAGTTAAATAAAGTAAGTAGCAATTGCACTCGACTGACACTGACACAATCTATTTTAACCATCACATGCAATTTTGCATCAAAACCTTTCAAATCTATGGGAAATAAATACTATAAAAAGCACAATTCAATGCTCAAAATATATAAATGCACCATTCCAATGTGTAAATTTAGGTTTTTAGAAAGCAAATAGCTTTTTATTTTAAATAATTTCAAACAGTTTCCATCAAGAGAATGAGCTGACTTTGCCACTTTACCTTAAGGGGGGGGGGGGCACTATACAGTTACTCAAGCTTCGGTCCCAGATTGACGGGGTCGGGGATACAGCCAGGTTTCACACACCTATAATGTCAACATCTGAAAAGAAAACACAATTGCTAAGGCTGTGGTTACACAAAAATAGGGAAATTAAGTATGCACAGAGTTTCACTATAAATTTAATATGCATTATCAAAACAATTTATGGTTAAATTTTCACCAGTTTTCGCAACCATTTTTGTGACTTTCAAATTCAATTTTCAGCTTTCCTGAGAATGCGAGCAACTGAAACACTGTATGCCTTGTTGCGTAACTTATCAGATTTCATTTATTACACTAATGAACTGTCAGCACGGTCAGTATTCTAAATAATTAGACGTTTTACATAGGATGATCCTGTAACGTCTCCAACCCCCAAAAAACTGGTCATATCCATGAATTTTCTCAAAATACTAATTTAAGCGATTTTTCAACAAAAACAAGCTAAAGCAATGTAAACATCAATTATTACCAATCGAACCTGTAACAGCAGGAAAATAATCTAATTATCGATATTTATCAATGTTGTTGTTGTTGTTTTCAAATAACTGTGCGTTTATATGACCTGGCGCTTTACATAAAGGAATGTTTATTTTACGGATATCAGAAATTGTCAAAGCCAAGGTCCCTTATGAGTAAATTTATTTGGACTACATGGTCAGTGTCAAAACAATTCAAGAGATTATGAGATGGTAACGTAAACTAAAATAAATACTTACCATGAGCAAACTACACACTAAGTTCGTCTCAATTGCTTATGAGCAGCATCTACGACATATTGAAATGTCCAAACTATGGACGCACTGAATCAAATCGTTATTGACCAAACGACAGACGCCATTTTGAATAATGAACGCTTGGAATGATCATCATGAATGAGACGCTCTCATAAACTAGTCCGTGCTGAGCCCAACACAGAGGTGAATGTAATGTAACCGTCGTGCAAGAGAATGGGTTTGGCATTGTACCTGTAAACAACCTGACTACCGTAAATATTGCCTATAACTGGCATAAATTACCGTTATTTGGTGTAAACTATTACGAAGGCCTAAACGGTTAACAAATGTAGTTCATATAAGATCTTTAGAAACCAAATAGCGGCCCAGAATGTTCAAATGTAATTAGAGTGTTAATTCTGACTAAATGGTCCGGACGAAAACATTTGGACTGGACGTGGGGGGAGGACTCACCGCTTTAATACTTATACAGTTGTTGCTTATGACCATTCCCTATCCATCCATATCACCCAACCTCACTTTGACCTTGACCTAATTTGCACTTAGAATAATATAATGGGCTGTTTCTAGGTTAACTAGATTTTACTGTTTCTAGCACCAACACCGTTTGCCACAACACTTGGATACTTACACAGTTGGTTGCTTATGACTATCCCCAATCCACCAATATCACCCAACCTCACTTTGACCTTGACCTAATTTGGACTAAGAAATGGGCTATCCAGCACCAACCGAGGGCATGTGTGTTTATCAAACACAGATTCTTGTTTTTTTTTAAAGAAACTCACAATAGTTGACAGATTTGTTGCCACTGGTAGTAGTGGAGGTTGGGCAGAAATGAAACTGCCTTGGTCTTTTCCTTGTGCTGCCGGGTAAATCCTGGCTGATGGCTGGCTAGTATATTGAGGTCCTGTCCGTTTTGTTTCAGGGTTCTCTACCTGCAATCAAAAACTATAAAAAAACATAAATTAATTAATGATCTATAATTAAAAGGAAATGAAACAAACAAGTATTAAAGCCAAAGAATTAAAATATTAGAAAACATAATTCAGACCAAAATGAATGGATGAAATATCTTAGAAGCAATGTTTCTTGAAAAAAATGTTGTATGAACAAGCTTATCAAAGCACAAAAGTAAATTTTTAAATTCGAGAAAGGGTTATCATCAGATAATTCTAAATCAATGGTGCATGTAGATTAGCAACATTCGACCTCACATGCCGATAACACCGCCAATACTCTGCCAACCTCTGTTAGGTGGCGGAACAATTTGGTTGGACTGCGAAAATGTCTTAAAAAAAAAAAAGCATGTTTGGATGTAAGCAGCCTAGCTTAATTAACACTTTAGTAATTATATCGAGTGACAAATATATACTTGCAAGTCTAACAGGCCAAAAATCCCCTTTTCTAAGACAGCTGATAAATTCACAAGCTTGAAAACGACCGATGGCCGCAGAAATACATGGCAAAGGCAAAATAAAAATATATAGCAAATAATTTGTATTTACACATTTGTTTTACACACATTGTGTGCATCTATTTCAATGACAGATCCATAATGTGTGATATTGTCGTACTGAATTCAAAAGTAATATTATTTGCATGAACAATTTACCGTTTCTTGACAAAGCTTAGGCGACACGGAAATACACTGCAGATCCGCTATATCGCGATCCGTTATATCGCGATGTCCAATATATCGTGAATTGGCGGTGGATCCCGATTTTTTTTCATGTACTTCAATATTTTCCTATTACCAAATAATCATAAATAAATCCAGTTTGATCCGGATTTTCGTGCCTTCACGGCGTCTCTTTTATTCACACTCTTGTAGTGCGACAAACAATACGCCGACTCGCTCAACATCAAAGGGTGTAACAGTTTGACATCAGCTTACAGCGCGCGTGCCACCCATGACAACGTCCTTTCACTGCTGTCGCTCTATTTAGCACCCGAATTACATGCAGTCCACATGGAGGGTGTATACAGTAACTGTATGTCATAAATCAATACTGAGCTATCTGAATAACGTAATTGATACAGCTTATCTGTTTCTTTTTTGTTTCAGGAGAAATGCTAACCGCATATCGTTCGCGATATAGACACCTAATTTTGTTGCTGTGTGCTACGAAACTTTTATATAAAAGTAAAGATCTCAATGTTCTCTGCGCTACAAAGTTTTTATATGGCAATCAATACACCCACGGTTTCCATGTGGACGATGTGACGTTGTACATGATTGTCAGCAATGATTGTCAGCGAATCGCGATATAATGGAGTTACAGTGTATGTGTATTATCATTATTGATTATTTATTTAATCCTGCTATGACCGCATAATTATAGGCATTTGTTTCTTTGCATTTTCTCCATATTTGTTTGCCATAAAGATTCCAGTGGTTTTCGGTCTGATTGTGTTTTTATGCTCCCACTTTCAGAGGGGGGCCATATAGATTTGCCCTTGTCCGTCCGTCCGTTGGCCGTCGGATTTTTGTGTTGCACGCAACTCAGAAAGTATAACTGCTAGAGTTATGGAACTTTATAAACATATTCATCAGTATGTAGGCTTGTGCACCTGGGTATTTTATGCAGTTTTTTTTCTCCGACATCAGCAGAGTTATGGCCCTTTTTTGAGCAAAAAAAGAGATATTTTTGGACTTGTCTCGCGTGTAACTCGAAAAGTATAACTGGTGGAGTGATAAAACTTTCATATTCATCAGAATATGAACTTGTGCACCGGGGTATTTTGGTGCAGTTTTTCTTCCGACATCAGCGGAGTTTTGTGACAACCAGCGGAATGTGGGGGCATCCTTGTCCTACGGACACATGTCTAGTTTAAATATGATGTTGTTGTTGATGATTGCTGGTAGAAACAGTGAAGGAATTGTCCAGTTAGTTAGATGGTTGTATTTAAACTGTCTTCTTGAACATTATCTGTGTACTGTCTTCCCTTTTAAAAAAAAGGAAATGCAAACACTCATTTTATTCTTTCATTTTTACATATACATAGTTACAATAACATACACCTATTGTTCTTTTTGATGACTTGGGTAGAAACAGTGATGGAATAGTTGTTTAATTATTTTGGTAAGGTGGTTGTATTTGAAATATTTACATAATGTTTTAGGAATAAATCAATTTCATTTCTTATTTAAATTACCCTTAAACCTTTAGATGTAGCAAATATTGTAATAAAACATAATGATTATAAGACAATAAACAAGATGTCAGAATGACCAATATCATACCATGAAGATCTCCAAATCTTTTATTTTGTTGAGTATTTATTGTCATACAATCAACTGCAACATATTGATCCATGCATCTTGCTGTGTCCTCTACAAATGTCTTAAACCACTTTGGAACATCGCCACTCTTTCCTCATGATTTTATAACAGGCGAGTCCTAGAAGTCTCTGATAAGGTTCATTGTGAGTTTTTGTGGTTGCCTTTTGTCCATTATGCGTCGTCAACATTTACCTTGTGAACATATTTTAGAGGCCACATTTATTGCCCAATCTTTATGAAACTTGCTCAGAATGTTTGTCCCAATGATATCTCAGACATTTTTGAAACTGGGTGATTTGGGGTCAAAAACTAGGTCACTAGGTCATATTGAAGATAAAGCTGGTGAGCACTCTAGAAGTCACATGTTTTGCCTAATCAAAATAAAACTTGCTGAGAACATGTGTTCTTATGATATCTCGGCAGAGTTCAAATATGGTTCTGCTCTGTTGAAAAACATGGCTGCCAGGGGCGGAGCAGTTTTCCTTATTTGGCTATAGAAAAAGCTTGTGAACACTTAAGTCACATTTTTGCCCAAAACTTTTTGTCAAAAACTAGGTCACTGGGCCGAATTGAAGACAAATCTTGTGAACACTCTAGTTTGAAACCAGGTCACATGGGGTTAAAACTAGGTCCCCAGACCAAATTGAAGAAAAAGCTTGTGAACACTCTAGAGGCCACATTTTTAGCCCAATCTCCATGAAACATGCTCAGAACAGTTTAGTTACCTTAGCCGTTTAGGTGAGCGACCTAGGGCCTTATGGCCGTCTTTTTCTGTGTTTTTGCACTGTTTCATCTTTACATAAATTTTAGCAATATAGGTATTTATTAAACATTTCTGTACATACTCATAATGCCTTTCAAAACGTGCAGTAGATACTGTTGTGAAGGAGTTGTCTTCACTGTTGTGTTCGTCTGAATTTAGAATATCATACATACATGTTACCTTTTCTTATAGAACCTTGTCAAGGCCAATAGTTGACAAACGGTATACAGTGGCGCTTAACAATAAAATTGTTATGTCCATTCCCAGGCATATTGATAAAACTCCTGGGAATAATTGTTGTGCCTTTCCCATGTCTATTGGTTATAGTCTGTTGGGAATATTTGTTGTTCCCTTTCCCAGGTCTGTTGTTAATAGTCTCCTGGGAAATATGTGTTGTTCCCTTTCCCAGGTCTATTGTTAATAGTCTCTTGGGAATACTTGTTGTTCCCTTTCCCAGGTCTATTGTTAATAGTCTCTTGGGAATAGTTGTTGTTCCCTTTCCCAGGTCTATTTTAAATAGTCTCCTAGGAGTAGTTGTTGTTCCCTTTCCCAGGTCTATTGTTAATAGTCTCTTGGGAATAGTTGTTGTTCCCTTTCCCAGGTCTATTGTAAATAGTCTCCTGGGAATATTTATTGTTCCCTTTCCCAGGTCTATTGGTTATAGTCTCCTGGGAATATGTGTTGTTCCCTTTTCCAGGTCTATTGTTAATAGTCTCCTGGGAATAGTTTCTATTCCCCTTCCCAAATCTATTGTAAATAGTCTTCTGGGAGTAGTTGTTGTTCCTTTTCTCAGGTCTGTTGGTTATAGTCTGCTGGGAATACTTGTTGTTCCCTTTCTCAGGTCTGTTGTAAATAGTCACCTTGAAATAGTTGTTGTTCCCTTTCCCAGGTCTATTGTAAATAGTTTACTCGGAGTAGTTGTTGTTCCCTTTCCCAGGTCGATTGTTAATAGTCTCTTGGGAATACTTGCTGTTCCCTTTGATAGGTCTTTTGTAAATAGTCTCCTGTAAGTAGTTGTTGCTCCCTTTCCCAGGTTTATTGTTAATAGTCTCTTGGGAATAGTTGTTGTTCCCTTTCCCAGGTCTATTGTAAAAAGTCTCATATGAATAGTTGTTGTTACCTTTCTCAGGTCTATTGTTAATAGTCTCTTGGGAATAGTTGTTGTTCCCTTTTCCAGGTCTATTGTTAATAGTCTCCTGGGAGTAGTTGTTGTAACCTTTCCCAGGTCTATTGTTAATAGTCTGTTGGGAATACTTGTTGTTCCCTTTCCCAGGTCTATTGTTAATAGTCTCCTGGGAGTAGTTGTTGTTGCCTTTCCCAGGTCTATTGTTAATAGTCTCCTGGGAGTAGTTGTTGTTCCCTTTCCCAGGTCTATTGTTAATCGTCTGTTGGGAAGACATTTGACGACAAATCTTGTGAACACTCTAGAGGCTACATTTGTAGCCCAATCATCATAAAACTTGCTCAGAACATTTGGCCCAATGATATCTGGGACAAGTTCGAAACCAGGTCACATGGGGTCAAAACTAGGTCCCCAGACCAAATTGAAGAAAAAGCTTGTGAACACTCTAGAGGCCACATTTTTAGCCCAATCTCCATGAATCATGCTCAGAACAGTTTAGTTACCTTAGCCGTTTAGGTGAGCGACCTAGGGCCTTATGGCCGTCTTTTTCTGTGTTTTTGCACTGTTTCATTTTTACATAAAGTTTAGCAATATAAGTATTTATTAAACATTTCTGTACATACTCATAATGCCTTTCAAAACGTGCGGTAGATACTGTTGTGAAGGAGTTGTCTTCACTGTTGTGTTCGTCTGAATTTAGAATATCATTAATACATGTTACCTTTTCTTATAGAACCTTGTCAAGGCCAATAGTTGACAAACGGAATAGTTGTTGTTCCCTTTCCCAGGTCTATTGTAAATAGTCTCCTGGGAATATTTATTGTTCCCTTTCCCAGGTCTATTGGTTATAGTCTCCTGGGAATATGTGTTGTTCCCTTTTCCAGGTCGATTGTTAATAGTCTCCTGGGAATAGTTTTTATTCCCCTTCCCAAATCTATTGTAAATAGTCTTCTGGGAGTAGTTGTTGTTCCTTTTCTCAGATCTGTTGGTTATAGTCTGCTGGGAATACTTGTTGTTCCCTTTCTCAGGTCTATTGTTAATAGTCTGTTGGGAATACTTGTTGTTCCCTTTCCCAGGTCTGTTGTTAATAGTCTCTTTAGGGAATAGTTGTTGTTACCTTTCTCAGGTCTAATGTTAATAGTCTCCTGGGAAAAGTTGTTTTTCCTTTTCTCAGGTCTATTGTAAATAGTCTCCTGGGAATAGTTGGTATTCTGTTAAGGATGATCTTGGAAAATCTTCAACAAACAGTTTCATGTTACTTTAAGACACAGATTATTTTAGTATGACACCATTCAATGTTTTAAGTGTGGCTTTGCCTGTTAAGTTCCTGCACAATAATTATAAGGCCCTGTATAATTGGCCTCTTGGTTTGATTTTGCCTTGTGTCCTGCTCTGGAGGCATTATATTTTAACACTTTATCCCCAAAATGAATAGTCTTATATGTTTATGTACCCACAAAGTGGCAGGAATTAAGCGGTTAAGTGGTTATAGTCTGCTGGGAATACTAGTTGTTCCCTTTCTCAGGTCTATTGTAAATAGTCACCTTGAAATGGTTGTTGTTCTCTTTGCCAGGTCTATTGCAAATAGTTTCCTGGGAGTAGTTGTTGTTCCCTTTCCCAGGTCTATTGTTAATAGTCCCCTGGGAATACTTGTTGTTCCCTTTCCCAGGTCTATTGTAAATAGTCTCCTGGGAGTAGTTGTTGTTCCCTTTCCCAGGTCTATTGTTAATAGTCTGTTGGGAATAGTTGTTGTTCCCTTTCCCATGTCTATTGTTAATAGTCTCTTGGGAATAGTTGTTGTTACCTTTCTCAGGTCTAGTGTTAATAGTCTCCTGGGAATACTTGTTGTTCCCTTTCTCAGGTCTATTGGAAATAGTCTCCTGGGAATAGATGGTATTCTGTTAAGGATGATGTTAGACAATTTTCAACAAACAGTTTCATGGTACTTACAGACAGATTATTTCAGTATGAATCATTCAGTGTTATAAGATTGGCTACACCTCCATTAAGTTTGTGCACCATAATTATAAGGCTCTGTATAATTGGCCTGTAGGTTTGATTTTGCCTTGTGTCCTGCTCTAGAGGCATTATGTTTTAACACTTTATCTCTAATATGAATAGTCTTATATGTTTAAGCCCCAACAAATTGGGAGGCATTAAGCACTTAAAGGAAGGAATTAATATGTCTGCGACCAATTTTGACAGAATTATGACCCTTTGTCTTTTCTTCCACTATATAATATATTATGTGAGCATAAATTTGTGAAGGCAAAAATTAGTGTTGTCACTCCATTTACCTGTGTCCAAACATGCGTTGTGGGGGCATGTGTGTCTGGCCACATCACACCGTTTACCTGTGTCCAAACATGCGTTGTGGGGGCATGTGTGTCTGGCCACATCTAGTCTTTTCTTTTGATTTCTCTTATAGTCCTTCTGTTGTTTAAGTTTGGAGGAACGAACTTTACTCTCCACTGTAGACAATGTTTTTTTCAGTTTTTGTTTTGTTCTTTCTACTGTTTCTTCATGGAAGTCATCATAAAGCAAAGAGCCAGTAACCTCCTGGAAAAAATAAACAGAACAATGTATTTGAACACAGGTTAAACAAATTGCCTTAATGGGCATGTTCTTGGGCATAATATCTTGGTCATGTTTGATAATCAGCCTAATCGCCCCAGGAATTGTGGAGCTATGACCCTTAAATTATCTAAAATTGGCCTTTTTAACCATTTCCGTTCTCTAAGTCCAACAGTTCATAGCCGATCTTTGTGGGCGTATTATCTTGGTTAAGTTCGAAAATCAACCAAATTGTCCCAATAACTATGGAGTTAAGGCCCTTGATTATCTAAAATTAGCCTTTTTCGCTATTTTAATCTAGAGGGGGGCATAACCGTTTTACAAACAGCTCTTGTTTGTAGGTGTGTTGCCTTCTAGATAATGCTCATGTTTTCATTTTTTTGAAAATGTTTAAATGAAATGAAATTAACAAAACATCACCGTTTAAACAATATACCTCTAGCCTTTTAAAAGCAAAAGCGTCATTGTTGTTGCAAAACTGAAAGTTATAATTCTTTCCAGATGTTTATGTCCAGTGCGCATCAGATTCACGCAATGACGTCACATTCAAACCCACTATTCTCATCGTTCGCGAATGATAAGGTTACACTAAATATAGTTATTGGGTCTTTTTTATTCCATAAATTATGTTCTTACAGGCATGTGCTTTGTGCTTAAACTTGTTTTAATCGTTACCACTGTTGAAATCGTAGTACTTTTTCAGGCAAGTATTTAAAGTTTATATACAGTTGCCAGCAAACAATACATGCCACAGTTAAGGCTGTCAGTCTGTAAAGTATCGTCCATTCTAAGTTAATGACATCTCTGCTGGTTGTTGTGTAGCTGCTGATACATTCTTTTTAGCTCAAATGAGCATGAAGTATTCTGTTTAGCGCACCTGAGAATTTAGTGCTTGGTGAGGTATTGGTATAGGGGACCTCTCTGCGTTTTCCGTCGTCCAGTGTCCGTACGCCGTATAATTTGACCGTTATCGCAAAACTTGAATAGTATGACCTCCTCATATGTTCAACGTCTGGACTTGTAGTCAGAGAAGGCTCCTGCTTGCTGACAACCAAACCACACATTGAACCAGTCCTGAACTCCTGCTTGCTGACAACCAAACCACACATTGAACCAGTCCTGAACTCCTGCTTGCTGACAACCAAACCACACATTGAACCAGTCCTGAACTCCTGCTTGCTGACAACCAAACCACACATTGAACCAGTCCTGTTCTACCCATTAAACTTTCAAACCATTCTCTGGCAACTGGTTCAAATTTTTGTCCATGTTTGGTGGCTGCAGAACCTTTAAACATGGTATACGGACGATTGTTGACAAATGTATTGGAGTGATTTTTTTCAGACTTTGGAATAGCAGACACTTTTCTGGCAGACATTCACAGTTTTCTACTTTCAAGCCATAGCTCATTATTTTGTAGGTGTTGCCTTCTAGATGTTGCTTATTGCAGTGTCACCGACAGCAATGTACTTGATGATAACATCATTGCAATGAGTGCATTATAATGGCAGTTGAATGGCTGCAGTACAGTTTGTTCAATGCTCACAATGATCAGCATCCTGCATTTCCTCACACTAAATTTGAGGTGCATTTAAAACTTTGTACAGCATTGGCTCTTGCAATTCCAAAGATCTCTTACAGCTGATCTCTCCACACTAGACACAATAAAAGTTTTCAAAAAGACATGTGGGCGGGTGTGTGGTGAAGAAATTATGAACATCGTATTGATGTTCGATTTTTAATTATGCCCTGGAATCATATCTTGAATTTATATATAAAGTAAATATAAATGAAAAACATACAAGAAATAATAATATAGAATTACACTATATATAAAGACATTTGAAAAACTAATGACAAAATTATGTCTTGTTGGAAATTTCAGTCAAGGAATAATTGAGAAATGACATTAAGTAATATAAATTGCATTTACATACACTAAAAATACATTAATAAATGCTATTACAAAACAAATTGCAACAAATATTACGCTCACTGGGTTGGATGCATATATTTATGAAATATATCAGCAATTGAAGTCTTGCTACTTGAATGCCAAGTTAGCAGACATTGAAAGAAAGCATGGTATAATTTAAGACAGTGCTTCTCTATTGAATTATGCAACCTCATTTGCGACACAAATAACTTTTAGGGCCTGATGAATTTTGAACATAGCAATACGATTTGTTTATGTCTGTGTTAAACGTAACTCTCTAAACAGCTTCTTTGGAAATGAACATATGAAGTCACTGGTATCTATTCATAGGTAAGTGACTTATATTTTACCTTCAGACATCATGAACTTTTCTGCAACACGCATACGGCAAGCTTAGAGCTCCTCCTCATGTAGATCTTACGCTTATGTAGAAGACTTGCTGAGATATTTTTCAGTAAATTGTGCAAGCAAATATTTTTTATATGATTATTTTATTTTACTTAGTGTTCTGAATTCAAACTTAAAAGGGTTGTTTCAAAAGTGTCATATGCAAGTGGGGCAAAGAATTTTTGGAGTTATTTTAATTAAATAAATGTACAGATAACTCATTTACACTTTTTCAGGCAAGTATTTAAAGTTACACAATTACCAGCTAACAAGACACGCCACATTTAAGGCTGTCAGTCTGTAAAGTATTGTCCAGTCTGAGTTAATGACATCTCCACTGGTTGTTGTGTAGCTGCTGATACATTCCTTTTAGGTCACCTTTCACCACAGTAAGGCCTTCATCTATGCCAGCACTCGGGTGAGCCCATTGGACCATCATGGCACTTTTGTGTAGAAAACTGAGACTGGTCAAACTAATTGAGATATTTCAATGAAAGTTCACATATAGATACCTTAAATCAAGACCTTGCTTGGGATTGCTAATGTGGTGGGTGGGGTCCTGGTCAAGGTCGCTGTTACTAAATATAGAAATACAGTTTGTACTCAATTACTCGAGAACAAATTGAGATATTGTAATGAAACATCATACATAGAAACCTTATTATTATAGCAAGACCTCACTTGGGATCACATGGGGTGGGGGGTCATGGTCAATTTTAGTAAAAATAGAAAAATTGTTTTCACTCAGTAACTCGAGAATGAATTAAGATAGTTCAATGAAACTTCATATATATACCTCATATTGAAAGCTCGCTTGAGATTGCATATGGGGTGGGTGGGGTCAAAGTTAAGGTCACCATTACTTCAAATAGAAAAAATGTTTCTCCTCATTTCATCTGTTCCATTCATATTGTTTGACTTCAACCTTGCTGTGTACATAGTTTCTACAGTTCTTTCATTCATATGAAACCATACTCAATCGGGTCAAGATTCAGATCAGATCAGATTCAAAATCTGGTTTCATGGCATGGCCACATTTCTAGTTTTTTAATAGTACTAACTTTCTGGCATTGCATTAAAAAAAAATTGGTTTTCGTAGAATTTCCTCGATTCTCGTCTTTATTAACACCTGGCTAGCAGATGTATATGCAGCCTTCAGCTGACCCGGCACAAGTTTCTTGTCAATAAGTAATGAACTATTTCAAACAAACATCACCTTTGAAGAAAGGTGGTGACTTGAGTCGTTAACATCCATGTTTTTCAGTGCCTTCATTGTTTGGGGAATGGATTCAGGCTTGATGAAATGCCCAAGAAAGTGTTTCAGGAGCACCACTTGCTCATAATTGATAATGTTGATATGGGGGGTCCTTTCTCTGAAACAATAGCACATACTCCTTTAACTGTGTAAAACCTTTACATAAATGGACAGGAGAAGCTGTGTCTTCAGTCTACCCTTGAACAACCTGTTGATACTTCTGACCTTTCTCTCTTTCCCATGAGCAGTCATTGGTTTGTTTTACGTATGCATCTTTCTGCTCCAACTGCTTTCGACCAGACTCTTTGGATGTACTTTTTATGCCCCTGGTATCTTGATGCAGGAGGCATATAGTGATCGTCCTGTCCGTCCTTCCGTCCGTGACAAGGTTTAGTAGATTTTACCGTTTCGTCTAGCACCAACACCGCTTACTACAGCACTTGGATACTTACACAGTTGTTGCTTATGACCATTCCTTTTTCACCCATATCACCCAACCTTACTTTGACCTTGACCTAATTTGCACTTAAAATAATTCAAATGGGCTGTTTCTTGGTTAACTAGATTTTACCATTTCGTCTAGCACCAACCCTGCTTGCTACAACACTCGGATACTTACACAGTTGTTGCTTATGACCCTCCCCAATCCACCCATATCACCCAACTTTACTTTGACCTTGAACTTGAACTAATTTGGACTTATAATAATTCAAAAGTGCCATTTCTTGGTTAACTAGATTTCACCGTTTCGTCTTGCACGAACACCCCTTACTACGACACTTTGATATTTACACAGTTGTTATTTATGACCGTTCCCAATCCACCCATATCACCCAACCTCACTTTGACCTTGACCTAATTTGGACTAAGAAATGGGCTACCGGAGGCATGTCAAACACAGAATCTTGTTCTTCAATATGTTCTGCTTGTATGATTCAAATCGGGTTCTCTCTTCACCCTTTGAGAATGCCACATAGAAGATGGTGTACACATCAAATAGCCTCAGGGTGTCAGAGGCCAGGTTGTAACCAGACAGAAAGCGGTGGATTTAAAATGTCTGTGGCATTGTGAATTTAAAACTGCAAATTATACATATTTCATCTAGCTTTTCCCACAGATCTGTTGACCGATGGAAATCAGAATGAATGTCCATTAACAGATGTTTAAGCCAGTTTTCAAACAGTGCGCAAAAGGTTTTTAGCAGCTTTATGTGCATGGTGCACTGAGTCACCGTCTATATACAAAAAATGTGGGGCTTTAAATGACCGAATCATTGTCTCAACACCACCCTTTTCTCCATGCATAATGTTGCATGAGTCCATGAGGAGGGACATTAAGTTTGTTCAAGGTATTTTGTGCTTTTCAAACACCTGCACAATGCCATTATAGATTGACTATTTGTTGAAAAATAGGCAAAAATTGCCTTTTTACTTTGATAGAGGCTTCAATTTTCTTCCAATTTTGACTAAACTTCCACAGTTTGTGTGTGACCAAAAGATCTCAACAGAAGCCAACGATGGGTAAGGATAGGCCACAAACACTGGAGTTATGGCCCCTTGTGTGTTTAAAACAAAATGCAAAAATTGCCTTTTTTCTTTATAGAGACTTCATTTTTCTTCCAATCTTGACCAAACTTCCACAGTTTGAGTGTGATTATATGGTCATAGCAGAAGCCAACAATGGGCCACAATATACAAAGAGTAAATGGGAATACACCCCACTCTTTGGAACAAGCATGACATTACCTTTGCGCAGCGATCGCCTTTATCTTTCAGAACTGGAGCATTAACACTATTCCTCCTAAATTGCTTGCAAAAAGTTGGATACCAGAGTAGAGGAAATATACCCAGGTCTTTACTTGTGTATGAACATGAGTTTTTTGTTTGTCTTTGACAATCAATGACAAGCCATGGAGCAAAAGAAAAAATGTATGAGTGTTGATCAGCTAGACTAATTATTTAAGGACATTATGGCATACATTACCACATTTTGTTCAAGCCTGTCACAACAGTAAGGCTTTCATCTCTGCCAGTACTCAGTTTAGCCCTATGGGCCATCATGGCCCTCGTGTTTTTGTTTGGCAAGTAGCATTTTGAGATTGATATCATTGCATGATTTTAAACAACAATAAATTAGTACATGAAGGCTTTTCTTGATGTTTTATAATATATCTGAACTATAACTTGAGTAAGCTTTCTGAAAGCTATGCATGGAAAAAACATGTGATCTGTTCACACATGCTCCAGATTACGTAAAATTGCTGCTGCAGATGGTATTGACTGGCAAGACAAATGGTTTCTTACAATGACTCTTTCAAATGAAGCAAGCATTAAAAAATATTGTTTTGAAGTTTATTTGTTTGACAAAGTTTGGTGAGCACAATATGCTTAAGTTTGAACATTCAAGCAAATTGAAACATTGTGATATTGAGAATGTTTGTTACATTTGAGCTTTGATTTCTATTGGTTAAATGTTTAAGATTAAGACTAAGATTGAACTTAAGAATGTTCATAGTCGTGGGGCCTGGTCTCCTCTTCAGCTTACCATGCTGTACTCTATCGTCGGAACCCATGATATATATTCCGTTACCACTACATTATATACCGTGGGAGAATAGCCTGTCAAAAGTTTGTTTCATGAATATTGATGAGCCACCTGCTGACCAATGAAATTACAATGAAATTTTAAATAACGTTGATTACGCCTCGAATGAAGTCTGGAAAACAATCATCAGTCGACCAGTTACTAAGTCATTGAGTACACACCGCTCAAAAACCGACCACGTGAAGGATAACGGTAAATATGATAAAAGCGAACACCGCCTACATGCGACTGTTTTAATAACGCATCATTTCGATTGGTTGAATTTTCTGTGCCGACTTGGACACAGAACCAATGAGATGTCTTATTCATGAGTACGAAGTTTTGCTAGCCTAACTGCCCACGGTCGATCAAGAAGCATAGCGTATTTGAGCGAACGAGGGTTTCAACGATGGCTGTACTCGGGGTCTACACCAATTGAGCTTCCAGTGCAACCTTTTATAAGACTTATGAGAGTACTAGCACTTGCATATTTTTCTAACTTAAATCATACAATCACTGAACATGCTGTTGGTGGGTTTTTTAAAACCCACCTGTATTTTGCAAAACTTTGAGCAAAGCCTGCTCTTTAAAGTTTATAGAAGTCTGCTCTCCTAGATTACTTGGCAACATACATAATTATTATACCTCCACAAAAGAAGTTTAGGGGGAGTATATAGGAGTGAGCTTGTCTGTCTGTTGGTTTTTTGGTTTCCGGATGATAACTCAAGAAGGCTTGACTTATTCAAATAATTTTTGGTACACAGTTCATGTTCGACTCTGGTTACAAACCACTAAATGTTGACAGAGTTATGGCCCCTTTTCGACTTAAATTCCCTAAAAACATGGTTTCAGTACAATAACTCAAGAATGGCTTGACATATTCAAACAATTATTGGTATACATGTGTAGCATCATGAAATACGGGTCAAGTTCAACCGTTCGTTTCCGGTCTCTCTCTCCAGCTCAAATTGAGCTATTGCAATGAAACTTCATACATAGATATGTTATATCAAGACCTCGCTTGGGATTGCGTATGGAGTGGGTGGGGTCAAGGTCACTGTTACTAAAAATAGAAAAACTGTTTCTGCTCAATAACTTGAGAACACATCAAGATATTTTATTGAATCCTAATAGATAGATACCTTATAGTGAGACCTTGCTTGGGATTGCATATGGGGTGGGTGGGGTCAAGATCAAGGTCACCATTACTACTAATAGAAAAACAGTTTCGGCTCAATAACTTGAGAACGCATCAAGATATTTTAATGAAATTTAATACGTAGATACCTTATATTGAGACCTCGCTAGGTATCGTTATGGGGTGGGTGGGGTCAAGGTCACCATTACTAAAAATAGAAAAACCGTTTCCGTCAATAATTTGAGAACGCATTGAGATATTTTAACGAAACTTCATACATAGATACATTATATTGAGACCTCCCCTGGGATTGCATATGGTGTGGGTGGGGTCAAGGTCACCTTTACTAAAAATAGAAAAATGGTTTTCACTCAAAAACTTGAGAATGCATTGAGATATTTTAATGAAACTTCATACATAGATACCTCATATTGAGACCTTGCTTGGGATTGCGTATGGGTTGGGTGTGGTCAAGGTCACCATTACTAAAAATTGACAGTTTCCGCTCAATACCTAGAAAACGAATCGAGATATTTTAATGAAACTTCTTCATATGTAGTAACCTTATATCTAGACCTCTCTTGTGATTGCATATGGAGTGGGTGGGGTCAAGGTCAACTTTTCTAAAAATAAAAAAATGGTTTCCACTCAGTAACTTAAGAACTTATTTAGATATTTTAATGAAACTTCATATGTAGATACCTTATTGAGACCTCGCTTTGGATTGCAAGGTCAAGATCACCATTTCCTTGCCATAGGTGTATGACCTTTACCTTGCACCCAGAACTTTCTTTCGTTATTGTGCTGACTTTTATGCATTTCATTCGATAAATTTGGTTTTTGTGGAATTTCCACGTTTCTTGTTAAATTATTTTTGGTACACAGGTGTAACATCATAAAATATAGATTAAGTTCAACTTTGGTTACAAACTACTAAATGTTGACAGAGTTATGGCTCCTATTAAAATTAATCTTTTCCAAATACACTGTTAATCATTTACAAGTTGAAGCATTCTCTCTGTGTCCATTGCTTTTGAATGGATGCCATAGTTTTGTGATAAGGCCATATTGTGGGGGTATATCCGTCACTCATGTTTTTAATGTGATGTGGATGTTAAAGAAAAGCAGGACATAAAGAACTATAATTGGTCTTTAGCCAGGGACCAATCCAATATGATTCAATCAGTTCTTCCAAATTAACTAGGTTTTACCGGTACTGAGTTACATGTTCAGACGAGTCATTGGAGGCATTACAGTAACAATTAACACAAATACACAAGGGCCACCCTGTCACGAGGGCCGTGATGGCTATATCATGCACCTGAGTATATTATGGCTTGGTTTCAGACACGATTGTCAGTTTTCAGTAATGCAATATAAGGAAACCTGCCCCACCCCCTGATGGCATTTTTACTCTTTTTATAATCAAAAACTTGTCTGGAGTGCTGTGGTTACCTAAGGAATGTACCTGTGAATTTATTTGAAATCCAGCCAGTTGTTACTTGGTAAAATGATAATGCATTGCCCTCAGAATTAAAAAAACAAAACAAAACAGTATCAGCTAACATATAATTTTTTAGCTGCTTGCTTCATTCACACAATAATCTACACATGAAATAACAAGTTTATATTTTCATTTATTTTTAGAATGTTAGCTATATTTGTTGTACTGTTTTATGTTTTGGTTATTGCAAAACTGTTAAACATTTATTCTTGGAAATGTATTTATTGTTATTTTTCAGTTTTATCAGCTAATATATGTTCTGAGCCCAGTTTATGAATCACACAATTACTTAGAAAACTGGGTTTATGTTTGTATTAATTGTAATTTTATATTGGTATGTTTGTTAGTGAAAAACTGTTAGGCATTATATTGTTTTGTCCTTTTAATGTGTTTTGTTTTCAAATTTGCTTTCCTATGTGATATATATGCGGCGTGTCGTGGGCAGTCAGCACAGGCAAATTTGGGGCGGCTCTTTCCGCCTACGGTGGATTTATGTTTAGAAGAAACTTCCATGAAACAGAAAATACCATGAAAGCGGAAAGTGCCATCCTGTATTAGCCTGTGCGGATTGCACAGGCTTATCCGGGACGACACTTTGCGCACATGCATAAAGCCCGGTTTTCCCACGACACGCCTCATATATAGATGTGCTACATTTAAGAATGCATAATAATAAATGTGCTTACAACTCAGCTGTTGTTGCTTGTTTATAATTAGGTAACTAAGCATTTACTTGTAAAATGCCATACAGTAAACTCCGCTTGTAACTATATTGAGCAGACCATAGAATTTATATCGCTATATCCGAATATCGTTCCATCCGTAAATAGGCAACCAAGACCATGGACATACAAGTATATAAGACAGACGCAACACCAATCATTTTACATGCATTTAATGTATAACTGTGTATAATGAAAGAAATGCAATCAATGTTTGAAAGTTTCATAAATATGCAGGATTAATATCGAGCATCACTACAATGATTTCTTTTTCATCATTTTATTGTGTCTGTACACGTATATAACGTTCTAATAATCATGTTGAGTGCGCATAATGTCAATTAATATTGCCAGAACTATCAATTGTCTTTCACTTTATTCACAACTTTTTTCCAAACAGTTGTAACTAGCCAATTCACACCAAATGCCATTTTTAGCTCTACTTTTCGAAGAAAAAAATTTGAGTTATTGTAGAGTCCATTTCTAAAACGGTATCCATTGGAAACTTTCAATACTTGTTCATTATCGAAAGGGTAATTCATTACAACAAGGTAGGTAACCCTGTGATTTGAATTTCCAGAGTTATCTGCCCTTGTTTGGACTTTCAACGTAGAATATTTTGACATCTTTTTGTTAAATATAACCTTTCTAAATAATTATTAAAGCCATTGAATTGAAACTCAACATACTTGTTTATGGTGCTGACCGCATTCTGCAGACATGAGGAGGTAACTCTTTCAAGGATTTTGTAGGAGTTATTACCCTTATTTTCAACTTACATTTTTCGCTTTAGGTCAAATTTCTCAATACCTGTATGAGGTATTGACTTGAAACTAAAAGTACTTGATCACAGTGATGCATTTATTCTGTAGACAAGAGGAGGTGACTCTATCTAAGATTTCATTTGAGTAATTGCCCTTTTTTTAACTTCGCATTTTCGCTTTATGTCAACTTTCACAATAACTATAAGTGATATTGACTTGAAACTCAAGATACTTGATCACAGTTATGAACCCATTGTGTAGAAAAGATGGGGTAACTATATCAAGGATTTTGGTCGAGTTGTTGCCCTTTTTTCAACCTAAAATTTTAGCTTAAGGTCAAATTCCTCAATATCTATGAGAGGTATTTACTTGAAATTCAAGATACTTCATCACAGTGATGAACACAATCTATTAACAAAATGCCAGACTACTATCAATACGAGAAAGTCGAGCGAACAGCACCCGTATGAGGTGCTCTTGTTAATAGATTACCACAACACTGATAATTTAATCAAGCCGACAGTATACCTGTATTGATGTTTTTCATACCTGTTACAAGACTCCAATTATCCAAATAAAAGGGGAATATTTGAGCCTGGGCCGTAAAGAACCACATCCTTGTACCCGAAACTTTGTTACATGCAACATCGATACAAATGATGTTTTATCAATTGAAACATACAGGGATTCGGCGGGTACCTTGGACTCGTTATCCATAAGCGATACAAGCGGAGTTTACTGTAGTTATTTCAAGTGTACACAACTTTTATTCAATTGGAAATTAACAAACAGGGGAGTATGAACCATCTCTGCACAAAAATGGCAACCCCATGCAAATTACTTGTCCCAATGGACTTGAAATTATTCATTAGGTCATTTTGTATTTTCTGTCTTGCATATACTTGTATGTTCTTGACCATGTGTCTAGGACCCCTGTATCATCAAACTTTACAGGCAAAATCATTTTAATATGCAATTTTCAAATGTGATAATAATGCTACTGATTTATGCTTTGTATTGTTCAATATACATCTCCAGTTTGAAGCTCCTATATAGGTCGGACACATTAACTTGACACCGATTTTTATGCATGAATATAGTCAGCAATGATGGATATATTAGTTTCCGTACTGGAATTGAGTAAATGATGAAAGAGTAGCACACGGAAAATACTGTTATGATGCCATTAAACTTCTGAAACATGTGCACAAACAAAACCCGAGTATAAATATAAGAAACGATTTGAACATATAATTTATGCTAATAGAGCAGTGTTCCCACTACTTTTCATAAAGTGGGGTTCACCAAACCCCTTGTGCACCCCTTCCATTATGGAGTATGAAAGGGACCTGTTAGCATATTAGCATATTGACAAATTTCATAATTTTTGTCATAGATTTAAAAAAGAAATTATAAATTATATACAAACAAGCCAAATAACACTCATGACTAAGAAATATATTGGAAATATCGTTTCGTTAATGGATAATCATCAATCGAAATGGTTAAAATTATTAAACGTTTGTAGTCGGGTTCGAGTTTCGGCGAAGGCAATTTTTTAAATTTAACTTTTTTCTTTATATAATATTTGTTTTAGATTATTCCAAATGCTGTAGTTTTTGAAGACATATTTTAAAGACATTTAATGACATTTTTCAAAAATACAATCGGTGAACGAGTCCCTATAATAATAAGTAAAAGCTATAACTGTGGGAATCACCTACACAAATGAGTTTTTGGGAACACTGTAGAGTTCACAAGTATCAGGTAAATGTGTCCAAGCTATACTATCCTCTGACTGGACAATTAATGGACCAACAGATTTGATTTTAATGAGATTGGTTCAACATGTTGATGTATAATTTATACAAGGGAGACCACTTGTGTGTTGGAATTTCAGTATTATATTTCAGTAGTCTCCCCTGCGTTTACTTTTGGCCTAACCTTGACATTGAAATGCAAGGTAAACACTACACCAGATTACTTTCATTTTCACCAGTTATCAAATATGTGAGGTTTCAAAGGTTGAATGTAGACAAACTGGGTGAGTGTTCTCTTCTAATTTCTGCTTAAATTGATTCTGTAATTTTATATATCTATTACCTGACAAAGTTTAATATATTTTAGCTTCATCATATATATATAATTTGTAAAGATTTTGTACAGTAATTTACACAATCATATTCACCTGTCAAGCAGTTAAAATGGAAGATTCAACTTCAGTAAGACATATTTACCAGAATCCACTATTTGAAAGGGGCAAGTAAAAAACACAAACCATTCACATTGCATTGTATACATTTGCCATTGTATCTTCTACACAATGCAGTTCTGCAGGCACAAACGTTAATGACTAAAATGAGTTATATTTTTAGCTTGCGCTCATGGTGAGTATTCGTGATCGCCTTTTGTCTGTCGTGCTTCGTCAACATTTACCTTGTGAACGCTATAGGGCCACATTTATTGCACAGTCTTCATGAAACTTGCTAAGAACTTTTGTCCCAATGATATCTTGGACATTTTTGAAACTGGGTCATGTGGGGTCAAAAACTAGGTCACTAGGTTAAATTGAAGAAAAAGCTTGTGAATACGCTAGTAGTCACATTTTTGCCTAATCAACACAAAACATGCTCAGAACATTTGTTCTTAGGATATCTCAGCCGAGTTTGAAAATGGTTCCGCTCCGTTGAAAAACATGACCACCAGGGGACGGGGCAGTTTCCTTATATTGCTATAGAAAAAGCTTGTGCCACTTTAGAAGTCGCATTTTTTGCCCAATGAACATGAAACTTGCTCAGAACATTTGTTCTAATGATATACCGGACGAGTTCGAAACTGGTTCCAATCTGTTGAAAAACATGGCCACCATGGGGCACGGTAGTTTTCCTTATAATATTATGGCTATATTGAAAGCTTGTGAACACTAAAGAGGCCACATTTATTGCCCAATCTTCATGAAACTTGCCCAGAACATTTGTTTCTTATGATATCTCGGACAAGTTTTAAACTGGGTCATGTGGGGTCAAAACTAGGTCACTAGGTCAAATTGAATAAAAAGCTTGTGAACACTCTTAGAGGTCACATTTATAGCCCAATCCTCATGAAACTTGCTCAAAACATTTGTCCCAATGATATCTCGGACGAGTTCGAAACTGGGTCATGTGGAGTCAAAAACTAGGTAACTAGGGCAAATTCTAGAAAGAGCTTGTGAACACACTAGAGGCCACCTTTACAGCCCAGTCATCATGAAACTTGCTCAGAACGTTTGTCCCAATGATATCTCAAATGAGTTTAAAACTTGGTCACATGGGGTCAAAAACTAGGTCACGAGGACTAATTGAAGAAAAAGCTTGTGAACACTCTAGAAGTCAAATTCTTTGTCCAATCTTATTGAAACTTGCTCAGAAGATTTGTTTCAATGTTATCTCCGATGCTTACGAAACTGGGTCATGTGGGGTAAAAAACTAGGTCACAAATTGAAAAATAAAGTTCGTGAACACTAGAGGCCATATTTATATGCCAATCATCACAAAACTTGCTTAGAACATTTGTCCCAATGATATCTGGGACAAGTTTGAAACCAGGTTACTAGGGGTCAAAAACTAGGTCACCAGGCCAAATTGAAAAAAAAGCTTGTGAACACTCAAGAGGCCAAATTTTTAGCAGAATCTTCATGAAACTTGCTCAGAAAAGTTTGGTTCTTTAGTCCCTCAGGTGAGCGACCAAGTGTCTTGTGGCCGTCTTGTTTTAAATAAACTTACAAGCAAATATTATTTATATTTTGGTGTATTATTGTCTTTAACAGATACCTGTTGTTTCTGATTGAAGAAAAGGGATTGTTTTATGTTCTGAACAGGTTCCAGGGATTGTTTTATGTTCTGAACAGGTTCCAGTGATCCAGTAAAATGTCTGGCACTGATGTGGATGTGTTGATTGTTGGTGCTGGAATATCCGGACTCTCGTGTGCTCGCTACCTCCTGCACAAGGACAGCTCCTTGAATGTCCTGGTCCTGGAGGCTAAAGGTGAGATGTTCAGATTCCCCCACCTTCACTACAAACATTCTCCATGGTTGATGACAAGTTTTGGACTCTTGTGGTTGATGACACGTTGTGGACTGGTTGCTGAGATTATGGACTCATTGACAGGTTTTGCACTGGTTGTTTGCAGGTTGTAGACTGGTTGCTGACAGGTTGTGGATTGTTCGCTGACAGATTAAAGACTTTTTATTGATGACAAGTTGAAGACTAGTTAATAACATGTGGACTGGTTGCTAACAGGTTACAGACTTGTTAATGGCATGTTGTGGACTGGTTGAGGACATGATGTGGACTGGTTTATGACATGCAGTGGACTGGTTGGTGACATGTTGTGGACTGGTTGATGACATGTTGTGGACTGGTTGCTGTTAGGGTAAGTGTTTGGTGACAGATTTTGGACTAGTTAATGACAGATTGCGGATTAGTTTCTAACAGGTTGTGAACTGGTTATATAATGGTTGTTTGGACTATTTGAATTACAGTTTGCGTGTAGACCGGTTGATGACATGTTGTGGACTGGTTGATGCCAGGTTGTTAACTGGTTGATGACAGGTTGTGGACTGCTTGTTGACTTGTTTATGACATATGCTGACTGGTTTTTAGCTCGACTATTCAGAATAGTTTGAGCTATACTACTCACCCGTTCGTCGGCTTCGGCGTAATGCTCTGATTAAGGTTGCGTGCAACAAATCTATATTTCTGTAACTACTACAGATATTCAGTTGAAACTTAACACATGTCTTCAGGGTCATTATGTGATGTCACTGACCAAGGCCCATAACTCTGACCTGCAATTTAGCAGAATTATGCCCCTTTTTGTACTTTGAAAATCAGGTTGAAGTTTGCGTGCAACAACTCCATATCTCTATATCTACTACAGATATTCAATTGAAACTTCACACATGCATTCAGGGTCTTTATATAAGGTCAATGGTAAAGACCCATAACTGTGAATAGCATTTTAGCAGAACTATGCCCCTTTTTGTACTTAGAAAAGTCAGGTTAAGGTTTGCGTGCAAGAGAAAATTCAGGTTAAGGTTTGCATGCAACAAGTACATATCTCTGTAACTACTGTAGGTATTCGATTGAAACTTCACATGCGTCTTGGGGTCATTATGTAAGGTCACTGACCAAGACCCATAACTCTGACCTGCAATTTAGAAGAATTATGCCCCTTTTTGTTCTTAAAGTTTGCATGCAACAACTTCAAATCTCTATAATCTACTACAGATATTAAATTAAAACTTGACATATGTCTTCAAGGTCATAATATAAGGTCACTGGCCAAGGCACATAACTGTGACCAGCATTATAGCATAATTATGCCCCTTTTTTGTAGTGACAAAGGCCCATAACTCTGACAAAGTGGTTGAATAGTCAAGCACGCTGTCCTGAGACAGCTCTTGTAACTAGTTAATGACTTGTTATTGCTGCTGCCAATGAATAACAGAACTATTAAAATTATGTTGAAAGTGTTTTGTATTGGTGATGATTGCTTTTATTCATTACATTTAGTAAAAATACAGTATTTCAATCTACTTAGAAATTTGCTTGTGTTCCCAGATAGAGTTGGTGGGCGCACACTGTCAGTTCCGATGAAGACAGCAAATGGAACCAACACATGGGATCTGGGTGCGCACTGGGTCGGTAGGTAAGTAAATTATTATAAATATAACATTTAACAAACATTCATTTGGATATTGAAGCCTCTATTAAATTCTACCTAAGACGACGGACTGATTGAACTAAGTTTACAAAATATGTGTGTAACAGGTGTTACATGATACAATGTCATAGTAGACATAGACGTGTGTTGAATTTGTATAAAGTACACTGGGCTTATTTTTCTTATGGTCATACGCCCTGAAAGCATTCAGTTTGGTTACAGAGGATGGTACACATTGTATAGGGTACCCTGGGTGTTTTAGTGTTCAGTATGAAGCATATAAAACATATATCAGGCATGTCATGGGAAAACCGGGTTAAATGCATCTACGTTAAGTGTCATCCCGGATCATCCAGGATGACACTTTCTGCTTTTATGTATTTTCTGTTCAAGTCTTAATCATAAATCCACGGTAGGCGGAAAGTGCCGTCCCGCATCAGCCTGTGCAGACTGCACATGCTGATCCAAGACGTCACTTTACACATGTGCATTAAGCCTGGGTTTCCCACGACACGCCTCATATATACATAACATGTAGCACCTGGGCTGAAAAGCCAGTATGTCACCACAAGTCTGTGTGTCTAGTAAACGTAGACATGTAACTACTGTTAGTTCAGTTATAACCACCAAATTTATACAGTTTTACATAAGACAGAGGTTCCCATAAAACAGTAGTTTAAAGCATTAACGCCCAGGGCCAATAAATATTAGTATTAATACCTTATGCCATATACAATATCTTCAAAAATACAGCCCCAAGGGTATAATGTCGTGGACTGCATGCTATAACCTTGCAGATGTCAGCCCCACATCATGAAGCTGATTGAAGAGCTGAAACTTGAAGTGCACCCTCAGTACCTTAAGGGGAGGAAATTCCTGCAAGTAGGGAAAGACAACTCCATCAAGAGTTACTCCTCCGACATCCCTACACTGTCCTTGTTCGGCCTGCTGGATCTAGACAGGGCCATGAAAAAGGTAGAGATGTACTCTGTATGGGGATGATTGTTTATTTAGGTCAATACTTTCTGTGTGACGTTTTATGAATTTTAATGATAGTATACATATTGACAGCAAATAAACATGTCACCTCTAGATCTAATACTTTGGCAGACACAGAACAAAATGTGTAGTCAGAACCTTTTTGAAAAGTTAGAAATTGAGCATGGTGTAGGTATATCAATTGCACTACTCAAATATTGTGCTGTATCCAATTGCTTCAATAAAATTCAAGTATTTTATTTTTAGATAAACGATAATACATTTATGAATAAAAATTGATACTTCTTGAACAGATTGACACCTTGGCAAGGGAGATAAATCAGAGGGCCCCGTACAGTCACAAGCGAGCCGCAGAGTTTGACGGGATGACTCTTGAAACCTACATCAACAACACGATGTGGATTGGAGGTGAACTAGCACTAACATTTGATTTATATTTTTTAAAAACTCGAACATTTGGGGTATTTTGTATTAAACATAAATATTGTAAGGGCATTATCTTGGATTTGTACTATAAGGCAAGACACAGAAAACGAGTGTTGTATATTGTAATACAGACTTATTTAAAAATATTTTAATCCAGATTTGTGAAATAATGTAAATTAAACAATAGTCTCTTATGTAATTCTAAGATTATGCCATGCGAGTAGTTTCTAACTCATGTTCTAGAATCTAAGGAGACACTGAGCATAGCCATCCGTGCGGTCCTTGGTGTCGAGATGGCAGACATCTCCCTCCTGTACTTCCTGACGTACGTGTCTGCAGCGGGGGGACTGAAACAGCTGGTGGAAGCTACACCCTACACTGCACAGGAATACACTTTACAAGTAATGTCTCATTTTTAGCTCGACTTTTCGAAGAAAAGGCAAGCTATTCTACTCGCCCCGGCGTCGGCATCCAAGCTAGGTTAAAGTTTTCGGTAAACTAGTTTCTCAGGAATGGCTTGAGGGATTTCATTCAAACATAAAGCATTTATCCCCCGCATTAAAATAAACCTATAGGCCAAGTTTGGTAACTCTAGTTTGAAATTTGTCAAAATTATGGGCCTTTTTAGACTTAGAAATTTTACATATAAGCTATATGGACAGGTTCAAGTTTTTTGGTAAGCTGGTTCTCAGGAATGGCTTGAGGGATTTCATTCAAACTTAGAACACTTATTCCCTATATTAAAATGAACTCGGGAAACTTTAAAGCAAGTTTCTCAACTCTTCGTTTCCGCTCTCTGTCTCTAGAACGGATTAAGCTATTGTAATGAAACTACAAACATAGATACCTTATAGCGAGACCTCGCTTGGGATTGCATATGGGATGGGTGGGGTCAAGGTCACTGTTACTAAAAATAAAAAAAGGTTTCTGCTCAATAGTTTGAAACTTAATACATAGATACCTTATATTGAGACCTTGCTTGAAATATGGGGTTGGTGGGGTCAAGGTCATTGTTACTACAAATTGAAAAACGGTTTCCGTTCAATAACATGAAAACACACTGAGATATTTTAATGAAACTTTATGCATCGATACCTTGTATCAAGACCTCGCTTGGGATTGCATATGGGGTGGTTGGGGTCAAGGTCACTGTTACTAAAAATAGAAAAATGGTTTCCACTCAATAAATTGAGAATGCATTGAGATATTTTTATGAAACTTAGTACATAGTTACCTTATATCGAGACGTCACTTGGGATTGCATATGGGGTGCGTGGGGTCAAGGTCAAGGTCACTTACTAAAATAGAAAAATGGTTTCTGCTCAATAATAATGCATTGAGATATGTTAATGAAACTTAATAGATAACTTATATCAAGACCTCGCTTGGGATTGCATATAGGGTGGGTGGGGTCAAGGTCGAGGTCACCATTACTACAAATAAAAAATGGTTTCCACTCAATAGCTTGAGAACACATTGAGATATTTTAATGAAACTTCATAAATTGATATCTTATATATAGACCTTGCTTGGGATTGCATATGGGGTGGGTGAGGTCAAGGTCACCATTACTAAAAACAGACAAACAATTTACACTCAATAGATTGAGAAGACATTGAGATTTTTAATGAAACTTAATAAATAGATACCTTGTATCAAGACCTCACTTGGGATTGCATATGGAGTTGGTGGCGTCAAGGTCAAGTTCATCAACATTTTATTGATGTGCTGACTTTAATGCATTTCGTTCAACAAATTTGGTTTTAATGGAATTTCCATATTTTTTGTTTTAGAAAAAAAATTCCCGTAACTCTGTCAAGAACAAGAAACGTCGAGCGCGCTGTCCTCCGACAGCTCTTGTTATGCCCCCACCTTCAATGATGGGGGGATAGAGTTTACCCTGTCCTGGGTCTGGTAATGCACGTATCATGTGTGTATGTATGTTTGGATTCTTGTCCGGACAATAACTTTATCCAGCATTGGAGGATTTTCAAATAACTTGACAGAAATGCTAAGCTTAATGAGACGGTGTGTCGTGCACAAGAACCAGGTCCCTTGGTTCAAGGTCAAGGTCACACTTAAAGGTCAATGGTCAAATATAAGAGTTTAAGCCATAGACCCAGTCCAAAGCATAATTTTGTCCAGCGGGGATGGAATTTCAAATTACTTGGCAGAAGTGATAAGCATTATGGGGCGGTGTGTCGCATGCAAGAACCAGGTGCCTTGATCCAAGGTCATGGTCACACTTATAGGTCAAAGGTCAAGTATATGTATAAGTGTTACGTACAACTTACTTCACAGAATAAGAGAATACATTAGTACAATATAAAAATTCGCCTTTTGCAAAATATTTTGTATGCATAGAAACAAAGCGGGGCCATGTAGAACAGGCTGCATAGGTGGGGGCATTCGTGTCTGTGGACACATTTCTAGTTTTGCAGTTTGTCACTTAAAAAGTACCTCTGTAGCTCCCAGAATAGAATAAAGAATAGGTGAGCTATCCCTGGCGTCGGCGTCAGCGTCTGAATTGGTTAAACTTTTTATTCAAATTCTTGTAACTTCAAAACTACACAAGTTATTCACTTGAAACTTGCAATATATCTTTGTCATCAACTCTAGTATCAGGGGCAAAATTCCCCATAACTTTTTTTTTATTTTGACAGAGTTATGCCCATTTTTCACATAGAGTTTCTGGTTAAAGTTTTTATTTAAAAGTTGTGTAACTTCAAAACTACAGAAGTTATTCACTTGAAACTTGGAACTAACCTTTGTCATCAACTCCAGTATCATGGGCAACATTCCCCATATTTCTTTTTTGTATTTTGACAGAGTTATGCCCCATTTAAACATAGATTTTCTGGTTAAAGTTTATATTCAAAAGTTTTGTAACTTCAATACTAAATAAGCTTTTCACTTGAAACTTGGAACTAACCTTTGTCATCAACTCTAGTATCAGGAGCAACATTACCCATAACTCAATTTTGTGTTTTGATAGAGTTTTCCCCCTTTTGATTTAAATTTTCTGTTTAAAGTTTATATTCAAAAGTTTGGTAACTTTAAAACTACGTAAGCTATTAACCTGAAACTTGGAACTAACCTTTGTCATCAACTCTAGTATCAGGGGCAATATTACCCATAACTCTGTTTTGTATTTTGACAGAGTTTTGCCCCTTTTTCGCATAGATTTTCTGGTTAAAGTTTATATTCAAAAGTTTTGTAACTTCAAAACGACATAAGTTATTTACTTGAAACTTGGAACTAACCTTTGTCATCAACTCTAGTATCAGGGGCAACATTACCCATAACTCTGTTTTGTATTTTGATAGAGTAATGCACACTTTTTAAATAGATTTTGTGGTTAAAGTTTTTGTTCCAAAAGTGTATTAACTATACAAGGCTTCACTTAAAATTTTTGTATTTTAACAAATTTATGCCCCTTCCGCTATCCAAAATATGTACTAAATGAAATACTTAGAATAGTCTAGCGCACTGTCCTCTGACAGCTCTTGTTGGAATACATGGTGCAAAAAATCTAATTATTTATTGCAAGATACAGAAAAAAATGCACAATATATAACTTAACTGTAACTTATATCAACACATTATGGTAAATGATTACATATTACCAAAATCCCTTCCACTCAATTACACAGGTATATATATATGTATGCATTTGCTAACAAAGTGTCAAAGTGTGAGTTTATGTGGTTATAGAATAAATTAAATACACAGATTTGGTATGATTTTTATAACTAGTCAACTCAGCTGAAGTTTTGGAAAAATGTGAGTAACCTTAATGAAACTGTAGTGTACCCAGCTGTCTAGTGGACTGTGTCATGGGAGTGCTAATGATTGGTTCCTGAACTTGAAGGGTGGTACACAGCAGATTTCACTCAGCATGGCAAAGGAGCTGGGAGATAGCAGGTTGAAGCTGTCAGAGCCGGTAACCAGCATAACGCAGGATGAGAACTTGGTTACTGTGACAACCAACAAAGGCACTGTGTTCAAGTGCAAGAAAGTGGTGCTAGCGATACCTCCTAACCAGTTTGGTAATGATGGGTCTGAAAAGAGATGAAACCTTGTAAAATTTGCAATTTATATAATATAAGAGCTTGAAATTAATATATGAGGCGCGTCATGGGAAAACCGGGCTTAATGCATGTACATAAAGTGTCATCCCAGATTAGCCTGTGCTGTCAGCACAGGCTAATCGGGGACGGCACTTTCGCCTACAGTGGATTTATGTTTAGAAGAGACTTCCTTGAAACAGAAAATACCATAAAAGCTTTAAGTGCCGTCCTGGATTAGCCTGTGTGGACTGCACAGGCTAATCCGGGATGACACTTTACGCACATGCATTAAGACTGGTTTTCTCACGCCACGCCACATATATATAACTTTTGTGTAAAAACTGTTTAGTTGTGTATGTTATGTCAACAACATTTAAAACATATCAGAACACATTCAATTTTTGGAGCATAAATGCCATCAAAATCCATTCAATAATTAATTAAAACATGTTTGTTTACAAATTGCATCATAGTTTTGTACTGTTAAAGTGTGTAATGTGTAATGTGCAATGAAGAAAGAATTTCATTCTAAAATTATTATATAAACAAATATCATCCACTGTTACGATTTTAGCAAAGATCCAGTTTGATCCATCAATACCAACTGTCATGAAGGAGCTTCACAAGAGAATGCCCATGTCGAACTATGTAAAGTTCCTAATTACATACAAACAGGTAAGAATCCTACCAAGGGGGCCTATTTATCCTTTTACCAACAGCAGTGGCATTGTTGGCTGTGTGCAAAAGAATATGATTTCCTTATATTTTACATTTTTTTATTCCCCGGCATCTATTGATGCAGGAGGCATATAGTGATTGTCCTGTTTGTCTGTGATTCCATGATTCTGTCCGTCCGTACGAGGTTAACTAGATTTTACTGTTCCGTCTAGCACCAACATCGCTTACAACAACACTTGGATACTATACAGTTGTTGCTTATGACCATTCCCTATTCCACCCATATTGCCCAACTTCACTTTGACCTTGACCTAATAATATGAACTTAGAGTAATTCCAATGGGCTATTTCTTGGTTAACTAGATTTTACAGTTTTGTCCAGCACCCACACCGCTTACTACAACACTTGGATACTAAAACACTTGTTCCTTATGACCATTCATATCCACCCATATCGCCCAACCACACGTTGACCTTGAGCTAATACAAATGGGCTGTCCAGCATCATCCAGGGCATCTGTTTTTATCGAACACAGCGTCTTGTTGTAACATATCTTCATAGTTTTTCACTAAGCAACATTGCCAGACATGTCGTTTATACTACTTACAAGGATCTTACGTCATTTTTGCTAGTTTTAAAGTGTGTTAAAAACCTATTTGCTTTTTACTGTGTCAAAATCATTAGGTTTATTGAGACATATTTATTTCCTCGGTAGAACCAGTACTACATGTAAGTCTTGGTGTATTAAAGATAGATCTCCCCAGGGATCAATTCCCAATTTCCCAGTGGCAGGGTGGGCACAATATCCTTCTCACCATTGTGATATTTATTTATAAGTTTCAGTAGATAAGTATATACAAGAGGGCCATGATGGCCCAAAGCGCTCACCTGAGAACTGGTACAGATGAAGACCGTACTGTTGCGACAGGTTTGAAAATTAAGGTATCTGGACAATACACAGTGGGGGTAGGATCAATTTTTATTTAAAACATCGGTAAGTGCAATGGGCTAACTAAAGTATGAGTTGGGTAGTGGATGTGCGTTTTTTTGCTAATGGTTCTCAAATCATTGACAATTCTGGAAAATGCACAAACAGTAGATTTGTATGTCTTTTTCGCAAACAGTTTTGGAAAACTAGTTGCAATGCAATAATTTTGATGGTTGTGCTATCAGGTAAACTTTTGCTTTTTCTTTGATAATTTTCTTTCCAATGATGATAAATGTTAATGCAGGCTCTGAAGACATCAAAGTTGGAAATCAAATTTTATCAATCAATTTTTATGGTCATGCGCAAACTGTGTAAGTTTGGTCAACATTGAATCAAAAATCGTGCGTGCAAGCCAATCATTGATAACTTGTTGATGTTTTTTTCCAAACACAAGGGGCAATAATGCTGGTGTTTCTGGCCCGATCATGCTTATATTCTACTTCACCTGTAGTCTTACATTCATAGACAAACTGTACATGATTGGTGAAGATTGGATAAAAAATGAAGTCTCTATCCTGAATTATGTCCATTTTTGCATATTTTTTCACAAACAGGGCAATACCTCTTGTTTCTGGTCCAATCTTGCTTATATTCGACTTCACCTTTAATCTTCTGGTCACAGACAAACTGTGCAAGATTGGTAAGATTGGATGAAAATTGAAGTCTCTATCCTGTATAATGTCCATTTTTGCATATCTTTTTCACAAACAAAGGGCAATAACTCTGGTGTTTCTGGTCCGATCTTGCTTATATTCGACTTCAACTGTAATCTCATGGTAATAGACAAACTATGCAAGATTGGTGAAGATTGGATGAAAAATGTCTCTATCCTGAATAATGTCCATTTTTGTATATTTTTTTAATAAACAAAGGGCAATAACTCTGGTGTTTGAAATACGATCTGGCCCATTTTTGATGTCTGCTGAGATCTGATGGTCATACACAAACTTTGAAAGTTTGGTTTAGATTGGATGGAAAATAAAGTCTATATGTTGGAAAAGGGCACTTTGGCACTTTTTTTGCATGAAAAAGGGGCATTAACTCTGGTGTTACTGGTGTGATCTGACCCAATAACAATCCCATCCGTGATTTTATTGTCTTACACAAACTGTGCAAGTTAGGTCAAGATTGAATAAAAAATGTAGTCTTCATCGCGATAATGGTTCAAATTGTTGACGGCACCTTGACGACGGACGATAGACGACGGACGACGCCGGAGAGGTCCCCTATACCAATAGCTCACTGAGTACTTCGTGCTCAGGTGAGCTAATAAAGAAGTGAACAAAAAAATACATGTAGATGCCAAAATATTTGTACATGTCATTTGTAGTAATATTTTAAAACCAAATTATATTGCACATTTTGAAACTTGTATTGTAGATGCTTCTTATGTTAAGAGGTAGATTTTAATTACTTGTAATTGTAAGAGTATGATTAGTTCATGTAGTAATTATTTAAAACATGTGTAATTAGATCTAGAAAATTAATTGATTGGGCATAAATTTACAACAAAAAATTCACAGGCATTCTGGCGCGAACAAGGCTGCTCTGGTGAAATTGTGACCAATGGGGGCCCATGCCAGGTGAAAGTTCAGCGCAGTTGTGGACCCCTATGCTTCAGCTATGATGACACGTCAGCCAATGGAGATCCTGCCCTGGTTGCCTTCATGGCTGGATCCCAGTCTATAGACTGGAGACAGCAAGCTGTAAGTTAGATCCCGCCCTATTTGCCTTCATGGCTGGATCCCAGTCCATAGACTAGAGTCATCCCGCCCTATTTGCCTTCAAGGCTGGATCCCAGTCCATAGACTAGAGTCATCCCGCCCTGGTTGCCTTCATGGCTGGATCCCAGTCTATAGACTAGAGTCATCCCGCCCTATTTGCCTTCATGGCTGGATCCCAGTCCATAGACTGGAGACAGCAAACTGTAAGTTAGGTCCCGCCCTAGTTGCCTTCATGGCTGGATCCCAGTCCATAGATTGGTGACAGCAAACTGTAAGTTAGATCCCACCCTAGTTGCCTCCATGGCTGGATCCCTGTCCATAGACTGAAGACAGCAAACTGTAAGTTAGATCCCACCCTAGTTGCCTTCATGGCTGGATCCCAGTCCATAGACTGAAGACAGCAAACTGTAAGTTAGATCCCGCCCTAGTTGCCTTCACGGCTGGATCCCAGTCCATAGACTGGTGACAGCAAACTGTAAGTTAGATCTAGTTGCATTCATGCAGGATCTCACTCCGACAGCAAACTGTAAGTTAGATCTAGTTGCATTCATGGCAGGATCTCACTCTATAGACTGGAGACAGCAAATGTAAGTTAGATCCCACCCTAGTTGCCTTCATGGCAGGATCCCAGTCTATAGACTGGCGAATGCAAACTGTCATTTAAATTGGTGGTCTCTAGAATGATATTATTGCAATTACCGGTTTAGGCAAATCATGTAATTCTTTATAATTTCAATTATTAACAAATGATTTATGGCTTGTGCGATTGTGAACTGTTGCTTGACCATCAAGATGTGGCATCAAGGTGTCATCCTATATTAAATAATAATGTGCAGCTCTTCTGAACAATCCTAAGTCAGTTCAAATTCTTTTGACAAGTTCAGTAGATGTTTTATATGTATTGTTAAATCCTTTTTCTTTAAAAAGTTTGCAATGAGGTTTAGTAAATTCAAGAAATAATAATGAAAGAAGCATTAATATTACCACTATTTTTCTGTTTAATCTAGTCTATTATCTTTTCTAGTATCTGATTTCAAAAGACAAAGAATTTAATAAACATTTTAACTATGTTTAGCCAGAAAAACGAAGAAAAGCGGTTCTAGATGGCCTGGGGCAGTTCTTCGGTGAGAAGGTTCACGAGTATGTAGATTTTCAAGAGAAGGACTGGGACTCCGAGCCGTTCTGCGGTGGGGGCCCAGTGTGCTGTGCCTCGCCTGGGGCCATGAGATACTATTCTGAGGGACTGAGGAAACCTTTCGGAAAGTAGGCATTTTACTGTAGAGCTGGTTTTATGCGCGTAAGTTTTATTTTCGCTATTCACGAATTTATTTCCTCGTGAATTCAAAACCAGTGCGAATAAATGTGTACCAAACATAAAAAGGTGTGGAAATGAGTGAAAATAACCTATTATTACGGTCTGTTGTCGTTTTTTTTACACTTATCTAAGTTCTCACTTAGATGTTTCATAACAAAAACACCTGCGATACTAGTTCAAAAAGTTAGATAGGATAACTTGATCCAATAAATAACATAATTTTTCCTTCATGGAAGGATAACGCGGATAACTTGATCCAATAAATGACATAATTTTTTCCTTCATGGAAGGATAACGCTAATGTCAGTTGATATTAATTTTCATATTAGGTCAATCTTTCAGTTTTGAATTCGCATCATGACGATGACGCGAATGCAAGAACACGCAAATTAAAAAAACTGATCATTTTGGCAGAAAAACGCGAAAACTCGTCCTCGCAAATTTAAAGTATTCTACAGAAGCATTCTACAGTAACTATTGTTGTTGTGGAATAGGCTGCCCACCTTTAATATTCATTTTACTAAATATGACCAACACTAAAAACTGTATGAAAATCACATAAGAGGTATCACCTATCTGTATATTTAACCATTTCATGTTGTTGTTTTCTGTTTGTATTTATTAGATTTTTACATATTATGTACATATCTATCACTCAAAATGTGGCCTTTATATTGCTGGAATTGCATGATCAATGATCCAGTTGGGTAGAGGTTATAATCAGTGTGATATATGTTCATGCTCAGCTGTCTTGTATGGACTTCTTATTAGAGTTCATAAACATGGTTTCTTCATTCGTCATAGAATTGAATATTTTTAAAAATTAATTTAGTTATTGAACATTTCTGTGTTGGCCCCAGCTAGGGGCAGCGTGGTGAATCAAAAAAGGGGCAGGGTGCAGCACCCAGCTAGGGGCAGCATGGTGAATCAAAAAAGGGGCAGGGTGCAGCACCCAGCTAGGGGCAGCATGGTGAATCAAAAAAGGGGCAGGGTGCAGCACCCAGCTAGGGGCAGCATGGTGAATCAAAAAAGGGGCAGGGTGCAGCATCCAGCTAGGGGCAGCATGGTGAATCAAAAAAGGGGCAGGGTGCAGCACCCACCTAGGGGCAGCATGGTGAATCAAAAAAGGGGCATGGTGCAGCACCCAGCTAGGGGCAGCATGGTGAATCAAAAAAGGGACAGGGTGCAGCGCCCAGCTAGGGGTAGCATGGTGAATCAAAAAAGGGGCAGGGTATTTCACTCAGGATCTTTTCCTAGTACATGTAGAATAAATCTGGAGCAGTTTGCATGTAACTGTACAATGAAGGCCTTTTGTGGTTGGCTAAACACCATCAAATATAGCAATTTTCTACTTTTCATTACTGCTTATCATTAAACTATGTGTTTTAACATTATTTTAGAAATTATGGGCATATTAAATGTGCATCAATAGCAATCTTGCAATTTCCGATCAAATTTGCAGCATCCACCTGGCGGGCACAGAGACGGCCACTGTGTGGACTGGTTACATGTCTGGTGCTATACAGGCTGGGTACCGTGCTGCCATGGAAATACTGGAGTGCCTGCGACCAGGAACCATCGCTCAACAGGAAGTGGAAGAGAATGAGCAACACTACAAACCAGTCTGCTGATATGTTTCAGCTTTTCTAGAGATGTCTGTAGCTGATTTTGCGCTATATTAATACTAGCATTGAATGCGTCGTACGTAGGGGGATTAAGAAGGGACAGAAGCGACGTACGCCCTCTTGTAAGCCCTCTCGTAAAATTGTCTAAAGCTTTATTTTGTTTAACCTCACAATAACTTATATTTAATTAGACATTCTTTCTCAGAGAAGAAAGTTGCTTATCAGCACACAGAAGCCTCATAAAATGTAGAAGCAAAACGATAATATTGTGCAATTTACCAGTAATTGTCATTTGTTAAAAAAAAAATATCACATATACATATATACGGTAGTTTGGTGGGTTCTGAATTTTTCTGCCTCCTCTAATTCCAAATCGCGCATTGTGCCTGCTATACAATACATATAATACTAGAAAACCATTTACGTTATTACTTGGAAAAGACACCTGATGGATTCATTTGCATAAACCCCTTAAGATTAGCTTGTGTGAACAATTTGAATACTGTATAGAAAATCATATTCATTTTTTTATGTTTAATTCATTGAAATCATAAATGTGGTGAATTAAATTTAGTAAAAAATGTCCACAGTGGAAAGTGTTTGTTTTCATTTTCAGAACATCCAGTTTTTGTTAATTGTTTTGAATTCACTTGTGTCTCAAGAAAAAGGTAGATATATAGAATCTGACACGAGTTGTAATTTCATACCTTATTTTATAAGAGTTTGTGAATTTTTTTAGTAAGCGAGCCTTTGGCACATGTGTAAGTTAAAAATATTCGTATTGGCTGTATTACACAGAAAACAAGGTATAGCATGTGGTAAAATAAATTATTTCATGTGATTTATTTAAGGTCAAGTGTAGAATATTGAATATGAAGTTCATGTTTAAAACCACTTATGATATTTGACCATCCAAACTTTATCAACGCAAATCTTTTATGTTAACTGAAATATAAAATCGTTTTCCACTTCATGGTATGAAAGAATACTCTTACTTTTGACTGGCCCATTTTGTGAACAGAACGTCAGTTTAGTCCAAGAATAAGTGCTTATATTTTGCACTGTTCAGTTATTAATCCCCCGCCACGAAGCGGGAGGGGGTTATAGGAATGCCCTTCGTCCGTCCATCCGTCTGTCTGTCCGTAACATTTTCGTGTAAGCGCCATATCTCCTATACCCTTTGAAGGATTTTCATGAAACTTGGCTCAAATGTTTAGGTCATTGAGACGATGTGCAGAAGGCATTAGTCAGTCATGCCGGCTCAAGGTCAAGGTCACACTTGAAGGTCAAATATTCGAGCCCCCATTTTGTGTCCGCTCCTCATCTATGCCTTTTGAAGGATTTTCAAGAAACTTGGCTCAAATGTTTAGGTCATTGAGACGATGTGCAGAAGGCATGAGACAGTCACGCCCGCTCAAGGTCAAGGTTACACTTGAAGGTCAAATATTCGAGCCTCCATTTCGTGACCGCTCCATATCTCCTATGCCTTTTGAAGGATTTTTATGAAACTTAGCTCAAATGTTTAAGTCATTGAGATGATGTGCAGAAGGCATGAGTCAGTCACGCCGGCTCAAGGTCAAATGTTTGAGCCTCCATTTTCGTGTCCGCTCAATATCCCCTATACCCTTTAAAGGATTTTCATGAAACTTGGCTCAGATGTTTTGCTCATTGAGACCATGTGCAGCAGGCATAAGCCAGTCACGCCAACTCAAGGTCAAGGTCACACTTGAAGGTTGAATGTTTGAGCCTGTATTTTCATGTCCGTTCTATATCTCCTGTGCCCTTTAAAGGATTTTTATGAAACTTGCCTCAAATGTTTATCACATTGAGGCAATGTGCAGAAGGCACGAGGCAGTCACACCACCTCAAGGTCAAGGTCACACTTGAAGGTCAAATGTTTGAGCCTGCATTTTTGTGTCTGCTCCATATCTCCTATGCCCTTTGAAGGATTTTCATAAAACTTGGCTCAAATGTTTATCACATTGAGGCGAAGTGCAGAAGGCATGGAACAGTCCTGCCACCTCAAGGTCAAGGCAACACTTGAAGGTCAAATGTTTGAGCCTCCATTTTCGTGTCAGCCACATATCTAAATTTCTGAAACTGTACTTTCATATCTGGTCCAACTGTGCCAGGTTAAGGTCAGTGTGATACTTCAAAGTTACCTTTAAAATCTAATGGGGATATAGCTGTCCTTTGGGCTGCCTTGTTCAATTCAGTTATTGCTCTAAGGTGGCGATAAGAACTCTAAATTTGGAAACATCTGTTATCTACTTTTGTATTTGTTAGGTTTATACATATACAGCACATTAAGATGATAAATCTCAAACATTCTTTTGCTTCATGCTATAATTTTTACATGCTAACAAAGCATTTTGTGAAAGTTATCCAGGCATAATTCTGTACATGTACACATTTAGGTCTTCGTTTAGCACTTTCTCCAGTTCTACGCAATACTGCAATATCTATTGATGACAATGTCCATGCTTACAGTAATACATGGTTTTAACAATGCAACTTGAACCATTCAGTCAAGCTTGTGTTGATGGGCAAGAATCTTACAATTCTCATTTCTTTACAGAATCTTGCAATTCTCATTTCGTTAGAGAATCTTGCAATTCCAATTTCTTAAGAGAATCTTGCAATTCCAATTTCTTAAGATAATTTTGCAATTCTAATTTCTTCAGAGAATCGTGCAATTTTAATTTCTTTAGAGAATCTTGCAATTCTCATTTCTTTAGAGAATCTCGTTTCTTTATAACTATAATGGCTTGTTACAAAGTCACTTCTGGTTGTTGGAATACTGAAGAGCAGCTTAGGTGCAGAAGCAACAATTAACTATATGCAAGTATCGCCAGAACAAATATATTAGGCAAAAAAAAAATCTGTGTTTCGACAACCCGATTCTACCTAGCGAAAAAAAAAGTATTTACCAACGATTGTTTTCCGTGAAATCCGTATTTGTCAGATTTTAGATAATTTTCAATGTTTTTGACCAAACTGTGTCATTAAAAAGGTTTTTAAAAACCTCAATCCTGACCCTACCAAACTTTTTTTAAGACGATTGCCCAAACTTTTTTTGAGACGATTGCCCAAAACACATTTTTTTGGCCTAAGTATAAGTTAATGTTTGAATTATTTCCTATATTTATACACATTATTTGGTGCATGTTTCACTTGTTTATTGATACCATTACTATACATGTGTCAGTAAAACACTACAGGTAGTTTCGATTTAACATGACTCCAGTACAGAAACTAATATATAAATCTCAATCCATTTTTCAATTATTCATGCATAAACGTCAGTGTCAGGTTAATTAATCCAAGCTATAAAACAAAACAAAAGTTCATACTGCTCTATCATAAAATGTATTTTAATAAGTTCATACCTCATTGTATGTCAACAATACATAGATAAAACATCTAAGTGACCTTAGATTATATGATACAAATAGATAATCAGAAACGTGAAACTAAATTTCTGAGTAAAATTTTTGTAATAAAAAAGACACAAAATTGACAAATCATTAACAGTAATACATGTTGATGTGAAATCTGTATTCCTGGCAAAACTTAATCACACTGCAAATAGTGAACAAGTGAATACAAAATAAATTACAAGGTGTTCTCTTATTTTAAATCAGTCAAAAACACAAATGATGTGCAATGATGCTGAAAATATATATCTGAAACATATTTGTTTAATGTATTCGAAAACTCTAATGTGAACATCTTAATATATTGCCACTTTCGTATATTAAAGTAAATACTTGTTAAACACAAAACCTGCAGAATGTGTCACTAATGTGGCCTAAAAATTGTATCAAAACAACTATGGGACAAATAAAATTTTCTGATTTTACATTTATTATAATTCAGTATAACACTAATGGCTGCCATTTCTGATTATACTTATTTATTATACTGAAAATACATATTTAACTGTTGATATATTGAAAAGCGACAAAGGTTTAAGATCTGCTAGATGACACTATGCACGTTGCAGCTAAGGCAATCTCATTAAAATCAACTCCTAACGTTGTCAGGATCTGAAGGCATCATATAACAGGTCACGTTCAAATGACCTTTTGAACAAGACAAATCTCAGCCCTGCTGCTCCCAATGAAATTGCTTTTTGCATAGCAAAGTTTGTCACGTTTTTTTTAAGTTATGCCTTTCTAACTGATCCTCGGGAATAAATCATTTACAGTTAATGTTTGTGTGGATAACAATGGATATAAAGGTAACTTAGGCGACTAGACACCCGAAATTCACGTTTGACAGTTTTTTTGTTTTATATATAAGTTGTACCTCAACATTTTGAAGGCAACAATTTGATTGGCTCCGGAAAAGGTCATCTGAACGTGAACCCTAATGCAATGTCATCAGATCCTGTCAGCAGATAATATAATAGCGTCAGACTGGATATGATTTTAATGAGATTGCAGCTACGGCAGACAAGATTCAACAGTTCCTGACCACTACATGTATCTTGTTATTAATTACCAAGACAAATCTTTAAATCTACATGGAAGGAACAAGGAAACGGAACACATTACTGTAACTACATATTTAGTTTGCACATACAATTGATTAGATAAATTAAAAGTTCCTCACTAGGTTAAACCAAAAATGAGCAGCCTGGAGCACATAGCTTTCCTGACCATTATTATTTCCTAGGACACAAAACACTTATTTTTAAAATAATTGCATTGAAGACTAGCTTGACGTGACCATCTCTCCGAATGATTGTGCCTGATTGTACACACTTACTGACCACACATTCCACAAGCTCTTCCAATTAAGGAACCATATTGTGTTTCATTGAGAAACAATTACAGGACTAGCACAACCAAACATATTCACGCAATCCTGAACATCATAACTAGCTGTAACCAACTGTCTGCCCAGTCTCTGCTATTTGTATTTGCACACTATCTGTAACAAACTCTCCACCCTGTGCCTGCTATTTATATTTCTCTACCAGTTTGTACACAATGAATCCCACGCCAGCCACAGCCACTATTCCAAGGCCGTATTTGAGAAGTCTTTTGTCATTTGCCATCACAACGTTTTTCAGGTGACTGAAAGTAGAAATAGAAACAATGTTAACATTACATCAACTTACAAAGATAAAGTAGAAATAGAAACAATGTTAACATTACATCAACTTACAAAGATAAAGTAGAAATAGAAACAATGTTAACATTTACATCAACTTACAAAGATGAAGCTACTTAACAGATCACAGAAAATATTACAAACTAGTGCCAATGTACCAACTAACATGTACATACAATAAATAGTGCCAATGTACCAACTAACATGTACATACAATAAATAGTGCCAATGTACCAACTAACATGTACATACAATAAATAGTGCCAATGTACCAACTAACATGTACATACAATAAATATTACAAACTAGTGCAAATGTACCAACTAACATGTGCATACAATAAATATTACAAACTAGTGCCAATGTACCAACTAACATGTACATACAATAAATATTACAAACTAATGCCAATGTACCAACTAACATGTACATACAATAAATATTACAAACTAGTGCCAATGTACCAACTAACATGTACATGCAATAAATATTACAAACTAGTACCAATGTACCAACTAACATGTACATACAATAAATATTACAAACTAGTGCCAATTTACCAACTAACATGTACATACAATAAATATTACAAATTAGTGCCAATGTACCAACTAACATGTACATACAATAAATATTTTCAAAAAATGTTAACTATAAAAATGTTTACTATCATTTTTTAGGACTTTAACACAAGTACTTAGCAAGTTATTCTTAAGAAGCACTGAATGGCTTGACTCTTGGGTAGATTTTACAACAGTTTGCTAAGGCAACACGTACAGTCATTGAAGGAATTCCGAACTACTGGTAGTTCCGGGTCACTTTAAGATTAATGGTTCTGAAAATAATAACCACCTTCCATTTCGATTTTTATTGACTGGTATTTTAACAGCAACACATTTGCAGTAAATCACCAAAGTTACATATCCGTTTGCTGATCCATGAACCCAAACGGAGTTTTATGAGTAATACATGTTGAAAAATCTACCCGAACACAGGTTGCAGAAACTAGGCTACGTTTTATTCATCACGATAAAACATAGAAAATGTCCAATAAATGGGAACATTTATGCTATCAAATGGTAAATAAATGTATATTCTGTGTTATTTATACATAAGAAAATACATGCTTTCCAAATTACTGCAGAAAACAATGATTATATCAACACATGTGTATTGGGGTGTTCCGGGTCACTTGAACGAACATCATTGTCGAAGAGGGGTATGTCAAGCAATTTCTTGTGTATATGCTTTATGGAATATCTCCATGGGTTGGTTGGGTCAGTACACTCATGCACCATGTAAGACAATTATTCATTGACCAATATGAATTGTTTGTCACACAAATATGGGTATATTATAGGTATGCTTCTCATTTACTCGTATATTATTAATAAATAACATAGCAGCTTTTCATGGTAATTCAAACTGAAGACTGGTGTTAGCCATTGGGCAAACAAAGAAGACCCTTTAATATTTTAATGTTTCAGATAGTTTATCTTAATATCATTATTACAGTTGATCAATGGTAGCAAGTATAGTATACGTGTATGTTATATGTATTGTATGTATTCAAAAGCAGTCAGATTGTTAAATACTGTCTTTTTAATAGAAGCAGAGACTGTGAGTTCCATAGTTATAATGTGTTTTTCATACTTTTATATACAATGATCTATAGTGTCCTCCACATAATAGTCTAGAGTACCATTCATCTTTATGTTAACAGATGACTTCATCATTTTGCTGTAGTATGTATGTGTTGATGTTACCATTGGAATGGCGCTACCTACATATCTTATGCTATCTTTATGTGTTTTGTAACTCTTATATTCGAAGGTTGTTAATTTTATCAATATGCATTTAACACATTGCGACGTGAATGAATTTTGGATTGTTTATCGCATTCCGGTTAATGTACAGATTTCATTTATTTCGCGGATTATTTTAGCTGGTATTTTATGTATAATTTTACCAGTCAAAGGCATTGACAAACGTTGATAAATTATAAGATGATTTTATTGTTGCAGTCTAACATCTGAGTGACCATGTAATCTATATGGCTTTGTACCTTTTCATACATTGACCCACGTCCTACATGAAATATAAATAAGATGACAAACGTGGGAAAGTCGTCAATATGCCCTAACTATTATGTTGTGATTATTTGTTGTCCAGTTTCCAGAAATGAATATATCTTCCTAGTGGTGTTGTTTGACAACTACTTAGTCAGAATGACAGTTAAAAATGCTTTTAAAACAAACCTTAAAGGAAACTATAGCAGAAGTGTCAAGTGACCAGGAACACAAGTAATTGATTCGAAACCCCCGCAATCAGTGCATACAGTTCAACAAAATATTTAACAACAATACTTTATGTTACCAAATGTTTCAAACACGCATACTGAAGCTGAGATATCTGTCTTCCAAAGTATATTTAGGTGATTGGAAGTACATTTAAAATAAAGAGAACGGTTTTGTCGTTAGTTACCCGGAACTACCCAGTTGATAGTAACAAAAAGCAGTCCAGACAACTATACTGGGAAAAACCAGGTTTTGCCAAAAAAGCTGATTAGAGAGATTCAATAATTATTCATAATTATTCTTGGTACGTGGCTGTTTATAGAAAAAATACACATGGGATTAGCTGTATCCTGAGACTTCTCTATGAATGTTTCATTACCATGTTTATAAATTAGAAATAATGTACTGTTACAATTCGATTAATTTTGGGAAATGGTACCAAACTTTATTTGAGAATGGCAGAAGTTTAAAACCTGTATTAATATAGATTATATCTTGTACTGGGAAGCAAATTAGTCTAAAGTGTTTGCCATATGATAAACAAGATTTCTGAATATTTAATAACTTGCCTACGGTGTAAGTACGTCCTGAGTAATATTTGAACATGTCATAATACATTTAAAAGAGTAGGACAAAAAACATGCTAAAATGCCAACAAAACAAATCAATACAGCACTAGACGCATCAGCTTCTAAAATAAAATTAAGCAAAATATTGAAAGAATTCCTTGCAAAAGACACTACATGTAATAACATTAATAAAGCCAAATGAGGTGCTCTGTTCATTTATAATTATATTGTATACCTGGGCTTAGTTACCGGTACTTCCCAAGCAATGTAAAACCATCGTTAAAATAAATGCTGAGAAGTGTTAATAATGAAAGTACATGTATCTCTTTTCAGACCTTAACATGTATGAACTAAAACAATAAAAAATGTTGAGAAAATGTGAAAGCAAAGACATTAAGTTTTACAAAGCCAAAGGGTAGAGATTGTATGATGGATTTTATCTTCACTTGACTGTTCAACCCAGCATAAAATGTGCTAATATTGCCAGACATCAATTGAGCAAATAATGCAATTACAGTGCCAAAATATTGAAAATGCAAAAGTAGCACTTAAACCTAGGTATAATATGGTTCAATGTTGGTGGTAATACATACATACTATGTTGGTGAAAACAAGATTATTAGCCACATTTTGAACACAGCTAAAATCTCTGTCAGACATTTAAAAAAAATCCCAGAATAAGTAAAACTGAGCTCCACTTTCAAAAGATTAGAACTTCAGTATCCACAGGCTATATTATCTACTGGTAACATTCATAGTGGTGCAGAAATTTCTACTTTCAATATGCATTACTTTTGCAAATTGTAACTAACAGTCAGGCATAATGCTAAAACAGTTTACAAAACTTAGATACCAAATAACTATTTACTTTAATATCAAATCGCTTCATACGCTATTAGAAGGAGAATAAAAGAGACAAGCAAACACCTTGGGTACAGCATCCCCATCAGATGGATATGGAGTGGTTAGACATGCTACAACTGAACAATTATTTACATAAGAGGCGTGTCGTGGGAAAATCGGGCTTAATGCATGTGCATCGAGTGTCATCCCGGATCAGCCTGTGCACTTCGCTGTGCACAGGCTAATCCGGGACAGCAGCACTTTCCACCTACAGTGGATTTATGTTTAGGAGAGACTTTCTTTAAACAGAAACTACCCTAAAAGCGGAAAGTGCCGTCCTGGATTAGCCTGTGCGGACTGCACAGGCTAAGCCGGGACAACACTTGACGCACATGCATTAAGCCCACGATAATCCTCATTATATTCAAGGATACAGCTATAAAATAATAATCCTGCGGAATACAACAATGCAACACACATGTTACAACACCGCAGAATAACTTGAATAACAATTCACGTTTCTCACTACATACGTATTTATATATGCAAATCACATTGGAATTGACCAGTAGATACTTGTCAATCAAGTATTAAGTTGACCAATTACGGGCTTATATTTCGGTGGTAAATAAAAGCACATAATCCAATCAATTTACTTCAAACCCTTGGACAAACAACCCTGGACAAACAAAAAGGCACAGCGATAAATGCCTGCCTACTGATTACCAGTAATTACTGTTAAAACTGTAAAATTTAAATTTTCAGCATTTTCAGCATTTCCAAATAAAATGTCAGCATAAAAACTATGTTTATTAAATATTTCAAAGCAATGCACTACATATTATATTATATAGTGTTTTCATTTTTTTTTTAAATCAGAAAACATCGCGGATCTGACAGTTATGAATCGTAACAAATAACATGATTACAAGGTTTTACAGAAAGCATCTTTCTTTACGCGTTTTGAAAAGCCTTTGTTATATGTGCAACTTAACACAGAATGAGTTCAGGAAAAATGTGTAAAAAGACACTGTGTGTAATTTAGTTGGATCTATTAGAAGAACATGCAAGTTATGCTTTGTTATTTAGTGCAACATGCTCTTCTACGATCATTACTTATTGACAACACATTTGTGAGTGTACCTTTATATATATATGAATAGAAAGACAACGTGTCCATGTGTCTGCGATATGCATTGTGACTACAGGGAGTTCGTTGGGAAACTTAAATGCATATACAAATGCAAGTGAATATGTTATATTGCTAAAATACAAACATGTTATTCATAACTCTTTTGTGTGCTCGTAAACAGAAATGAGGCGTGTCATGGGAAAACCAGGCTTAATGCATGTGCGTAAAGTGTTATCCTGGATTAGCCGGTGCAGTCCGCACAGGCTAATCCAGGAAGTCACTTTCCGCTTTTATGGTATTTTCTGTTACAAGGAAGTCCCTTCAAACATAAATCCACTGTAGACAGAAAGTGCCGGCCTGGATTATCCTGTGCAGACTGGCTAATCCGGAACGACATGCGTTACGCCAGGTTTTCCCATGACACGCCATACATTTTCTCAATGTTAAATGTAGCTCGTTTTCTATACAACTTGCTCTACAATCAATTCGAGTGCAGCAGTATACATGTCGGCTAGTCTGGGTGTTGTAACATCGTGTGTTAATAAAGCACGCCACCACTACATGGTCAGAACAAGACAAGAGATATAGTGTGGACCTGAGTCGCTCCTCCAGCCAGGCCGGGTTCTGGTGAACAAGCAGCATGTGTACCAAACGCTTTAAATTGCTGCAACGTGAAATATCATACCATTATTTGTGTGTGGGGGGGGGGGATTCAATTTCAGAAACAGAGTTGCTTGATGTATTTGAAGTAGTTATGTTACTGAGGCCCATTAAAAATAAAAATCTAGTGAAACATACTGACAGATTTTTTCGCATCAAAATCTGAATAGGAAAATAAATCATGACCCTTTTCTTAGGTAAAGTTAGTAAACAACAAACAATGTACATGTACACTCTTTTTAATGTTTTGAAAAATGGTATGTGGAATTGCAAGCTTCTCTTAAGGAATGGTGAATCAAAAAAGGGTCAGGGTGCAGCACCCAGCTAGGGGCAGCATGGTGAATCAAAAAAGGGGCAGGGTGCAGCACCCAGCTAGGGGCAGCATGGTGAATCAAAAAAGGGGCAGGGTGCAGCACCCAGCTAGGGGCAGCATGGTGAATCAAAAAAGGGGCAGGGTGCAGCACCCAGCTAGGGGCAGCATGGTGAATCAAAAAAGGGGCAGGGTGCAGCACCCAGCTAGGGGCAGCATGGTGAATCAAAAAAGGGGCAGGGTGCAGCATCCAGCTAGGGGCAGCATGGTGAATCAAAAAAGGGGCAGGGTGCAGCACCCAGCTAGGGGCAGCATGGTGAATCAAAAAAGGGGCAGGGTATTTCACTCAGGATCTTTCCCTAGTACATGTAGAATAAATCTGGAACAGTTTGCATGTAACTGTACAATGGAGGCCTTTTGTGGTTGTCTAAGCACCATCAAATATAGCAATTTTCTACTTTTCATTACTGCTTATCATTAAACTACGTGTTTTAACATTATTTTAGAAATTATGGGCATATAAAATGTGCATCAATAGCAATCTTGCAATTTCCGATCAAATTTGCAGCATCCACCTGGCGGGCACATAGACGGCCACTGTGTGGACTGGTTACATGTCTGGTGCTGTACAGGCTGGGTACCGTGCTGCCATGGAAATACTGGAGTGCCTGCGACCAGGAACCATCGCTCAACCAGGAAGTGGAAGAGAATGAGCAACACTACAAACCAGTCTGCTGACATTTTTCAGCTTTTCTAGAGATGTCTGTAGCTGATTTTGCGCTATATTAATACTAGCATTGAATGCACCGTACGTAGAGGAATTAAGAAGGGACAGAAGCGACGTACGCCCTCTTGTAAGCCCTCTCGTAAAATTGTCGAAAGCTTTTATTTTGTTTAACCTCACAATAACTTATATGTAATTAGACATTCTTTCTCAGAGAAGAAAGTTGCTTATCAGCACACAGAAGCCTCATAAAATGTAGAAGCAAAACGATAATATTGTGCAATTTACCAGTAATTGTCATTTGATTTGAAAAAAAATTCACATATACATATATACGGTAGTTTGGTGGGTTCTGAATTTTTCTGCCTCCTCTAATTCCAAATCGCGCATTGTGCCTGCTATACAATACATATATTAGAAAACCATTTACGTTATTACTTGGAAAAGACACCTGATGGATTCATTTGCATAAACCCCTTAAGATTAGCTTGTGTGAACAATTTGAATACTGTATAGAAAATCATATTCATTTTTTTATGTTTAATTCATTGAAATCATAAATGTAGTGAATTAAATTTAGTAAAAAATGTCCACAGTGGAAAGTGTTTGTTTTCATTTTCAGAACATCCAGTTTTTGTTAATTGTTTTGAGTTCACTTGTGTCTCAAGAAAAAAGTAGATAAATAGAATCGGACACGAGTTGTAATTTCATACCTTATTTTATAAGTTTGTGAATTTTGTTAGTAAGCGAGCCTTTGGCACATGTGTAAGATAAAAAATATTCGTATTGGCTGTATTACACAGAAAACAAGGTATAGCATGTGGTAAAATAAATTATTTCATGTGATTTATTTAATTATAAGGTCAAGTGTAGAATATTGAATATGAAGTTCATGTTTAAAACCACTTATGATATTTGACCATCCAAACTTTATCAACGCAAATCTTTTATGTTAACTGAAATATAAAATCGTTTTCCACTTCATGGTATGAAAGAATACTCTTACTTTTGACTGGCCCATTTTGTGAACAGAACGTCAGTTTAGTCCAAGAATAAGTGCTTATATTTTGCACTGTTCAGTTATTAATCCCCCGCCACGAAGCGGGAGGGGGTTATAGGAATGCCCTTCGTCCGTCCATCCGTCTGTCTGTCCGTAACATTTTCGTGTAAGCGCCATATCTCCTATACCCTTTGAAGGATTTTCATGAAACTCAAATGTTTAGGTCATTGAGACGATGTGCAGAAGGCATGAGTCTGTCATGCCGGCTCAAGGTCAAGGTCACACTTGAAGGTCAAATATTCGAGCCTCAATTTTGTGTCCGCTCCTCATCTCCTATGCCTTTTGAAGGATTTTCATGAAACTTGGCTCAAATGTTTAGGTCATTGAGATGATGTGCAGAAGGCATGAGTCAGTCACGCCGGCTCAAGGTCAAGGTCACACTTGAAGGTTAAATGTTTGAGCCTCTATTTTCGTGTCCGCTCAATATCCCCTATACCCTTTGAAGGATTTTCATTAAACTTGGCTCAAATGTTTTGCTCATTGAGACCATGTGCAGCAGGCATAAGCCAGTCACGCCATCTCAAGGTCAAGGTCACACTTGAAGGTTAAATGTTTGAGCCTGTATTTTCATGTCCGTTCTATATCTCCTGTGCCCTTTAATGGATTTTCATGAAACTTTCCTCAAATGTTTATCACATTGAGGCAATATGCAGAAGGCATGAGGCAGTCACACCACCTCAAGGTCAAGGTCACACTTGAAGGTCAAATGTTTGAGCATCCATTTTTGTGTCTGCTCCATATCTCCTATGCCCTTTGAAGGATTTTCATAAAACTTGGCTCAAATGTTTATCACATTGAGGCGAAGTGCAGAAGGCATGGAGCAGTCTTGCCACCTCAAGGTCAAGGCAACACTTGAAGGTCAAATGTTTGAGCCTCCATTTTCGTGTCAGCCACATATCTACATTTCTGAAACTGTACTTTCATATCTGGTCCAACTGTGCCAGGTTAAGGTCAGTGTGATACTTCAAAGTTACCTTTAGAATCTAATGAAGGATCACGGCGGGGGATATAGCTGTCCTTTGGGCTGCCTTGTTCAATTCAGTTATTGCTCTAAGGTGGCGATAAGAACTCTAAATTTGGAAACATCTGTTATCTACTTTTGTATTTGTTAGGTTTATACATATACAGCACATTAAGATGATAAATCTCAAACATTGTTTTGCTTCATGCTATAATTTTTACATGCTAACAAAGCATTTTGTGAAAGTTATCCAGGCATAATTCTGTACAGTTACATGTACACATTTAGGTCTTCGTTTAGCACTTTCTCCAGTTCTACGCAATACTGCAATATCTATTGATGACAATGTCCATGCTTACAGTATGACATAGTTTTAACAATTCAACTTGAACCATTCAGTCAAGCTTGTGTTGATGGGCAAGAATCTTGCAATTCTCATTTCTTTAGAGAATCTTGCAATTCCAATTTATTTAGTGAATCTTGCAATTCTCATTTCTTTAGAGAATCTTGCAATTCTCATTTCTTTAGAGAATCTTGCAATTCTCATTTCTTTAGAGAATCTTGCAATTCTCATTTCTTTACAGAATCTTGCAATTCTCATTTTTTTTACAGAATCTTGCAATTCTCATTTCTTTAGAGAATCTAGCAATTCCAATTTCTTAAGAGAATCTTGCAATTCCAATTTCTTAAGATGATTTTGCAATTCTAATTTCTTCAGAAAATCTTGCAATTCTAATTTCTTTAGAGAATCTTGCAATTCTCATTTCTTTAGAGAATCTCGTATCTTTATAACTATAATGGCTTGTTACAAAGTCACTTGCTGGCTGTTGGAATACTGAAGAGCAGCTTAGCTGCAGAAGCAACAATTAACTATATGCAAGTATCGCCAGAACAAATATATTAGGCCAAAAAAAAATTCTGTGGTTCGACAACCCGATTCTACCTAGCGAAAAAAAAAGTTTTTACCAACGATTGTTTTCCGTGAAATCCGTATTTGTCAGATTTAGATAATTTTAAATGTTTTTGACCAAAATGTGTCTTTAAAAAGGTTTTTAAAAACCTCAATCCTGACCCTACCAAACTTTTTTTAAGACGATTGCCCAGACTTTTTTTGAGACGATTGCCCAAAACACATTTTTTGGGCTCAAGTATAAGTTAATGTTTGAATTATTTCCTATATTTATACACATTATTTGGTGCACATGTTTCACTTGTTTATTGATACCATTACTATACATGTGTCAGTGAAACACTACAGGTAGTTTCGATTTAACATGACCCCAGTACAGAAACTAATATATAAATCTCAATCCATTTTTCTATTATTCATGCATAAACGTCAGTGTCAGGTTAATTAATCCAAGCTATAAAACAAAACAAAAGTTCATACTGCTCTATCATAAAATGTATTTCAATAAGTTCATACCTCATTGTATGTCAACAATACATAGATAAAACATCTAAGTGAGACCTTAGATTATATGATACAAATAGATAATCAGAAACGTGAAACTAAATTTCTGAATAAAAAATTTTTAATAAGAAAAAAGACACAAAATTGACAAATCATTAACAGTATTACATGTTGATGTGAAATCTGTATTCCTGGCAAAACTTAATCACACTGCAAATAGTGAACAAGTGAATACAAAATAAATTACAAGGTGTTCTCTTATTTTAAATCATTCAAAAACACAAATGATGTGCAATGATGCTGAAAATATATATCTGAAACATCTTTGTTTAATGTATTCGAAAACTCTAATGTGAACATCTTAATATATTGCCACTTTCGTATATTAAAGTAATGCTTGTTAAACACAAAACCTGCAGAATGTGTCACTACTGTGGCCTAAAAATTGTATCAAAACAACTATGGGACAATTAAAATTTTCTGATTTTACATTTATTATAATTCAGTATAACATTAATGGCTGCCATTTCTGATTATACTTATTTATTATACTGAAAATACATATTTAACTGTTGAGATTACACTATGCACGTTGCAGCTAAGGCAATCGCATTAAAATCAACTCCTAACGTTGTCAGGATCTGAAGGCATCGTATAACAGGTCACGTTCAAATGACCTTCTGAACAATACAAATCTCAGCCCTGCTGGGCCCAATGAAATTGCTTTTTGCATAGCAAAGTTTGTCACGTTTTTTTTTTAAGTTATGCCTTTCCAACTGATCCTCGGGAATAAATCATTTACAGTTAATGTTTGTGTGGATAACAATGGATATAAGGTAACTTAGGCGACTAGACACCCGAAATTCACGTTTCACAGTTTTTTTGTTTTATATACAAGTTGTACCTCAACATTTTGAAGGCAACAATTTGATTGGCTCCGGAAAAGGTCATCTGAACGTGAACCCTAATGCAATGTCATCAGATCCTGTCAGCAGATAATATAATAGCGTCAGACTGGATATGATTTTAATGAGATTGCAGCTACGGCAGACAAGATTCAACAGTTCCTGACCACTACATGTATCTTGTTATTAATTACCAAGACTACATAGAAGGAACAAGGAAACTGAACACATTACTGTAACTACATATTTAGTTTGCACATACAATTGATTAGATAAATTAAAGGTTCCTCACTAGGTTAAACCAAAAATGAGCAGCCTGGAGCACATAGCTTTCCTGACCATTATTATTTCCTAGAACACAAAACACTTATTTTTAAAATAATTGCATTGAAGACTAGCTTGACGTGACCATCTCTCCGAATGATTGTGCCTGATTGTACACACTTACTGACCACACATTCCACAAGCTCTTCCAATTAAGGAACCATATTGTGTTTCATTGAGAAACAATTACAGGACTAGCACAACCAAACATATTCACGCAATCCTGAACATCATAACTAGCTGTAACCAACTGTCTGCCCAGTCTCTGCTATTTGTATTTGCACACTATCTGTAACAAACTCTCCACCCTGTGCCTGCTATTTATATTTCTCTACCAGTTTGTACACAATGAATCCCACGCCAGCCACAGCCACTATTCCAAGGCCGTATTTGAGAAGTCTTTTGTCATTTGCCATCACAACGTTTTTCAGGTGACTGAAAGTAGAAATAGAAACAATGTTAACATTACATCAACTTACAAAGATAAAGTAGAAATAGAAACAATGTTAACATTACATCAACTTACAAAGATGAAGCTACTTAACAGATCACAGAAAATATTACAAACTAGTGCCAATGTACCAACTAACATGTACATACAATAAATAGTGCCAATGTACCAACTAACATGTACATACAATAAATAGTGCCAATGTACCAACTAACATGTACATACAATAAATAGTGCCAATGTACCAACTAACATGTACATACAATAAATAGTGCCAATGTACCAACTAACATGTACATACAATAAATATTACAAACTAGTGCCAATGTACCAGCTAACATGTACATACAATAAATATTACAAACTAGTGCCAATGTACCAACTAACATGTACATACAATAAATATTACAAACTAATGCCAATGTACCAACTAACATGTACATACAATAAATATTACAAACTAGTGCCAATATACCAACTAACATGTACATACAATAAATATTACAAACTAGTACCAATGTACCAACTAACATGTACATATAATAAATATTACAAACTAGTGCCAATGTACCAACTAACATGTACATACAATAAATATTACAAACTAGTGCCAATGTACCAACTAACATGTACATACAATAAATATTACAAACTAGTGCCAATGTACCAACTAACATGTACATACAATAAATATTACAAACTAGTGCCAATTTACCAACTAACATGTACATACAATAAATATTACAAACTAGTGCCAATATACCAACTAACAGGTACATACAATAAATATTACAAACTAGTGCCAATGTACCAACTAATATGTACATAAAATAAATATTACAAACTAGTGCCAATGTACCAACTAACATGCACATACAATAAATATTACAAACTAGTGCCAATGTACCAACTAACATGTACATACAATAAATATTTTTAAAAAATGTTTACTATAAAAATGTTTACTATCATTTGTTAGGACTTGAACACAAGTACTTAGCAAGTTATTCTTAAGAAGCACTGAATGGCTTGACTCTTGGGTAGATTTTACAACAGTTTGCTAAGGCAACACATACAGTCATTGAAGGAATTCCGAACTACTGGTTGTTCCGGGTCACTTTAAGATTAATGGTTCTGAAAATAATAACCACCTTTCCATTTCGATTTTTATTGACTGGTATTTGAACAGCAACACATTTGCAGTAAATCACCAAAGTTTCATATCCGTTTGCTGATCCATGAACCCAAATGGAGTTTTATGAGTAATACATGTTGAAAAATCTACCCGAACACAGGTTGCAGAAACTAGGCTACGTTTTATTCATCACGATAAAACATAGAAAATGTCCAATAGATGGGAACATTTATGGTATCAAATGGTAAATAAATGTATATTCTGTGTTATTTATACATAAGAAAACACATGCTTTCCAAATTACTGCAGAAAACAATGATTATATCAACACATGTGTATTGGGGTGTTCCGGGACACTTGAACGGACATCATTGTTTAAGAGGGATATGTCAAGCAACTTCTTGTGTATATGCTTTATGGAATATCTCCATGGGTTGCTTGGGTCAGTACACTCATGCACCATGTAAGACAATTATTCATTGACCAATATGAATTGTTTGTTACACAAATAAGGGTATATTATAGGTATGCTTCTCATAGGTTTATTTACTCTTATATTATTAATAAATAACATAGCAGCTTTTCATGGTAATTCAAACTGAAGACTGGTGTTAGCCATTGGGCAAACAAAGAAGACCCTTTAATATTTTAATGTTTTCAGATAGTTTATCTCATTAATATCATTATTACAGTTGATCTATGTAAGCAAGTATAGTATACGTGTATGTTATATGTATTGTATGTATTCAAAAGCAGTCAGATTGTTAAATACTGTCTTTTTAATAGAAGCAGAGACTGTGAGTTCCATATTTATAATGTGTTTTTTATACTTTTATATACAATGATCTATAGTGTCCTCCACATAATTGTCTAGAGTACCATTCATCTTTATGTTAACAGATGACATCATCATTTAGCTGTAGTATGTATGTGTTTCAGAGTGTTAAAGTTACCATTGGAATGGCGCTACCTACATATCTTATGCTATCTTTATGTGTTTTGTAACTCTTATATTCTAAGGTTGTTAATTTTATCAATATGCATTTAACACATTGCGTACGTGAATGAATTTTGGATTGTTTATCGCATTCCGGTTAATGTACAGATTTCATTTATTTTGCGGATTATTTTAGCTGGTATTTTATGTATAATTTTACCAGTCAAAGGCATTGACAAACGTTGATAAATTATAAGATGATTTTATTGTTGCAGTCTAACATCTGAGTGACCATGTAATCTATATGGCTTTGTACCTTTTCATATATTGACCCACGTCTTACATGCAATATAAATAAGATGACAAACGTGGGAAAGTCGTCAATATGCCCTAACTATTATGTTGTGATTATTTGTTGTCCAGTTTCCAGAAATGAATATATCTTCCTAGTGGTGTTGTTTGACAACTACTTAGTCAGAATGACAGTTAAAAATGCTTTTAAAACAAACCTTAAAGGAAACTATAGCAGAAGTGTCAAGTGACCAGGAACACAAGTAATTGATTCGAAACTCCCGCAATCAGTGCATACAGTTCAACAAAATATTTAACAACAATACTTTATGTTACCAAATGTTTCAAACACGCATACTGAAGCTGAGATATCTGTCTTCCAAAGTATATTTAGGTTTATGTGATTGGAAGTACATTTAAAATAAAGAGAACGGTTTTGTCGTTGATAGTAACAGAAAGCAATCCAGACAACTATACTGGGAAAAACCAGGTTTTGCCAAAAAAGCTGATTAGAGAGATTCAATAATTATTCATAATTATTCTTGGTACGTGGTTGTTTATAGAAAAAATACACATGGGATTAGCTGTATCCTGAGACTTCTTATGAATGTTTCATTACCATGTTTATAAATTAGAAATAATGTACTGTTACAGTTCGTTTAATTTTGGAATATGGTACCAAACTTTATTTGAGAATGGCAGAAGTTTAAAACCTGTATTAATATAGATTATATCTTGTACTGGGAAGCAAATTAGTCTAAAGTGTTTGCCATATGATAAACAAGATTTCTGAATATTTAATAACTTGCCTACGGTGTAAGTACGTCCTGAGTAATATTTGAACATGTCATAATACATTTAAAAGAGTATGACAAAAAACATGCTAAAATGCCAACAAAACAAATCAATACAGCACTAGACGCATCAGCTTCTAAAATAAAATTAAGCAAAATATTGAAAGAATTCCTTGCAAAAGACACTACATGTAATAACATTAATAAAGCCAAATGAGGTGCTCTGTTCATTTATAATTATATTGTATACCTGGGCTTAGTTACCGGTACTTCCCAAGCAATGTAAAACCATCGTTAAAATAAATGCTGAGAAGTGTTAATAATGAAAGTACATGTATCTCTTTTCAGACCTTAACATACAATAAAAAATGTTGAGAAAATGTGAAAGCAAAGACATTACCCTTTTGAGATTGTATGATGGATTTTATCTTCACTTTACTGTTCAACCAAGCATAAAATGTGCTAATATTGCCAGACATCAATTGAGCAAATAATGCAATTACAGTGCCAAAATATTGAAAATGCAAAAGTAGCACTTAAACCTAGGTATAATATGGTTCAATGCTGGTGGTAATACATACATACTATGTTGGTGAAAAAAAGATTATTAGCCACATTTTGAACACAGCTAAAATCTCTGTCAGACATTTAAAAAAAATCCCAGAATAAGTAAAACTGAGCTCCACTTTCAAAAGATTAGAACTTCAGTATCCACAGGCTATATTATCTACTGGTAACATTCATAGTGGTGCAGAAATTTCTACTTTCAATACGCATTACTTTTGCAAATTGTAACTAACAGTCAGGCATAATGCTAAAACAGTTTACAATCTGACATACAAAACTTAGATACCAAATAACTATTTACTTTAATATCAAATCGCTTCATACGCTATTAGAAGGAGAATAAAAGAGACAAGCAAACACCTTGGGTACAGCATCCCCATCAGATGGATATGGAGTGGTTAGACATGCTACAACTGAACAATTATTTACATAAGAGGCGTGTCGTGGGAAAATCGGGCTTAATGCATGTGCATCGAGTGTCATCCCGGATCAGCCTGTGCACTTCGCTGTGCACAGGCTAATCCGGGACAGCAGCACTTTCCACCTACAGTGGATTTATGTTTAGGAGAGACTATCTTTGAACAGAAACTACCATAAAAGCGGAAAGTGCCGTCCTGGATTAGCCTGTGCGGACTGCACAGGCTAATCCGGGACAACACTTGACGCACATGCATTAAGCCCACGACACGCCTCATTATATTCAAGGATACAGCTATAAAATAATAATCCTGCGGAATACAACAATGCAACACACATGTTACAACACCGCAGAATAACTTGAATAACAATTCACGTTTCTCACTACATACGTATTTATATATGCAAATCACATTGGATATGCAATTGACCAGTAGATACTTGTCAATCAAGTATTAAGTTGACCAATTACGGGCTTATATTTCGGTGGTAAATAAAAGCACATAATCCAATCAATTTACTTCAAACCCTTGGACAAACAACCCTGGACAAACAAAAGGCAGAGGGATAAATGCCTGCCTACTGATTACCAGTAATTACTGTTAAAACTGTAAAATTTAAATTTTCAGCATTTTCAAATAAAATTTCACCATAAAAACTATGTTTATTAAATATTTCAAAGCAATGCACTACATAATATATTATATAGTGTTTTCATTTTTTTTAAATCAGAAAACATACCGGATCTGACAGTTATGAATCGTAACAAATAACATGATTACAAGGTTTTACAGAAAGCATTTTTTTTACTCGTTTTGAAAAGCCTTTGTTATATGTGCAACTTAACAAAGAATGAGTTCAGGAAAAATGTGTAAAAAGACACTGTGTGTAATTTAGTTGGATCTATTAGAAGAACATGGAAGTTATGCTTTGTTATTTAGTGCAACATGCTCTTCAACAATCATTACTTATTGACAACACATTTGTGAGTGTACCTTTATATATATATGAATAGAAAGACAACATGTCCATGTGTCTGCAATATGCATTGTGACTACAGGGAGTTCTTTGGGAAACTTAAATGCATATACAAATGCAAGTGAATATGTTATATTGCTAAAATACAAACATGTTATTCATAACTCTTTTGTGTGCTCGTAAACAGAAATGATGCGTGTCATGGGAAAACCAGGCTTAATGCATGTGTGTAAAGTGTTATCCTGGATTAGCCGGTGCAGCCCGCACAGGCTAATCCAGGAAGTCACTTTCCGCTTTTATGGTATTTTCTGTTACAAGGAAGTCCCTTCAAACATAAATCCACTGTAGACAGAAAGCGCCGGCCTGGATTAGCCTGTGCAAACTGCACAGGCTAATCCGGAACGACATGCGTTACGCCAGGTTTTCCCATGACACGCCACAAATACATTTTCTCAATGTTAAATGTAGCTCGTTTTCTAGACTACTTGCTCTACAATCAATTCGAGTGCAGCAGTATACATGTCGGCTAGTCTGGGTGTTGTAACATTGTGTGTTAATAAAGCACGCCACCACTACATGGTCAGAGCAAGACAAGAGATATAGTGTGGACCTGAGTCGCTCCTCCAGCCAGGCCGGGTTCTGGTGAACAAGCAGCATGTGTACCAAACGCTTTAAATTGCTGCAACGTGAAATATCATACCATTATTTGTGGGGGGGATTCAATTTCAGAAACAGAGTTGCTTGATGTATTTGAAGTAGTTATGTTACTGAGGCCCATTAAAAATAAAAATCTAGTGAAACATACTGACAGATTTTTTGGCATCAAAATCGGAATAGGAAAATAAATCATGACCCTTTTCTTAGGTAAAGTTAGTAAACAACAAACAATGTACATGTACTCTTTTTTTTATGTTTTGAAAAATGGTATGTGGAATCCACAAGCCACCATAGTTGCTTAGATCTTTAAACGAAAAGTCTAGAAAGAAAGACTCTAATAACAAAATCGACTGAAATAGTAATGCCGGCAATAAAGATCATTGTCTATATAAGATCATCAAGTCATTATTCTCCATTGCAAGATTTGCTGGTATATAGCAAGCAATGCATATGTTTTATAAACCGGTGCATACATAGAAACAAGAGGGCCCTGAGGGCCCAAGGACGCTCACCGGAGACCTTGTAACCCAATTGGAATTCACATCCCTGAGGCGTGGCTTATTTTTATCCCAGGGGCATAATATGAACAATCTTGAAAAAACCTCTGGGCCTTGCGGCTTCAGGTAAAGATTTTAAAAGTAACTTTGCTATTTAAGTCTATATAAAGCATGTGACCCCTCAAGGTGTGGCCAGATTTGATCCCAGGGACATAATTTGAACAATCTTTGGAGAGGACCACTATGCAATGTTACTTACCATATATAGGAAAGCTGTGGGCCTTGCCGTTTCAGAGAAGATTTTTAAAGTCATTTGCTATTTAAGTCTATATAAACCATGTGACCCCCGAGGCGTGATCAGATTTTACCCCAGGGGCAGAATTATAACAATATTTGTAGAGGACCACTATACGGATGTTACATACAAAATATAAAATCTCTAGGCCCTGCGGTTTCAGAGAAGATTTTTAAAGTCATTTTGCTATTTAAGTCTAGATAAACCATGTGACCCCCGGAGCGTGACCAGATTTGACCCCAGGGGTAGAATTTTAACAATACTTGTAGAGGACCACTATATGATGTTAAATACCAAATATGAAACCTCTAGGCCCTGCGGTTTCAGAGAAGAAGATTTTTCAAGTCATTTTGCTATTTAAGTTTATATAAACCATGTGACCCCTGGGGTGTGGTCAGTTTTGACCCATGGGGCATAATTTGAATACTCTTTGTAGAGGACCACTTGAGGATGTTACATACAAAATACGAAACCTCTGGGCATTGCGGTTTCAGAGGAGAAGATTTTAAAAGACATTCTGCTATTAAAGTTGATATAAACCATGTGACCCCCGGGGCGTGACAAGTTTTGACCCCAGAGGCATAATTTGAACAATCTTTGTAGAGGACTACTATATGATGTTACATACCAAATATGAAACCTCTGGGCCTTGCGGTTTCTGAGAAAAAGATTTTTAAAGTCATTTTGCTATTAATGTCTACACAAATCATGTGACCCCCTGGGCGTGGCCATTTTTGACCCGAGGGGCATCATTTGAACAATATTTGTAGAGGACCACTATAGGATGTTACATAGCAAATATGAAACCTCTGGGCCTTGTGGTTTCAGAGGAGAAGATTTGTAAAGTCAAATTGCAATATATTCTATATAAACCATATGACACCCGGGGCGTGGCCAGATTTGACCCCAGGGGCATAATTTGAACAATCTTTGTAGAGGGCCACTATAGGATGTTCCACACCAAATATGAAACCTCTGGGCATTGCGGTTTCAGAGAAATTTTTTAAAGTTTTCACTTTTTTAATCTATTTTTTGTTCTGGTGACCTACATATGCAGCAGACCATAACAATTTTGAAAGAGGATCACCTAATCATCATTCCTGTGGAGTTTGGTGACAATCTGCCAAGCGGTTTAGGAGGAGATGTTGTTTGAATGAAAAGTAGACGACGCACGAACGCACACACGACAGACAACGGGCGGTCACAAAAGCTCACCATGAGCACTTTGTGCTCAGGTGAGCTAAAAATAGAAGAAGTGATTGTCTGTTGTCTTTCGTGTTTGCAGTTCTTTATTCAATTTTCAATGGTACAACACTGTTGAATGAAACCAATGCTAATTATCGAAGCAAATGAAATCGAAACAAACCTGTAATGACAACAGAAACCACCAGCTAGATGTGTCCAAAAACAATGACACAATAGTCGGAAGGTAATCAAAACAAGAGCTGTCAAAGGACAGCGCGCTCGACTATTAGAAGTATTTCAGTTGGTAAATATTCTGGATAGTGGAAGGGGCATAAATTTGTTAAAATACAAAGCTTTTAAGTGAAGCCTTGTATAGTTACACATTTTTGGAACAAAAACTTTAACCACAAAATCTATGTAAAAAGTGTGCATTACTCTATCAAAATACAAAACAGAGTTATGGGTAATATTGCCCCTGATACTGGAGTTGATGACAAAGGTTAGTTCCAAGTTTAAAGTGAATAACTTGTGTAGTTTTGAAGTTACAAAACTTTTGAATATAAACTTTAATCAGAAAATCTATGTGAAAAAGGGGCATAACTCTGTCAAAATACAAAACAGAGTTATGGGTGATGTTGCCCCTTATACTTGAGTTGATGACAAAGGTTAGTTCCAAGTTTCAGGTGAATAACATACATAGTTTTGTTACCAAACTGTTGAATATAAACTTTTAAACAGAAAATCTAATTGAAAAGGAGGCAGAACTCTGTCAAAATACAAAACAGAGTTATGGGTAATGTTGCTCCTGATACTAGAGTTGATGACAAAGGTTAGTACAAAGTTTCAAGGAAAACGCTTATGTAGTATTGAAGTTACAAAACTTTTTATTATAAACTTTAACCAAAAAATCTATGTGAAAAAGGGGCATAACTCAGTAAAAATACAAAAAGAGTTATGGGGAATGTTGCCCCTGATACTGGAGTTGATGACAAAGGTAAGTTCCAAGTTTCAAGTAAATAACTTATGTAGTTTTGAAGTTACAAAACTTTTGAATCTAAACTTTAACCAGAAAATCTAAGTGAAAAAGGGGCATAACTGTGTCAAAATACAAAACAGAGTTATGGGGAATGTTGCCCCTGATTCTGGAGTTGATGACAAAGGTATATTCCAAGTTTCAAATGAATAACTTATGTAGTTTTGATGTTACAAGACTTTTAAATAAAAACTTAAACCAATTCACACGCCGGGGGTAGTAGGAAAGCCCACCTATTCTTCGAATAGTCAAGCTAATAATCCAGTGTTATACATAGTAGAATTATTAACAAACTAACTTTTCCAAGCTCCCTACACTTTTCCACCAGAATAAATAAACAACACCTGTACACAAATGAGGACGAAGGAATAGTACATAACTCAGTACAATTACAAAACAAACTTGTAGACAGGACTACAAGGCAACTTACGGGTATGCAGCCATGGTTGCCAGTTTCACATAGACGTCCTTGTTCACACGGTCTATACATGTGAACCTCTGGGGTGGGGGAAGCTTGAACTTCTCGCAGAAAGCCTTGGGGGTCATGCTATAATCCTGCCGTACCTCAGGGTGCTCCACCTTGCAGGCGACTATCAAAGTGGGCACTCGACTGTCCAGGAAATGTTTCTGGAAAAAAATAACCAGTTGCGATAAAATACTGTCAAGAAAAGCTATGTCTTAAATTAATGTTAACATGATATGTTTAAATTTTTTACAACATTAGTTTTTTGTTGTTGTTTTTTTAATTTTTTACTTTTTATATGTTGCATTTTTGCACAGTAATGATAAGTTCCTTTAATACACTATACTTTTTCTTCATTCAATTTAAATAATGCAATATGGAATTCAACAAGCATCAGTTGTCACAGGAATACAATCCCAATGTTAGCAATGCTTTGGAAATAATTTCATCAATGCACAAACAGGAGTGAACTGATTGTCACATGATTATTCCTTATTGCCCTATATTTGTTTTGTAATTTATCACTATAAATGCTACTAAAAATGTTCAAAAGCCAAACTGACTTTGTAACATGTTATTTTCTACTGCAAACTTAACCAAAACCAAATTAAAGGCATTGATTTGAATCACCAGAAAGTTTGATAAAAGATCTTACCATGTACATCTTTGCACAGAAATCAAAGGACCTGGGGTTGGTGACATCGTACAGCAGGCAGGCCACATCACAGTTGGTCTCTGTTGGTGACAACATCTCGGATGAGGCCACATCTACTTCATGTAACTGTAACCAGCCATGCAAATGGGTTGAACATATAATATTGGGTGATAATTATAAATATATCAATATAGGGTATTAGTTCTTATTTTGGGGTAAAATTAAACAATATAAATATTATATGCATATTTTAACAATTAACATTTATTTAAAAATAAAAGATTAAGGTGCAAAATATTGATGGACTTCTGTATTTATTGTGTTTTGTTACTCATATCTGTTGCAAATTTATTTAATAATATTTCCATCATACTTAAATTGTATCATAATTTTTAACTTTTTGACATACACATTAACTAGATGCAGCATAATACATATACATGTACTAGTACACATATTTTTTGAGATTCAATGATATTCCAATCACTTCAGATCAACTGTTCCCATGTGGCCCTCACCATGAGGCATTTCTCCTTGCCATACTCCTGTACACTGTTGATTAACGACGATTAATACCAGATATACCACATCATTCCCATTAACAAAGAATATTCCAATAAGCATATTCTACTCATAGTTCAACTGCACCCTGCGGCTCTCACCATGAGGTATTTCTCCTGGCCGTACACCTGTACAGTGTTGATGGTGAACTTGGACAGCTGTTCCTTGTTCAGTGTGGCCACATAGCGCAGGTTCCTACCCAGCAAGCCTTGCAGGAAGGCTGTCTAGAACACACATCAGGAAAACATACCGTCACAAGTGTCGTTATAACTGGACAATACAAATGAATAATTTCAATTCTTGAATGTGTATTCCCTTCTCAAAGGTTTTACAATTTCTGCTATTATCTGTGCCATTATTTGTAGAGTCATGAAAAGTTCCTTCCATGCACTATCTTTTTTTTTTAAATTCAATTTTAATCACTGCCGGGGCCCAAAATCAAATGCAATAACAGGTGCAAACCTGTATGAGTACATGCATGTTACTAAAAGTGATGTGCTTAAACCCCTTAAGTTTTTAGCGACAATAGTTTTCCACGATTCCGTATTCTTCAGATTTTAGATAATTTTTAATGTTTTTTTACCGAAATGTGTCTTTAAAAAATGTAAAAAAAGAAACTAAATCCTCACCCCTACCTAACTTTATTGAGACCACTGCCAGAAACACACAATTAATTTTTTTGGCCTTATATACAACCCACCTTTCCGACATTCTTTGGACCAAGAACGTGACATCGGAAGACATTCCTGGCAGTCTGCCTCTTCTGAAGATCTATTTTCTTATCCCGAGTTACTGTCAATACAAATCATAGATAACAGTTTTAGTGTAACAATGACATGAATTCCAACATTATTGAAGTTTTTTTTTAATTTTGCACACATGTATCAACATATACTTGGCATCATACACAAACTTTATCTACCTGACTTTGTATGTGGCTGATTAATTTCACGTTGTGCATATTCTTTTGATTTAATTTAAAAACATTTAAAAAGATAAAAAAAGAAAAAGAAATGAACAAAACATAATTCATATTAAAGATTGACATTAGACAGTATGCTGTATAATAACATGTATGCTGTCACAATATTACATTGTGTTGTCATATTGATAAAGATTTCCCAGTTACATTCGCTTCAATAATGACAGTAAAACAATCCAGTTACCTTGAATGGCTGTTACTGTTGTGTCATGTTGATAATGATATCCCAGATATGCCAAGTTTTCCAGACAGGAGGTGTGCTGCAACAATGTGGTTAACCTGCAAACAGACACAGCAGTGAGGAGATAGTAGAAACAACTTCAGTGTTGGAATTTTGCCGGAATATACGAAGAAACTTGTAGCAAAAATGTCTGAACATTTGAACTTTATTATAAACATGTACGTTAAAGGGAAACTTTAGAATAGCAAGACCAAAGTTATTACCATTAAGATGGAAAGGAAAACATTACAAATTGCTAATAAGATGTCTGAAATTGCATATTGGACATGTACATGTATGTTTGGTAAAATTATGAACCAAATAACAAGAGCTGTTTGTTAAACAGTTATGCCCCATCTAGGTTAAAATAGCTAAAAGGGCTAATTTTAGATAATCAAGGACAATAACTCCACAGTTATTTGGACGATTTGGTTGATTAGCAAACTTAACCAAGAGCGGGAGTTGGCGCGTTATCAACATGTGCACTAGGTGACGTATCGAACATGCGGGTATTTTGAGCTCCACATATTGCTAATGATTCTTGCGTTGTACTACTTGTGTTTGATCTCTGTTCTTCTCTGAACGCTCTGAATACTTCTAACTTCATCTCAAGGTTCAATGTACTAATTGATCTGAAGCACCACTAAGATTTTCACAAAGTTTGGTGAATAACGTCCATGAAGTGTTGGACTTAGAGAATGGAAATGGCTAAAACGGAAAATTATTGATAATTCAAGGGCCATAACTCAACAATTCCTGGGGCGATTTGGCTGATTAGCGAACTTGACCTAGATATTATTATTACAAACATTTTCGTGAAATTTTGTGAAGATCAGATGAAAACTATTGGACTTTGAGAGCGGAAACTAGTAAAAAGGCCAATTTTACATATTTTATGGGCCATAACTCCACAATTCCTGGGGCGATTTAGCTCATTATTGAACTTGATCTAGATATTATTATAACAAACACTTTCATGAAGTTTGGTGAAAATCGGATGAAAACTGTTGGGCTTTGAGAGAGGAAACGGCTAAAAAGGCCTATTTCAGATAAATCAAGAACAACTCCACAATTTATGGGGGGGATTTAGCTGATTACTGAACTTGACCTAAATATTATTATTACAAACAATTTCATGATGTTTGGTTAAGATCGGATGAAAAGTGTTGGACTTACACAGCGGAAACTACCGAAAAGGCTAATTATAGATAATTCAAGGGCTATAACTCAACAATTCCTGGGGCGATTTGGCTGATAATCGAACCTGACCTAGATTTTATGCCAGCAAACATGTTCACGAAGTTTGGTGAAGATCGGATGAAAACTGTTGAACTGAGAGAGCAGAAACGATAGTGGTCTACGGAAAGACAGGCCAACAGACAGACCGACTGACATTAGCAAACCAATATACCCCGCCATCTTCAATGGGGGGCATAACAACTAGTAAAACATGTCTTAACATTCAGTCTGGGTCAATGAAGAGTTCCTCATACCTAGTATAGCATATATAATTGCAAACCTTAACCATTATGTAAAATGTCACAACATACCAAGGATGTAAAATCCATAGATACTACGTAACATTACAACATTACATTCACACATCGGACACTCAATTACTTACGTCCACTGAGCCAGGAAGCCCTGCATGTTTATCCAGCCACTGTTGTTGGTGCAGACGGTGTTGTTAACATCCGGCCCCCAGGGACATCGCGGACATGTGCTGAACAAGTTGGTCAGTTCTGTGGGGGACAACGCACCATCACAGTCCTGAAGAGGAGTCAGAAATTATAAATTCAAACAAAATATTAGCCCAATTGCATGTATTTCAAAAAGTGTGCGTATAATATTTTCTAAATAAATGGGTGAACATTTTCAAGACCTGAAATTAGTCATAGAGACACATACAAAAAATGTATGAAAAGTAAATTGTTTAATAAATAAAACTTGTTCAAACTTTTTTATCATTTATTGGTGTTGTGCAGTCTAAACTAACTGTAAGAGCATTGGTAATTAGACATGTACATGTATTCAGGGATTGAAAACTCGCCTAATATGAACAATGATGTTATTAAGTTTGCATCAAAAAGAAAAGTATGGTTTTTCTGCGTAGCTGTCTAAGATAACTTTTGACCTACATTTTTTTTGATAATTATGCAGCGGAAAAATTGAATGCCAATCGAATTGGGCAAATGTTCTAATTTTAGGGAATGCAAACATCAAACAATGGTTTAACGTATACCAATAACTGTTGCATACTTTTGGGGATTACAAATTTACATAATTGTTTACATAAGCGGTTAAAATGAAGTTATAAACATATCCTCGACATATACTCTACAACTGAGGCTAATTATGAACGTATTTTCTCATTGTTTGCCATAAACAGAATGCTATATTCATTCACGTAACGAAATAACTATTTTGTTTAGCCTACATTTATATAAGCAGTACGCTCTATAAATAGCAATTGTGCAATGTTGCCAATCATAAATCTCATTCACAGAGTTCCCGTTCCATGTTGCCCATTGATTCTAGCGAGTTCATCACATTCCAGAAACAGTAGTGTCATTCTAAAAATAGCGCGCGTAGCTAGCAACAGTTGTATAGCTGTGTTAATATACTCGTACATGCGTCAATAATAGCGTTCAGAGAATCATAAATCTAAAAATTTAAATAAATGGGGAATTTTTATTTATAAAATTGTGGTTACGATTTATTAACAATTATTTATAATTGCATCTCTCTATCAACTTCTCCAGTAGATGTTATTTAATCTGTAAAAAGATGCTACATTTTCTATAGATAAAATGTTATGAAAGAACATTCGGAATACGTCAAATTGTTATTCGCGTAGCATGAATACACAATTTGCAATACTAATTATACACAGGAACCCTTGATATATCATATTTCTACTGATATAATTTAAACTTGTCATAGTCTAATGAATTTTTATGTTTGCGTTATCAAAAATAAAGTCTTATCATTCAAAAATCGCTGAATTTTCCCTGACTATCGCTTTTTATTGGGATACACAGTATAAATGCTTATTTGACTTCAAATCGTTATTATATTAGATAACTAACATGAATGGTATATTACCGGTACTATAAATAACTATATAGACTCGTCGGATACATAATAATTTTAATTCATTCCCGAAATTATTTTCTTACATTGTTAATTTGTTAAATTGGCTTGACAAAATCAGATAACAATTATGTTAACCTAAATTATTTTGGTTATTCAAATATCAGTGGTGGAAACATGGAGCTGTATGATTGGTTTATTCACGTCATAGATATTAATGATAATTTTATTTAATTTTTAAATTAATAAATTTATCTCAAATTAACTTTTGGGTCCGAGAAGTTTTCTTATAGTGTCCGAAAAATCTGGGGTCCAATAATTAGTCTCCTAATATTGGTGGGGACCAAAAAATCTGGGGTCTGAGAAGTCACGTAACCGATCATCTTGGACGTCTGTTTAGGTAATTTTTAAATGACATTTCAATATTAATTTCAACACCGATTGTCGTTTTAAAAGACATTTCTTGTTATATCTCACCTCATCAAATTTTTCAAATAGATTTGTTAAAAATTGCACTGCTTCGTATGTCAACTCTGTCGTACTTCCAACTCCAACATTCAATCTGTAATAGAAACAATTCTGGGATGATTCTAGAGCTCATACTAAGCAACCATGCACATATGAAATGAAATGGGTAAATATTAACCATCAAATCACTTTCTCAAACTGTGCGTGTATGTGGAAGTTTATGAGGTCCTTCCCCACCTGAGGCTGCATTATGTGAGGACCCGGAGTGTGTCCCAGCACTCCTACCTAATTAACTTACTAGAGACTCACGAAAGTTGGGACGAATTTTTAATCATAGCTGCAATTTCCAGCTTTTTATTTTTTACTGAAAAATATTTTAATTTTGATGTGGTCTTGTCCTGTGGGGGGAAACAGGAGTACCCAGGGGAAACCCCACCTGTCCAAACTCACATGTGCCGGGAGTGGAAAGCGAAACCCGGGATGCCTAGGTGAGAAGCAAGTGTACCAACCACTGCACTAGCCACACAGCCGCTTTCTCGAACTTAACTTTCTCAATTTTAATTGGCCTCAGGTGCACTGCATATTACCTCAACAAATGCAAGCAAATGTGTTATGATTGACAAAGAACACAGATACAGCCCATCATTAACAAAGCTTAATGTGCATAAGAAAGTTTTCAAAACTATCATGTTCAAGACATATCTTATGATACGAGTATATATTCAACACAATATTATTTGTCTAAACTTCAACCGTAAAAGCTGTGAATGATTCTGACAAATATATTTACATAGTTTCTGATAATGTCAAAGGCTACGTAGCATTTTCTTTCTGAATTTGTCAAAAACATTTCCAAACATAGAGTACTTATATGAAACGCTTTCTTTAAGCAGATCATGACAGCTCATTCTGCATATTATAAACACACTTTAACTTACACACCAATAATACTGCTTGCATTGCTTAAAGCAAATAACAGAATAATAACTTACTTAGGTTCTAATACGTCTTTTCTTAGTAAGAGGTTATCATCATAACCGAATTTCCTAAGTACTGTCCATATAGTCTCTATTTTCTGGCGTTCTCGGAACAAATCCATCAGAAAGAGAAACCCTGGAAATATAAAGATGAAACATTATTTTGTAATAAAGATAACTGAAAGTCTTTGCATTGCTTTACAAACACGTGTCTTTTTTTCATTTATTGCCAGTGGGAAGCTTATAGGAGATTCAATTTCTATTCCATTCCTTATTATTTCCTTCTTTTATCAGAGAACACAGTATATCATTTGTAGTGTATAGTGTTTTACCCAGACCTAATCAGCGCGGCGCCGCGCCATGCCCCTTTATTGATCCGCCACCCTGCCCTTTGTGCCCTCTTATCTATCGACTGTATTGATTGTTAACGAGGGCACTTTGTGATGGCACGTTATTATAATTTAATATGTGACCACCTGATAAGATCAGCAGTAGGGGCAGTCAGATTACGAGTTTGTGTCCAGATACAAAAAATGAGCGTAAATTGTCTGCTTTTAACTGCCTCGTTTTCATATGCAATTTCTAACATGTTTCTGTTTTGTGAATTTTTATGATAAACGTGATTTCAAAGGGCAGAATGCATAAAAATGTAGACTCAATGTCGTCTTTATTCATAAACTATGAAAAAATACATGTGTATACAATATTTCTGCCAATAATAACAAAAATTCCGGAAGAAACGAACTGCAGAACTAGCTATAATTTCGGATAAACATATTCGGATAAATCATTTCAAATCCGAATTTCAATGCTTGTGTTCTTAATGTTCTGTCTTGACTTTTGCTTTTCATCATTAATCAAAATAGTAGTAGCAAGGTCATCATCAACAGCATAATTCATATAAACCATAATGATGAAAATAAAAATATTTCCTACAATAAAAATATGAAAAATAAAAATTACACCCGAGTAATAGGATTTTACCATTAATAAACTTGATTTTCACTTGCCCATGAACCGTTTTAGTTTAAAAGATGTCTTGTTTGATTGCCCATTGGATAAAAAATAAATAATATTTCTGATCTTTACGAATAATATACATTAATAATAAGAACTTGTAATATTGGAAAATTAAAATGTGTTAATAAATTGAATTAATAATCATCAAATATATAAAAGGAATCAGAAAGTAATACTTTAAGAAAAAACTATTTAAATCTAATGTGCCCTTTTTAACAGTTTCGCCGCGCACATAATGCCCCTTTTCCAAATCAAGCGCCATGCCCCTCTGCCCATCTAGATTAAACACTAAGTGTATGTCCACGAAACATTGATAAGTTATGTAATTTGTATTGATTTCTTGTTTTGAGTAAAAATATCACAAGAATTGTTACTGCAAGTTATCTAGGAATACCTCGTACCATCAGCTTGAACGATGGATGAGGCAAGTATAAAAGAATCACTACACACATGGCATCCAACGATCCACAAGCAACCGCTAGCAAAAGGGATCCCTCACCTTTCATGGTGAATCCGTAGTATGGTCCCCTCCAGGCGACACCGTCCGGTATGTGGCTCTGTATCACCTGCTTCACCTCTTCTAGGGCTTGGGGCTGCACAGGCACATCAAAACACTTCCTCTGCAAACATGAGAATATACACATCCAAATAATAAATAATGTCAAGCATGCACAATGTTTTGTTAGTATTTACTGGGTGGTTTTAACTGATTTAAACCTGCTGGTTAAATCCAGGGCAAATCAATGGGTGAAAACCCTGTATGCAAATTAATTATAGGCATGTCATGGGAAAACTGGTCTTAATGCATGTGCATAAAGTGTCATCCCGGATTAGCCTGTGCACAGGCTAATCCGGGACAACACTTTCCGCCTAGTGGATTTATGTTTAGAAGAGACTTCCTAAAAACAGAAAATACCATAAAAGTGGAAAGTGTCGTCCCGGGTCAGCCTGTGCGGACTGCACAGGTTAATCCCGGACGGCACTTTACGCACATGCATTAAGCCCGGTTTTCTAACGACACGCCTCATATGATGTTTTATCCAACCACTTCTCTCGGGTATCACATGTTTATCCAGTAGCTGTACACAAAAAGAGCACGATTCTTTAAAAAATAACTGAACAGTTTAAAATGTTAGTTTACCTGGAACGTGAAAATCTCATCATCATTAAGAATCTGATCATTGTCCAGGTCACAAATCTTGAAAATCCTTTGTAAAGCACCTTTACATGATGGGGTTAACTGAAAAAAACAAACAAGATTTACTTGCAATTATAAAAAAGCCAAAAATATACTCTAAAATGTCTACAGTTAATGTATTGTATATATATTTAATTAAATTATCACATAATTATCACAAAAATTATTAGACAGAAAATATTTCTTACGAGTTTAGAATTGTGTAAACAACACTCATTTCCATGGTTAACACAACAATGATAACACAATGAATCAAATTAGGTAACAAACAAGTTACACAGGATAATTTATATAATCCAACCTCCTTTTCTTCCGCGTTGTATATGGGTGCCTGGGGGTGAAGAACGGCCTTCTGTGCATAGTAAAACAGCTCACTGATGTTCTTAAGGCTCTTGGCTGAACACTGAAGCACAAAGAAGTATTTTGCAAGGCTTTTGAAAAGAATTGAGGTGTGTCAAGGGACTTAATGCAGTTTGTACTGGCTAATCCGGGACAACACTTTCTGCCTACAGTGGATTTATGTTTATAAGAGTCTTCCTTAAAACAGAAAATAACATAAAAGCGTAAAGTGTCGTCCTGGATCAGCCTGTTGCGGACTGCACAGGCTGATCCGGGACGACACTTTACTCACGTGCATTAAGCCCAGTTTTCCCACCTCAATTATACTGCAAGGCTTTCGTAAGTGCATTAAATACTGGTAAATCATAGTTTACCAGAACAGAATTTCATCACAGAATGGTACATGAAGAAAATGTTTGGGCAGAGTGAGCCCTGGTGTACTGGTATCAAACGTTACAGAAGAAAATATCGAAGGTTGAAATCACCTTATTAAAAAAATATATACAGGTTTCATTATTCATTGTTGCAGAATCTCAATACAATACATATTTCAGCTTAAATTTATACAAGATGTAGTTTCGTAATAATTGGTATTATTTATGTATGAAATACGTATTTTATGGATTTTTGTAACATTACCTACCGATATACATGTCTCCACTTCTGCAAACTCATTCAAAATTGGTCTCATAGACTGAAAAATCAAGACATAAATTTGTTTCCATACAACAAAATGTTAATTTGTAAGGCTTTTTGTTTAAGTATAATATTCCAACATATTTTAATGCAACCACCATATAAAAATAAAAATTATATATATCATAATTATATTAAAAGCCACCAATTTATTTATGTAACAAATCACAAAAACCTGTTTGGACACAAGATGCAAAAAAACATTGTTAATTTTAAAGTTAGCCAATGGCAACAAATCTGAACACTTAACTCAAGAAAATTCTGATTGGCTACAACTTTTGTACTCATATATCCCTATAGAACCCTCACAATTAGTAGGGTTTAAACATAGAATTAGGTTAAATTGGCTATAGAATTTTATCCATGGGCATCCCTGATAAATCATGTAAAACAACTATTTCCTGACTATTTAATATTAAGAATGTATTCACTTACCTCGTCCATAGAGTAGTCAATGAGATCAGATTTGTTCGCGACTATAATGACTGGGGTTCTGTGGTCCTCTCCAGTATGTTCTCTGATAAACGGTAGCCACACGGAGGTGACCTGGGAAATTGCATGCACTCCATAGACAACATCTACATAATTATAGTATACATAGAATAATAAGATGATGACTAAGATTTGGATAAGTTAAGACCTTGCTGAGAATATACATGTTGAAACAATTGACAAAAACATCAGCTTTGCATGTTAGTGTCAAGCAGCAAATAGTTGTTTCAATATTGATTATACTTATCCATAAGGTTTTACAAATATATTACTGTTAAAATCTGAGAATGATTCATGTATTTTTAAACAGAATTATCTGTGATCTATTTATTTAAATAGGTTACTATTTCAAACTAGCTCTTTCGTACCGACAATTATTTTTTTCCAGACAAAGAAACTAGTACTGTCCTGGTCCAAACTCCATTGTTGGACAATATCTAATATTTATCTTTTGTCAATATTAAACAATATACACTGGCAAAATGATGTTTCTTACCCCTTCGAAGGTGACATCATCGTCCACTGCCCATACTATACAGATTACATGGGCCTGAAATAAACAATTGTACCATGCAGTAGACTACTATTCAACATTACTGTACAAATCGACTAACATAATGCCTTGCTTCATTAGAAATACAGTTATTATGCTTATTTAATAACATTCGTCAGTATTTAAAATTCAATTTCAACACTGATGCAATTGTAGTTTCACATATAGAAAATCTTGTGCGCTTACATCTGGAGATTTTGATATCAGTCATTCACTTCAACCCATAAATGTTAAGCGATGATACCCATAGTTCACACTAAGTAGGATGCAAAAAAAGTTCATATTACTCACATAAAACTCATCAAAGCTATTCTAGAAATTATCTATGTTCATTGAACAATTGATGTATTTTAATAGAGATGGCAACCAAATGAACCTACCTTTTTAATCTCTTCAATGAGATCTTCTTCCGTTTGTTCTCGATCTGAAATTTTTACATATACCCGAGTTACATGTAATATTACTTAAGCACAAATTTCATGCATAATGTAATAAACTTCACATTGATTAAACTTAAGCATTCAGTAACTTCATCACGACAATAAGTGAGGGTCTGATGATTTTTGAGAACTCAATGCTTCATCTTGCAAACACATTTTGATAAACAGCTCCAAATGTATACCTGGTAATATCTACATACACTGGGAAAAGTAACACAGACATATAGTTTGGACTCCGATAAATTCTGGTTCAAGTGTACATTGACCCTCTAAAACAAAACTCATCTGGAGCACTGAATACATGTACTGAGAATGGGAAATTGGGCCTAAAAAGGCTTAATGCATGTGTGTAAAGTGTCATCCCGGATTAGCTTGTGCAGTCCGCACAGGCTAAACCGGGCTGACACTTTCCGCCTAAAGTGGATTTATGGTTAGAAGAAACTTCCTTGAAACAGAAAATACCATAAAAGCGGAAAGTGCCATCCCGGATTAGCCTGTGCGGACTGCACAGGCTAATCCGGGACGAAACTTTACGCACATGCATTAAGTCCGGTTTTCCCACGACGCGCCTCATATAGAAAGAGAATCCTTCTCCACCATCTTCAGCCAAATGAAAATAGCTATACACACATACATAATTTTGAAGAGCAACTTACAAGAGAAATCTACAATATGTGTTGGAACATTTTCGGGAGTCACATCAGCAGGTATTATAATCTCTTCAGCTTTTGCTGGAACCTTTAAAAAGAATATTGCGTTATATAAATACAACACCACCTCAACACCAGTCCACGGTTATTGTTTACAATAAATGACATTAAACCATTATTAATATTAAAATAAATTCTATAACACTTGGGTGGCTTACAATATACATATTTGACCTACAAAATATATTGTTTAAAATTATTGCAAAATAAATTGTACACGTTTGCATCCCATCACCCATGTAACCCAAAGCTTTTGTTTAATACATGATTTGTGGGGCTAAAAAGGCTGGGCAGAATTTTTTTTACAAGGTACCTCTCTGGCAAATTCTTCACTAACAAGTGACAGAATTAAACAGGTCTTCCCAACTCCAGCTGAAAAATATACAACATCTTTCCATTAAATACAGTACAGCTGAACTGAAACAAATATGTTACTAGCTGTCACAAAGTCAAAAGTTTTTATTTAGGAAATAAATTGCACATGCAAATTTAAGCTGAGCGGAGGCAGCTGGGGTGATGCTCACCTGGAAATAGTGTTATGTAACTCCGAATGACATCAAATAATTTAGTGGTGATAAGTACATTGGTCTACTCTGAACTGAATTGTGTCCGACTCAAATTCCCAAACTCTGTGCAGTGTTTTTAAGTTCAATATTAAGGGACCTTGAAGTGCTTGGAATTGTGAAAATTACTGCTAAATGCCATATTTTGTGAAAATAACAATTTGGCTCTTTATGTACAAAGTTCATGACAAATACCATTTAAAATAAATTTTAATTTCCCAATGCATGAAGTGTGTGGGGGCTACATTGATGGGCTAAAGACTTGAAGAATGGATTTGGATGTCAGCTGGTGAACGACTTGTGAACAGTCACAGGACCAATGTTAAAATTGCAGTTTGCATGAACAGAACATCAATTTTTCTGTTCCTTTGAGGTGTTTTCTTGTCACTGTACTTAGAATTCCCTGAAAACGCCATTCAGTGACTGTTGTGTGATGCTTGCAGATACTTATGTGACTGCCTTGGGATGCTTGCAGCTACTTTATTACTTAAGTGACTGTAGTGGGATGCTTGCATATACTTAAGTGACTGTGGTGGGATGCTATGTACGTAAGTGACTGTCAAAGGATGCTTGTAGCTACATAAGTGACTGCCGTGTTATGCTTGTAGCTACTTTTGCACATAAGTGACTGTCGTGCGATGCTTGCATCTACTTAAGAGACTGTCGTGGGATGCTTGCAGCTACTTGAGTACTTAAGTGACTGTCGTCAGAGTTCTCGGTAACGCGTAATTCGGCATATTGGGACGCATACTTTTATGAAAAGAACGCCATAAATCTCGGTGTTAGATTCTAGGACGTAACCCTTTTCTCTCGCGTACGCATATTTTCCCAAGACAAAGAACGCCTACTCTGCAATAAACACATTCCCCTTCTGCACCAGTGTGTCAATTATCGATAAAATCAAGACGCAGGCGGAGTCAGCTTAACTACAGCTAACCAGTCAGCCAATAAGAATGCGTATGCAAATGAATGTCGTCGATAGAAAGTTTATCACGCCCTCAATCAATTTTGAATTAGTAAAGGTGTAAGTGATTTGTAACACTTTCCCCTTAGGTATGCGTTATGTTATGTGCGTGTAATTAACACCCGCGTTTTTAATAAATTTCTACAAATTTAAAGAAGGCAATATAATTTTTATTTATGCGAAATGAATTGTTTACAAATTATAAGAATTACGATGAATCTGTGTAACTTTACAATGTTCGTACACCGATCGCGTTAAGCGTGTGTCTTCATTTGTTAAAAAAACTACAACTACTAGTGTTTATTAATAAAATAGCTATTAAAAATCATCACTGTACACGGATTATATGCAAACACTTTGGCTGAGGCAACATTTGAATGAGTTAGCGAGTTTACAGTACTTGTCGAAAGTGAATAAATAAATGTCGGCGTCCATTTCTTTTTGTTCTAATTTATAAAAAATTTTGAGTTGTTCCTTTTTAATGAATAAAGTCCTATTTAATTGTTTATTTGCGGGTAGTTAATAAACAGTTTGTTTAAATAAGATTTTTGACACAAAGTATTGTTGTTGTAGTTGTGTCTTTTAAGTGGGTGGGGTACGGGTCTGTTTTGACGATTAGATACTGGGACGCTAACTTTTCATAGGAAGGAGTCCTGGACTCCATGTTTTGAAATCCTAGCGAGAACTCTGGTCGAGCAATGCTTGCAGCTACTTTAGTACTTAACAGACTGTCGTGGGATGCTTGCAGCTACTTAAGTGACTTTCGTGGGATGCTTGCAGCTACTTGAGTACTTAGTGACTTTCGTGGGATGCTTGCAGCTACTTGAGTACTTAGTGACTGTCGTGGGATGCTTGAACCTACATAGGTAACTGTGGTGAAATACTTGCATCTACATAAGTGACTGTCGTGCGATGCTTGCATCTACTACAGTGAATGTAGTGGGATGCATGCAGCTACTTAATTGACTGTCACAGGATGCTTGCAGCTACTTTAGTACTGAAGTGACTGTAGACGGATGCTTGCATCTACTAAAGTGACTATGGTGGGATGCTTGAATCTATTTCAAGTGACTGTCACAGGATGCTTGCAGTTACTGTCCTGGAATGCTTGCATCTACGTGATCTTTCCTGTTATTGAAAGTACCAGGTGCTTGTCTGGATCACGAATGAATTCAAATGGTACATATTATAATGCCTTTTGAGGTAAACACTGAAACCACTCTCGAGCAAAAAATCGGTGCTGGGGAGAAAAATAAGCAGAGAATTTATCCAATGTTAACGTAGTGGCAATGGTCAATTTTGAATTTTTTTGTTATTTTCGTGTTAATTTTTTCACAATCCGAGGATAATAGACCAACCGTCCAAGAGTAAATATTACAGAAACAATATTTATTATTTTACTTACAGTCTCCAACAAGCAATATTCTAACTTCTGGCTTGGAAGTCATCCTGTTGACATTATTTTATTGCATAAGCTTCTTTAGTTTAGCACATCATGATAGAATGTGACCTCATGACTTTGTAAAATAATGGTCATGCAAAAACATCATGTTCTCCGTTAATTAGAGCTCAAGCGTTTAAAAATGTTATACCACTATCATTTTCTATAGTCTTATATAAAGAAGTTATGGATAATTTACTTCTACAGTGGAGTAATTCGGAAAAGTCTAACACAAAAGTCAACTTGTGTTCCTAAATATTATTTAGACTAATTTCCGGCGGAAATAGAATGAAAGCATGCGCGTAAAACCGGCGAATTACTTCCTGTCAAAACAAGCGTCTGCTCTTCAGAAGTTGGTTTGATAAAATATATTTTATTTGTTAAAAAGTGAGTTAACGTTTACAGAAGTATTGTTCTTAATAAGCAACCCTCTTTATTGTATTAGCTGTAATAGAATGTTCATTATGTTTGCATTATTTACCGAATTAATGTTTCCGCTGGTGTTACTTGTATTCGTAACCTCATCAACTCATACTCGACCGTGAGTATGATAAAACATGAGTAAACATGATAAATTCGTAACATATTGATGTCTTCCTACTATATTGTTAAATTGGAGGTGCTCAGATAATGAGATACATAACAAAAATGGTTTCAAATGAATATCTGTCACAACTATGCCTATGGGGCAGTGTGTTCTACAGGATATTTTTCAAGTGCCCCTGTCCTGGGAGAGTTCAGTTGGCCGAAAAAAAAGTACACTGCATTTGTTAAATGACATAAGCTGGTGCTTTGTAGCTCTTAAAATATATGCTGGTGGCGTCAGTTTCGGACGATGTTGACAATCAAATGGAACATTTCCGTTCATTAGGCTCTGAGGATGAAATGTTTTGTCACTGTTACGAGTTTTCTAACATATTAAATAACAAAATAAAATGTATTTTGTTTACAAATTGTCGAAATAACAACAAACATGGCCGTACCCATTTCTTGCCTAAACGTGACTGACGTCATCAGTTTCGGACGGTGTACAGGGTATGTGCAAAAGTGAGTCTGTAGCAAGCTGATAATAAATGTTCAAACTATAAAACTATTTTATTGTTGTTTTCTTTTATTTAGTAAAAAACAACAATAAACTTTTTTATAATGTTATGTCTAAAGTTGGTTACTCCTCCACACTGCAGTAAGAACACAAATTTGTAGACTCTGAGGAGTACTTCAGTCTCCGCAAAAGTCGTGAATCTATTACTGGCCACGAGGACCAATAATGCCCCAAATACTGGCCCGGACAAACTATTACTGGCCACTTATTTTTTTGCAAGAAACATTTAAATACGAAAAAAACTATATATTTGATGAAAACTGAAACAATATACATTTGAGAGTGCTTTATGAACTAAGGCTCCTACTATCAGCATGTTAATTTTGCAAGATATATATGAATTCACTTGTATTTGTCAAAGTCCTTTCAACGTCTTCAACAATGTTAAACTTGAACTGGAACTATAAGACAACAACATTGATAGGTTTCTTGTTACACGGTCATTACACTGTCATGTCAACAGTGTAGTCGGGAACCAATTCTCTCGCGAGACTTGTGACGTCATCTTATTGAAACACAAACATGTTTAAATTCAACCAATTAAAACGCAAGACGGAACTAGTCGAACGAAAACCGAAAATGAAAGGAGATACATACCGAGAGTGACATAATTTTGTACACAGAACTCACAGCAATCGATGTCGTAAAATATTTTTGACAGAAATGTTCACCGGACACGAGGACCAGTATTCGGACAGTTTTTCCCGGACCTCCCGGATTTTAGCGGCAATGTCCGAGGTCCGACGGTCTTTCGTTGAGACTGTACTTATTAATTGGGGAACTCAACTTCATGTGTTGTTACATGAATATTAAACCTATTAGCAACACGTTCAACTGGTAGACTCTTTTCTTTACTCATTCCGTAGTGGTCTGTCATGACTTGGGGGAAATATGTCGACCTTTATTTTGTGTTATCAGGTTAATGATACTGTGATAAAATTAGTCTTGATCGTGAGCGCAAGAACAATTCATAACGAATATGTAGGTGATAAATAACTTTGTTATCGTATTTTGGAAGCACCCTGTACCAAATGTTGTATATTATGTCACAATGAAACATAAATGACTGACATCAATTCGTGGAAATTGAGAATTTGTCTAAAAATAATAAAATATGGTAAAATACTGAGAAGAATAAAAATGGACATGAGGAAATGCGGTATTTTTCAACTGCATTAGAATTTATATATATTTTAAACTTTGTGATCTCCATATACGTGAATAAAATGATGCAGCCGACGAAACTCCGCTCTGTTTACCAAGTGTGCTTAAATCATGCGTCAAATTTCTTTTAACGAGAGGTTAGTACGTTGTAAACAAAAACCGTCTGAAACTCATGTACGTCCGAAACTGATGCCGTGACGATACTGCAATAGGGCGACTGAATAAGGACAATATTTCATTTTTTGTAATTGTATTCAATTCAAATGCCACTAAGTAATTTATCTATAATAATAATTGTTAAATTGAAACGGTTTTCACAATTGCAATTCAGAGCATTTTTCAGTCAGACCATGAAAGTAGCCTACCTTTCCAGCACTTGTTACTGGATGGCTATATAAAACTGAGTTGACACGTCTATATTTAGTCAGGGCTCGAATTAAGCACTCTTAAACTCACAAAATGCATGTAAAAAATCAATTTTGCAATTATTTTTTTCTGCTGATCACAAAAAAATGCAAGTGAAAAATATATGAACATAAAAATCATCTTCATAATGCATCGTAACCCAACTTTTAGCACAAATCTCGCACCTGTTACGAAGGGAGATTATATAGATAACGATGAATGGACCAGGCAAAAAACAGCCCCAAGACAAACTGGTCAGATGTTAAACTGTCCCCAATAAGCCTTACAGGACACACATTTTGGTTAAACCAGTCACAACAGTGTCAAACAGAAACATTTTTTTCTTAAATAATTCGATTTTTTGTGTATTATTATGTTACAATTTAAATGTTGAGTTAAATAACTGGACAAAGTGTAACAGTTGTTTATTGTATAAACGTTTGCTACGAAATATTTTTGGTTGGTTGGTTGATTTTGGGTCGTCGTCTGGTTTGTCAATGTCATTGGCCTTATACACGTATGACTTAGTCCGTCATAGAATTGGGCCATCCCAAGTTGGACTACACTATGGAGACTGGTTTAAACAGGCAAGTATGAAAACGTTCAGCTGAACAAACATTACAGTCTTTCCAAAGGTGAAATGTGCAGCTCGAGTTTAAACAAACATGTCGATTTCGTTTTTGCATGCCTTTAAACTCAGTTTAAAGTTAATAAAACACATTTTAATAAAAAAGGTTATATAGTTGATTTTGCTATTACTAAATGACATCGAGAGAAGAAACTAATTTTTGCCAGTTGAAATATAAGTCAATCGCAAAATATTGCTAGTGGCAAAAAAGTTGAATTTTTGCCTTGATTTAGTAAAGGACATTGTTGGTACATACTCTCCATGCGTGGAACGTGACGTCGTTGGTGTAAGGAGACATTTCGAGCTCTTTTGTAGAAAACATGGGTTAACATGGCATACATAAACAAGACAGTTTGTTTTTACAACATTAGAACAGTAAAAGTGGATAGGCATTTTCAATTACATTTTTCTGTTCGTGCAATTCAGACTGAATTTTCGCAGTTTTAATTTAGTAACAGATACATAGTTAAACCAAAAGAAAGAAATGAATTATTGATTGAATTAATTAAATTTATCAACAAAAAGTGTGGATATTCAGTCTTTGATATTAACTATCAAAAATTACTTGCCATTCGGGCCAGTAATTTTAGAATTTTTACTTGCCCAAAACATTTTTTACAAGCCATTTTTTAAATTAAAACTGCATAGAACTTTGTTGACATCAACGAAAATGCGGAAGCAAAAACGAGGTACTCGATTAAATTAACGCAGAGGTTAAACATGATCCAGATCTGGTCACTGCAAAATCATTTAATAGTGATCAAGATAACGTTTATGAATAGCCATAACCTTAAAATAATCGATTATAACGCATCGGTCCGAAAGCATTAGAATAACGTGTCACGTGCAGGTGCGCGTTGTAAAAGTGTTAAAAAATCGAATTTTTGATATATTTTGAGAATTTCCGGCTACATTTTTGTTTCTAAATGAAAGATTTCAGATCATGTTCATGCTTTGTTTAGTTACTGAACAGATGTTTTTTGAAATAACCGTTTTTTTTGCCACACTATTTTACTGGCCAGGTGCTAATTTCGAAGACTGGATATTATAAAATTCCAAAAGGGTGAGTAAATCGCATTTACTTTTTTAGGGTCTATTATATTCATTGACATGCGTTTAAGGTTACTTGTGTGTGGATACATGCCTGTTACGCTGATTGGTTAAATCATAATGTCATTGTAAATCAAAGATAATCTGAGTGTTCCCATTGGCTAATATCGTTTTTACTGTGTGATTAAACTCCACCTACAGGGCAGTGCTACTCAATGATTTATTGCGGCTTAGGAATAATTTTAAATTGTCTGCGAAATGACACTCGCTTTGATCATTAGTACACGGCTTTATTAATTGAGGGGGTGTACATGTTCCTAGAGTGAAAACAGCCATTGTAAGGTAAGAGATTAGCTTTCACAGTGGGGATTATCGGTTTGCTGCAGTAAACATATCTTATTAATTGACAAAAAAAACAAGTGTCCCGGGCGATGTTTAAAGTGCGAGACTGATTTTAGGCACCCTGGATATGTTCAAGTTAGAATTCAAGTGCCCCGGTTAGGGCATAGGAAATGCCCTGCTATGGAGACAATCACACTAAGTCCTGAGCGCCTGTGAGGTCCCAAGCTGTTCGAAATGCCTTATAGGCCAATCACTACCGAAAGGAAAAAATCCACAAAAGCATGAGGCGTTAGTATTGATACCTGCTAAAACTACTGAGAGCATAACATCTTGCAATGACCATGCATCTAATACTGCAATTTATATAGCATAAGTGTCTGTTACTTTTATTTAAATGTCTTTGATCGTGAATAGTCACTTCTAAAATGTGTTTCACTGAAAAGCGTGAAGACATCAGTCCATACCAGCTTATCTGAAAAATACAAGCATATAGAGAATTAATTAACATTCAAGGGAAATGTCAAAGATGCCAAAAATCAGGCTGTTAAAATATACTATTGGAGCAGTAATGAACAATTTTAGATGGAGTTTAATGGATAAAATGGAAGTTTGGATACATTGGAGGTTTTATTTTTGACTGACAAAATGTACATTGGACAGTGTTTTAAAACTAACAACTTTTTTAATTTCATTTTGCTTAACATGAAATTAATATGTTGCGCATAACAAAAAATGATATTTATAAATATAATATGCAATTATTTAACCTTTGAACAGGCCTCAATGAGCTATGAAGTGATTATTTTGGGCAGCATATTAATGAGAACCCTGGACGTGTGTTTGCTGCACAGTCTGCCATATGGCCATTTGTATGTGACATATTTTTAGATGAACAAGTATTTATTCTTGAGTCTAAGTGAAGTCTATTCCAAAGTCCTTCTAGAATGGGTTGGTGAATACAGGCCTAGTAAGTAATACTCGACCTTGAGAGAAAGTAAGTATATAAATATTATAAAACTGGCTCTCTACTTCAGACTCAGACTCTGTCTATTCGGTGAAATATTTTTCTTATATGAATGACTTTTTGAAAGGGAATGTGTTTTGTTTTTTTAACAGATTTTTTTTTTAAAAGAGCAAATACCCAGCATAGTATGAATAATGTACTGGTTAGCAAGTATTTGTCGGACAGTAGTATTATCCGGATGTTTTTAAATACACATGTTTCGTAACCGCTTTTCGTATTTTATCATCATGTACAAAGAATCGTGTGTATTTTCAAGTATGTTTCGTTGTTCTTCGAAAAAAGTGAGTTAATTATTTGGTTAAAATCCCTAGTGTGTACGTTGATAGCCTATAACGCATGCAAATGTCGTCTTGGAAAGAACGATAGAAATTATCATCTGATAATTAATTTGTATTGTAATATACATTAAATAAATTTATAAATAATTTGTTTGTTCCTTTCACTGTTAAATAAAACGTACTGAAAATAATTCTGTCAGCGTGAAAAATACCTTGTTTTATGTACCCCATTCAGGGCCTCTTTTGTTGCGCATGCGCACAAAAGACACTTATTTTGTTTACATATGCAAACGGGTCATGGAACCAGGATTTTATATGCGAATTCTCATTGTTGAATTCGTTCATTCATTTAAACTGTCTGAAAATAAATGCATATTTCGTCCGACAAATACCAGTAAACTTTATTTGAAAGACTTGTTACACAAACTTCCTTATTATTTCCCGTTATTCAAAATTAATAATTTTTTTGGGGAAAAAAAAGCAGCGATCAATAAAAATCTTTACAGCATTTCATAAAATTCCATAAAAATGCAGTTTAAACGCATAAATTTGGTTCATTGCAAATGAAATGATTTGCTTTGATAAGGATGGCTTTCATGTTTGAAGCAGTCTGCATTTTGTTGACTAATCTTGCCCCATGCTGTTTTATATCCACTCAGCTTTAGCTTTAATCACAGTTTTATTGGCATATTCTTTGATCTTACCTTCCCTTTAAAGAAACGCGTAATGGTTATTACGTTAAAATTAAATGATTTAACCACAATATATGCTGATAAACAAGTAAGAAACATTTTGTCTTTGTGCACCATTAAGTTTTACGTGCTTAATTTAATATGTTTACCAGATCTGTTCTGTTAAACTTGTTGAGGCTTGAACATTGACAAATAAACTGAAGTTGGTTGTGCGATGTATAGTTGTATGCTTAACACGGCTTTATCAGTATTTGAAATGATATTCAGATAATCTGCGGGCATTCCACTGTGAACAAGAACCCAATATTTAAAAAAAAATGTGTTGGTGATATTTCAACCTTGGATTTGTTTAACTGGTATGTTTTTATTTTAAAATATTTTGTGTTCACAGGATTGGTAGAATTAAAATATATTATATGAATAAAAAACAAACATAGATAGCCAAAATAAAATTGCATTAAATAACTGCTATTAGTTTTTGAAAGATTGGTTAATAGCCCTTGCTTAAGCATAGGATTTTCATAATGTTGAAGGTTAAGGTCATACATGTAACTTAATCGTATGGAAAAATATCATTTTGGGGTTGGTTGCTACATGTACAAGTTTTCATGTATATAATTTTACCCGTAAGTAAACCGGAATGTCAGGTTATTGTTACAGCCACCTCACTGTTTGCTAGGTTCATGCTTAAACTAGTGCTAAAGCTAACTTATAATTATTCTGACAAATTGTCCAACAAAAGACACTGTTGAACGTGACTCTCAAATCTATTTGCATTAGGCTTGACATTTTCAAAACATTTTTGGTTCACATGTTTAATATAATAAAATACAGATTTCTATTTTGGTTACAAACTACTATATGTTGACAGAGTTATGGCCCCTTTTCTACTTAAATTCCCTAAAAACATGGTTTCTGTCAAATAACTAAAGAAAGGCTTGACATATTCAAGTAAATTTTGGTACACATGTGTAACATCATAAAATACTGGTCATGTTTGACTTTTGTTACAAACCACTAAGCGTTTACAGAGTTATGGCCCCTTTTTGACTTAAAGTCCCTAAAAGCATGGGTTCCAGACCATAACTCATGAAAGGCTTGACATATTAAAATAATTTTTGGTACACAGTTGTAATATCATAAAATACAAGTCAATTTCACCTTTGTTACAAACCACTAAATATTGATGGAGTTATGGCCCTTTTTCAACTAAAATTCCCTAACACTTTTCCAGACAAAAACTCATAAAAGGCTTCACAAATTTTAATTATTTTATGTACATGTTACCATCATACAATGCAGTTACAAACCACTAAATGTTTATAGAGTTATGGCCCCTATTGAACTTCAAGTTTTCCAAATACAATGTTTCCAGATGATAACTCATGAAAGGCTTGACATATTCAAATAATTTTTACTAGGCAGGTTTAACATTATTAAAATGCAGGGCGAGTTCAACTGTGGTTACAAACAACCAAATTTTGACAGAGTTATGTCCCATTTTCAATTTAAAATCCCTAAAAACATGGTTTCCAGAGAATATCTCATGAAGGCTTCACATATTTAATTTATTTTAGATACACAAGTGTAACATCATAAAATAAAGCTTTCTCTTTGGGTCCATTTCTTTCAAATGAATACCATAGTTTTGTGAAAAGGCCATATTGTGGGGGTATATTCGTCACTCTTGTGACAGTTCTAGTTTTGAAAGGAGTTGTTTGCCTGTCTGCTTTTCAGTCTATCCATACAAAAAGGTGTCTTCTCCATAACTTAATGCCGTACAGAGCATTTTCAAAATATTTTAAATGGGATGTCATATGTATTGAGTCCTCCTGCAAGCATCTTAAGATCTAAAAGCCAAAATAATGTTTCTGATGGAATTTGCAAAAGTCACAGTCCTAATCGTTAGACCAGGGCTCGTATAAACAAAACAAATTCATAAAATTCCTTAAGTCTCTGGCTAATTCGTGTGTAGGTCTTTCAATATGAAAATGTTGTAAACTTGTAAATATCGCTTATATGTTTCATATTGCAGCCTTCTTTGTACATAAACATCTTAGGAAATACCAACCATCTTTGTGAATACCAACCCAGTGGTCATATCCACAGAACATCTTAGGAAATACCCACCATCTTTGTGAATACCAACCCAGTGGTCATATCCACAGAACATCTTAGGAAATACCAACCATCTTTGTGAATACCAACCCAGTGGTCATATCCACAGAACATCTTAGGAAATACCAACCATCTTTGTGAATACCAACCCAGTGGTCATATCCACAGAACACCTTAGGAAATACCAACCATTCTTTGTGAATACCAACCCAGTGGTCATATCCACAGAACACCTTAGGAAATACCAACCATCTTTGTGAATACCAACCCAGTGGTCATATCCACAGAACTCCTTAGGAAAATCCTATATTTAAGTGAACATTTTAAATAAAAATTTCATTGCGAAAACCAATAATTTCTTTCTGAAAAATGGTAAAAGAAGAAACAACACTTGATTCTTTATCAGATTAAAACCATTTAAGACAAAATAAACTTTACATGAACCAGCCACAGACTTAAGGAATTTTACGATTTTAAGAAATGTACTCAAGCTTTTACTAATGAGCTTTGTGGATATGGGCCCAGCTTTTACTAATGAGCTTGGTGGATATGGGCCCAGCTTTTACTAATGAGCTTGGTGGATATGGGCCCAGGCTCACCACTCATCAGAAGATAATTTTGCTGCTATGTTTTAGAATATTGAGGCCCAATTGATGATGATGATTATTATTATTCCTTTAAAAAATACTGATTTTAACCACAACTTTAAATTCATGTTGTTTATGTGAATTCTTACAGTATTCAAACTTTCATATAGATAAGAATGGATTAGTAATAAAATTTAACCAGCATTTGGTAGTCACTATGGAAAAAAGTATTATCATAATTTAACTATGTCAAATTTAGTAGACCTGGGCAAGTGTGCGCCTACTAAAGTCTTATGTGATTATAGAATATGGCCTTAACATGTTTTAATAAGCCGCAAAAAAATACCATCATCTTTTGTTTAGATACTGACCTTGTCTTCTTTGTGAGGTAGAGGGCAGGGCTGGTGAAATCTCGTATTGCCTTACTTGTCCGTTTCTGACAAGCATTGTTTGCTATTTGTCTGAACAGTAATTATTTTGCAAATTCTGGCAAAATTGCACTTGTCCGTACATGCTCTGGGACAAGTTGGGCAATAAGGACAAATCATTTTGCCACCCCTGCAGAGGGGAATTCAAAAATGGTTATATTAGGTTATATTTTCTGCGCCATAGCTGCATGCATGCACCGGACTATACTGGTGTTGTTTTGTAAAGATCAATGTGAAACTTCAGCCAATATTCATTACAGTTCCGTATCGTAAGCGACCTCACCCTTATTAGTACATGATGATTAACCGATAACTGAAGAAGAGAAAGCTTCTCTTACAGACAATAAATGGAATGTAGCTGATTTATATGATAGTTCATGCACCTGCTACATGGTCCTAAATATTGATTTCTTCTCACTGTTATTGTCAATAAATAACAATACAAAAATTACCCTTAATTTACTGAATGAGTCTCTGTGTTAGAATAAAATGCTCCATTGTATATTGGTGCTCCATATTCTTAAACAAGTGTAAAACATATTTCATGATTTATAAGCTATTTCAATAATAAGCAGAAACCGATATTGTGAAAAATGAACATTATTCAAACTGCTTCTATACCCATTAAGTAACCACAATCAATTTGTACAATATTTCAGCAAAATTCTATAATATGAATAGCATTAAGTTACATGAGTCAGTTTTTTAAAATGTTAGCGTGCATTCCAAATTAAAGACCTATTACTCCAGTGTGCCTCCCAGCCTTGGAAACCCCACACATCCCTTCCATTGTTTGAATCTTGCATGATACATTTTTGGCTGTTTTTCCAACACCCAGGTTCGTGCTCGCAAAACATGTTCTCTATCTATAAGCTTTTTTTTTGTTGCAATCTTTTTCATTTGGGGTTAATGAAGAAAAAGTTTTAGCCAAACAGAATTTTCTTCAGCCCAATGTTGAAACATTTAGCCATTGGCTCATTTAGCAAATGGCAGTGTTGTCCCATTATGCTCATTAAGCTGACAGCAAGGTATTCAACAAAGTTTGCATTAGAAGGTTGAATGTTCAAAATCAAACTGTAAGATATTCCAACACTCATGACTTTTATTTTCAGGTTGTCACACTAAAATATTAAATGGGCATCACAGAGCATGGACTAATGTAAACAGACTGGTCAGAAATTTATCACTACACAAAATACAAGGATGGCAAGACGGAGACTAGAATTAGCCATACAGGCAGGGCAGTCTATTGCAAAAGGTATTCTGGTTATGGACTGATTGTCTTTCTCCGAATATGAACTGTTAAATGTGTGATGGAATAAATTGCATACATTTGTATATCCATTGATGCCTGACCATTAGAAAGTACACGTGTACGTTAAAAAAGGAAATTAAAACAAAGAGATGTTTATTCCAGCTTATATGCTATGTTGACCTCCACGAAACATGTTATAGCAACACTGGAAATTTAATATTTACACTGTAAAGATAGCTGATTGTTATCAGAACTATGGATATACATTTAGAGTTTAGCCAAAACTATTAAATAAAACCTGAAAGCACCTTACCACCTATTTTTTATAAATAATTGGTGTAGTTGTGTTGAGAAAACATTTGAGTTCTACATAAACTTTATAAAGAGATTAGTTGATAAAGGCCTTGAACAGAAGGCATGAAATTGATAGTATTTTTATAGCACAGCTAATGAAAAATGTATAAGGCATAAAAAAAAATCATGCATATGGAAGAAAACATTTGAATACAACCCTCTTATCTGTTTTCATGAATTTATATTGAAAATTTACAAACCATATTCTTTGAGGATCCGGCTTCACTTTGTTTTGTTATGTGGCTGAATGGCTAATGGAAGTTTAATTTCAGATCTTGTCTCGGCTTTAGAAATCTGAATGCTGATCTTGCTTTTCCGATTGTAAAAGTTGTTCAGTGTGTTGGGTATCCTTGATTTACTATGCATTAATGTTCTGTTGGTCTTTGTACTTAATATCTTTCAATTTTATGCTTTTGTAGAAGTGTTTGTAGCTCCAAGTACTTTTCCACTTTTTCAGTTTGAATTAAAAAAGAGTTGAATCACTTAAGCTGAACTTGGTTGGATAATTTTTATGTTTATATTTTATTGTACTAACCGAAGATCATTCTGAACAATATATTTGTTCGGGTAATTATTTGTTTGAATTTGCATTTATCGACTGAATAAGTCGATAAATGCAAATTCAAACTAACATTCAACAAGACTATTGACTTGCATAATTTCATACTATCAGCCTACCATGTAGCACAAGTATTGTAAAGATTAAACCTTGAGTAATTGTTCAGTTCACCAGCAGATAGATTAAAATTTTGTTCACCCTTGTTTTCTTTTATGATGAAAGTATGACACAGTGACTAGTATTCTATAACATTGCTTACACCCATTGTTTGGAGCATTGTCACAGAATGCCCTAGATTGTTAGACAATAATGAATGATCCTGGATGTATTCATTGAGTATTGATATTTTCTTAATGGCCCAACTTCTTTAGAATGAGTCATGCAATTCTCCTCTTTTAGTTTAGAGACCTATGGTAAACATGTATCTAAATATGAGCTGGATATTCATACTTTTATTGTGTCACCTGAAAAAGCGACATATAGTGGTTACTTACGGCCGCGGCGTTGTTGGTGACAGCTGCGGCGGTGTTCTCTTGAGTTTGTGCAGACAATAACTTGTAAAGTTTTTGTGCAATCATTAGGCAACTTTAGGGAAAAGTAAGCAGGCATAAAAGGAAGGTTAAGGTATTCAACCCATAATACTCAATGTCTAGAACACCACAAATCATATTATTTTCTTGAACGGCATTCATATCTGGACTCGTCTGCAAAATTTTGGGAGATTTTACCATTTGGTTTGTCAGATATAGTTTTTTAATTACCATACCCCCTCTTTTGCTAAACACATCAAAAACTGAAAAGCTATAGGCATCTTTACAAGTGAAATACTTTATTAATATTTCATAAACTTCATATAAATAAACATTTATGAATGGTAATATTATGAAAATAATCAACAATTATTCTTGAATGACTTTATATGGAAGTAATATGTACTCATATTGCTAATTATATTTATGATCAATGAGAATTTTCCTGTTCTATTTTTTGAAAGCCATAAACAAAATGTGATAAACTTGCTTATTTTATGCATGTTCTGAATCTAAACCATAATATATTTTATTCTTGGACTATAAGCCACACAATGAAGGCAAAACAAATAAACTTTACCATGCAAATTTGAAAAATTAAAACAGTTTTTAACACTACCCCCATAAAAAATTAAGCTGGATTTTTTTCCAGAGATACCTTTTTTTATTATTTTTAAATAATTATTGAAAACCTAAGAAAGATACTCCCATAAAACTTTAAAAAGTTCTTAGATACAAAATACAAGCAATATATAAAGTTAGTTCCATAACTTTTGAACATAAAACATTAAAATTAAACTTTGTTTCATCATTGTATATTCTATTATAAACAATATTTATTCAAAAAGTCTAAAACACATAATCTAGAATATGAACAAAAGAGTTGAATTAACTAAATTTACAATTACTACATTTTATAAATGAAATAAATATAAACATAATAGACAGAACCAATGTGTTGCATGAACACATTTCCATCTAAAAAATTTTAACGTTCCAGACCATGTCCATCATGAACTTGACTGGGTTAAAAAAATGAGTGTTTTTCAAAAAATCAGCTAATTTATGTTATAAAAGTTTCTAACGTCCTTTTTGCAACTGTAATATAGGGCTTCCCATCCATTATATTTACATGTTAAATACTAAATAAACTGTCCGCGCCTTAGCAGTTGAATGTTTCGATGGTACATAAACCGGATGTCTTCTGCTGTAGTATTTTTATCACGTCAGTATAGGCAAGAAGACCCAGAGAATCAATGTTTCTGGCCTTCTCATTTTTTAACATAAGCTGGTTGCGCCCAGCTGTTGATGAATATGGGAATGCGACGGCTACTAGCGATGCCTCTGGTGGAACACTAACAGCCTGGTCGCCATCTAACATGTCGCCCATCGTACTGGATGTGTGTTTGCTTTTCTGAACAGCAGCATCACTGAAAATAAGTTTTCAGTACACAGTTTTACAGTAGAATCAACTTACAGACTGATATTAATTTACACAACAATCATTGCTTAAATAATTGTCTGGTATGGCACCGATGTCAGTTGATCAAAATTTAATGCCAATTGTTGAATTTGTACAGATGTTTTAGTAACCGACTTATAAGGTTATGTTATAACACTTAACATAATGACAAAGCAAAATTGATGGCATTTTCAATATGGAAATTGTAACATAATTATATGATTATTTCAAAACATAGAACTTTGTTAAATAAGCTTGGAAACTAATACTAGTACTTCATCTTATTATATTTCCAAACTTTACATGTATGTTCCGTGTATAAATAAAAATCAAACATTTTTATAAAGTATATTTACACGACCAATCACGAGTTGTCATTATCGTAGTAACTATTACCATACAAACAAACGCCTTTACAGTAAGATAATGAACTGATACTAACCCGTATACAGCTTGGTATTAGGCTTGCCGTTTGACTTGGTTTCTTTGTCAGTTTTCCAATAGAGAACAATTATTGACATCTCATTAGTCAATGTTGCAATATTTCACGTAGACATAAACAGTCAAACTAATATGCTTCTCGGTAATTTTTCAACCACACTGTCACAGATCATGGCAGCTGATCATAGCCGACAAAATTTACATTGTTACTGTGACTTTTTCTCTTGAAAATCTACCTCTTTTATTATGTTTTCGTCAGTCAGAATGATTATATCAAAGTAAATAAACGCTGTCATATGCACATACAATTCAATAAGCGTTCAAATGATCATGATTTCCAAAGGGAACAAACTCTGATTCTGCTTTTGTTTTAATTATACTCGTTACATTTTAAGAGTTATTTTATATCTAATTTGCTTTTAAAAGTGACGATATTAAAATCTGATAATAATACTATGGTGTAGCTAAAGAAATATATTATTTTTAAAGAAGTTTTGTATGTATTCCGAATGCGAACGGTAAAGTACGGACGGCTACGGCTTTCGTCAAAACTCACGGAAATTAACAAGCTAATTGTGGGTTCAATACCTAAAGTTCAATTTTCTGCATATTTGCTTTTATCACACGTGAGTTATGCCCCTTTTTGTGCGTCAACATTTTCATTCAAACAACGTCTCCTAAACCGCTTAGCAGATTTTCACAAAACTTCACAGGAATGATCCTTGGCCTTGGGTGACCCTCTTTCAAAATTGTTCAAATTGTTTCGGTCCGCTGCATATGTAGGTCACCAGAGCTAAAAATATATTTAAAAAGTGAAAACTTTAAAAATCTCTGAAACTGCATGGCTGAGAGCTTTCATATTTGGTATTTGGCATCCTCTAGTGGTCCTCTACAAGGTTGTTCAAATGATGCCCCAGGGGTCAAAACTTCATACGCCCCGGAGGTCACATAGTTTATATAGACTTGCATAGCAAAATTACTTTAAAAATCTTCTACTCTGAAACCGCAGGGCCCAGAGGTTTCATATTTGGTATGTAACATTGCAAAGTGGTCCTCTACAAAGATTTTTCAAATGATGCCCCTGGGGTCAAACTGGCCACGCCCCGGGGGTCACATTGTTATATAGACCTAAATAGCAAAATTACTTCAAAAATCTTCTCCTCTGAAACCCCAAGGCCCAGTGGTTTCATATTTGGTATATGGCATCCTCTATTGGTCCTCTACAAAGATTGTTCAGCTGATGCCCCTGGGGTCAAAACTGGCCATGTCCCGGGCGTCACATTGTTTATATAGCAAAAATAGCAAAATGACTTTAAAAATCTTCTCTTCTGAAACTGCAAGGCCCAGAGGTTTCATATTTGGTATGTAACATTGCAGAGTGGTCCTCTAGAAAGATTGTTCAAATCATGCCCCTGGGGTTAAAACTGACAACGCCTCGGTGGTCACATGGTTTATATAGACTTAAATAGCTAAATGACATTGAAAATCTTCTTCTACGAAACCGCAAGGCCCAGAGGTTTGGTATTTGGTTGGTAATATTGTATAGCGGTCCTCTACAAAGAGTGTTCAAATGATACCCCTGGCGTCAAAACTAGCCACGCCCCGGGGGTCACATTGTTTATATAGACTTAAATTACACAATTACAGCAAAAATCTTCTCCTCTGAAATCGCAAAGCCTAGTGCTTTCATATTTGGTATGTTGCATCCTCTAGTGGTCCCCTACAAAGAGTGTTTAAATTATGCCCCTGGGGTCAAAACTGGCCATGAAACCACAAGGCCCAGAGGTTTCATATTTGGTGTGTAACATTGCATAGTGTTCCTCTACAAAGATTGTTCAAATGATGCCCCTTGTGTTAAAACTGGCCACGCCCCAGTGGTCACATGGTTTATATAGACTTCTCCAAAATCGCAAGGCCCAGAGGTTTGGTATTTGGTTGGTAACATTGTATAGGGATCCTCTACAATGATTGTTCAAATAATACCCCTGGGGTCAAAACTGTCCACGCCCCAGGGTCACATGGATTATATAGACTTAAATAGCAATATTACTTTAAAAATCTTCTCCTCTGAAACCGCAAGGCCCAGAGGTTTCATATTTGGTATGTAACATTGCATAGTGGTCCTCTACAAAGATTGTTCAATGAAGCCCCTGGGCTAAAAACTGGCCACGCCTCGGGGGTCACATTGTTTATATAGACCTAATAGCAAAATTACTTCAAAAGTCTTCTCCTCTGAAACCGCAAGGCCCAGTGGTTTCATATTTGTTATGTGGCATCCTCTAGTGGTCATCTACAAAGATTTTTCAAATGATGCCCCTGGTGTTAAAACTGGCCATGCCCTGGTGGTCACATGGTTTATATAGACTTAAATAGGTAAATAACTTTGAAATCTTCTCCGAAACCTCAAGGCATAGAGGTTTGGTATTTGGTTGGTAACATTATATAGGGGTCCTCTACAAGATTGTTCAAATGATACCCCTGGTTCAAAACTGTCCACACCCCTGGGTCACATGGATTATATAGACTTAAATAGCAAAATGACTTTAAAAATCTCCTCTGAAACCACAAGGCCCAGAGGTTTCATATTTGGTATGTAACATTGCATAGTGGTCCTCTACAAAACTTGTTAAAATGATGCCCCTGGGGTTAAGACTGGCAATGCCCCGGTGGTCACATGGTTTATATAGACTTTTTTAAATAGCTAAAATGACTGAAAATTTTCTTCTCTGAAACCGCAAGGCCCAGAGGTGTGTTATTTTGTTGGTAACATTGTATAGGGGTCCTCTACAAAGATTGTTCAAATGATGCCCTGGGGTCAAAACTGGCCACGCCCCGGGGGTCACATTGTTTATATAGACTTAAATAGCACAATTACAGCAAAAATCTTCTCCTCTGAAACCGCAAATCTAGTGGTTTCATATTTGGTATGTTGCATCCTCATGTAGTCCTCTACAAAGAGTGTTTAAATTATGCCCCTGGGGTCAAAACTGGCCACACCCCGGGGGTCACATGGTTTATATAGACTTAAATAGCAAAATGACTTTAAAAATCTTCTCTGAAACCGCAAGGCCCAGAGGTTTCATATTTGGTGTGTAACATTGCATAGTGTCCCTCTACAAAGATTGTTCAAATGATGCCCCTGGTGTTAAAACTGGCCATGCCCAGTGGTCACATTGTTTATATAGACTTAAATAGCTAAATAACTTTTAAATCTTCTCTGAAACGGCAAGACATTGAGGTTTGGTATTTGGTTGGTAACATTGTATAGGGGTCCTCTACAAAGATTGTTCAAATGATACCCCTGGTTCAAAACTGTCAACGCCCCTGGGTCACATGGATTATATAGACTTAAATACCAAAATGACTTTAAAAATCTTCTCATCTGAAACCGCAAGGCCCAGAGGTTTCATATTTGGTATGTAACATTGCATAGTGGTCCTCTACAAAGATTGTTCAAATGATGCCCCAGGGGTATAAACTGGCCATGCCCTGGGGGCACATGGTTTATATAGACTTAAATAGCTAAATGGCTTTGAAAATTTTCTTCTCTGAAAACGCAAGGCCCAGAGGTTTGTTATTTTGTTGGTAAAATTGTATAGGGGTCCTCTACAAAGATTGTTCAAATGATGCCCTGGGGTCAAAACTGGCCACGCCCGGGGGTCACATTGTTTGTATAGACTTAAATAGCAAAATTACTTCAAAATTACTTCAAGAATCTTCTCCTCTGAAACTGCAAGGCCCAGTGGTTTCATATTTGGTATATAACATTGCATACTGGTCTTCTAAAAAGATTGTTCAAATGATGCCCCTGAGGTCAGAACTAGGATGCCTTAAACTCAGGTGAGCAACCTGGGGCCATCATGGCCCTCTTGTTACAAGTTTTTATTGCAATATTTTCTCTTACCTATACTTTGGGTTGCATGGCTTCTGCACAGACTTTACAAAAAGAAATGCTTACTTTACGAAAACTTATTATTAAAGTAAACATGTACATTTGTGTGTGAATCTTTACGGATGCCAAAATTAAACTGCAGTACCAAACCAGTGAGAAATGAGGAATTATTAAATTCAGCACATTTGTTTGCCCTTGCTGATGTAATTACTTGTCACTTTTTTCCAGGGAAAGAGTGAACATTTGTGTGTGAATAATTCATGTTGCTTTAAACTCTCAGTATTGTTGAACCAGTCAAAAATAAGTACCGGTAATTACCTAATTCAGCATAAGTTATTGCCCTTGCTCTGGCCAGTGTTTTCCAGGGAATAGTACTCCGAAATTGTATTCGGCATAAGTTATTGCCCTTGCTCAGCAAGTTACTGGCCACTGTTTTCCAGGAAGAGTATACAGTAACACCCTGCTAATACGATCACTTGGTAGTCTTAATAAAAGTGGTCTTAATAGCGAGATGGTCATATAATTCAGATACTGCAGATCACCAAGTCAATTCATGCATATGGCTTTGCTAATTAAAGTTTTAATGGAAATAATTAATGTATAATAAATGCCCGTATAATCATCGTTTGTGACTATTTAAATACATAGGAAAACAGTTCGGTCGGTTAAAAAGGAAAAATCGTCGTGGTCGTAAAGCAAGGTTTAAGTGTACTTGTACATTTGTGTGTACATCTTTATGGTTGCTTTAAACTGTATTGAAGCAGCTAGAAATAAGTCATTATTAATTCAGCTGCAGTTATTGCCTCTGCTGATGTAATTACTGGCCACTGTTTTTCAGGTAAAGAGTACCCTGAAAAGTTCAGCAGGTTGTCTGTGGACCACAACATCACCCTGGAGAAGGAGGTGGGAGGGGTATACTCTCTACAGTACTCGTTTGATGGCAAGTTCTTGGCCATAGGATGTGGCAATGGCACAATCAGGGTCAGTACTAGTGATTAGATTTGGTCTTTGTCCTTTTTTAGCTTGACTTTTCGAAGAAAAGGCAAGCTATTCTACTCGCGTCGGCGTTGGCGTCCGAGGTAGGTTAAAGTTTTTCGGTAAGGTAGTTTTTCAGGAATGGCTTGAGGGATTTCATTCAAACTTATAACATTTATTCCCCACATTAAAATGAACCTATAGGCCAAGTTTGGTAACTCTAGTTTGAAATTTGTCAAAATTATGGGCCTTTTTACACTAAGAAATTTTACATATAAGATATATGGACAGGTACACGTTTTTCGGTCAGCTAGTTTCTTAACTTTTCGTTTCCACTCTCTAGCTCGAGAACGGATTCAGCTATTGTAATAAAACTGCAAACATAGATACCTTATAGCGAGACCTCTCTAGGGATTGCATATGGGATGGGTGGGGTCAAGGTCACTGTTACTAAAAATAGAAAAACGGTTTCCGCTCAATAACAACAAATTGAGATATTTTAATAAAACTTAATACATAGATACCTTATACCAAGACCTCACTTGGGATTGCATATGGGGTGGGGTCAAGGTCGAGGTCAGTGTAACTATAAAATTGAAAAACGGTTTCCACTCAATAACTTGATAACGCATTGAGATATTTTAATGAAACTTAATACATAGATACCTTATATCGAGACCTCACTTGGAATTGCATATGGGGTCGGTGGGGTCAAGGTCACTGTTATTTAAAATAGAAAAATGGTTTCCGCTCAATAACTGAGAACGCATTGAGAAATTGTAATGAAACTTTATAGATACATACCTTATATCAATACCTCGCTTGGGATTGCATATGGGATGGGTGGGGTTAAGGTCATTGTTACTAAAAATAGAAAAACGGTTTCCGCTCAATAACTTAAGAATGCATTGAGATATTTTAATGAAACTTAAAACATACATGCCTTATATCGAGACCTCTCTTGGGATTGCATATAGGGTCAAGGTCAAGGTCACTGTTACTAAAATAGAAAAACGGTTTCTGCTCAATAACTTGAGAATGCATTGAGATGTTTTACGGAAACTTTATACATAGATACCTTATATCAAGACCTCGCTTGGGATTGCGTATGAGGTGGGTGGGGTCAAGGTCAAGGTCATTGTTACTAAAAATAGAAAAACAGTTTCAGATCAATAACTTGAGAATGCATTGAGATATTTTAATGAAAATTAATACATAGATACCTTATATTGAGAAGTCGCTTGGGATTGCATATGGGGTGGGTGGGGTCAAGGTCACTTTTACAACAAATTTTATTGATGTACTGACTTTAATGCATTTCGTTAGAAAAATTTGGTTTTCGTGGAATTTCCATATTTCTTGTTTTAGAAACAATAATGCAAGTAACTCTGACAAGCACAAGAAAAGTCGAGTGCGCTGTCCTCTGACAGCTCTTGTTGTTTAATACATTGAAATTAAATATTTTGATTGCCCTGTAAACATAACTAACAACAAACTAGAAAGTATCGTATGTGGATAGTACGTATGCTTGGGAATTTGGAATGTGTGTTGTATTGTTTTACAGCATTATTTTGTTCATGATTATTATTTTAATGTTAATGTTTTTCTTTTTCAGCTATATGACACAGCAACTGGAATAAAACTGCCAGATGTACGGAAGTCTCGATATGGAGGCTATCCTATTATGTGTTTAAAGTTTCACCCAAAAAATCCCATTATCATATATGCAGGGACTAGTGAGGGACAAATTCTCAGTTGTGACATATCTGACTTTATACACGATGGTTCGCCACATGATTTACAACATGTGGAGAGTGATAAGGATGACCGATGGCATGAAATCATCAGAGGTAGGTACCAGTGCATTATGTTTCTAACATACTTTATAAAGTCCAGTGAATTACACTTTCGCTTTTCGAGTTGTGTAATGGATATGAGGCGTTCCCTGGGAAAACCGGGCTTAATGCATGTGCGTAAAGTGTTGTCCCGGATCAGCCTGTGCAGTCTGCACAGGCTGATCCGGGACGACACTTTCTGCTTTTATGGTATCTTCTGTTTCTAGGCAGTTTCTTGTTAACATAAATCCACTGTAGGCGGAAAGTGCCATCCTGGATTAGCCTGTGCGGACTGCACAGGCTGATACGGGACGACACTTTACGCATTAAGCCTGGTTTTCCCATGACACGCCTCAAATATATGTCTACCTTGTGATCATGAGATGGTGAAGTCAGTCAGCATTCAAGTGATTTTTCTTAGAGACTCCCAAGTATTGGTTTTACCCAGGAAATGGACTCAGAAGTGTCTCATTTATCCTCGGGCTATCGACACAATCAAGTTACAACAAATAGGTGTTAACTAATTTCACCGTGATTTTATCTAGAGTAAAATCCTATTAAAATACCTAATACTAAACCAATACAAAACATCAGTATAACTTAATCATACACACACGCACTAACTGGACAGTGTATCCAATACACTTTTGCAGTAAGTAAAAGTACTGCAGAAACAATCTTAGAAACATTTTTATACGTCTGTGAAAACAGTCTAAAAGACACTAGTTATGCCATTCATGCACATTTTGTTTACCTATTTGTTATAGAAAGGAAAGGCTCTGAAAAGAACGAAATCAACTGCATGGACTTTGACTACACCTATACAAGATTTGCAACTGCTGGGAAAGATCTGAGTATTAGAATCTATGATGCAGCAACTAATCAGGTAGTCCCTTCATTTTCATGGCATGCATAAGTGTTATTTTTTAATCATTTGTAAATCTTGGTATTTTGAAATATTTTTGTCTTATTTTTTTTTCATAGAAAATATGCAACATGTGCATAAGGCTTTAGGGCATGTTTAAAGTATAAAATTATATTCAACATTGACATTTATTTCTGTGATACAAGTTCTTCACAAAAATGATTGCATTTTCATAACAACTCAATTGTCAAGATTCAATAGTGCATTCAAATTAAATTACCCCTTGATAAAGTTTTTGAGCATACCACTTAATTGCATTAATTTCTGTCTTACTTGTTCAGATTGTTCTATTAATCGGCCTGTATGCTGTATTGTATAGGAGCTGTCTGAGTACACAGGCTATGACAATACCAAGGACCCAACGGAGCAGCAGTTTTCTGGCTGTGCTCAGCGCGTGTTTGCTCTCCGCTGGCACCCAGAATATGATGACGTCTTCATCACTGGAGGCTGGGACAGGCAGCTCAAGGTACAGTGTATGCTGCAATTTGCATTGTAAAGTTCATTTGTTAAAGCTTAAAGCTTTGTAAGGGATTTATTAACAGTCCGATCCGATTTATTGCAGTCCGCACAGGCTAATCCGGGAAGGCACTTTCCACTTGTATGGTATTTTCTGTTTCAAGAAGTCTCTTCTAAACATAAATCTACAGTAGGCGGAAAGTGCCATCCCGGATTAGCCTGTGCAGACTGCACAGGCTAATCCGGGACGACACTTTACGCACATGCATTATGTCCAGTTTTCCCACGATGCGCCACATATATTCTTCTAGGTTATTCGCCACCTTATGATCACAAGTGCCTATCTAACATGTGTTAAAGAAGCAGATAGGCCCTTGTCATTCTAAGGTGGCAATATATTCAAAGAAATTTCATGATAGGCACTGTTGTATGTTTTACAATATGCCAATCATAGTCTGTTAAATGTTATCAGCTCATGATAAGCTCCGCCTACTGGATATTGTTGCCTGCTCGCCACTGGTCACTATCAGTTCTTAGTTAGCAGTTAAATAATCAACGTAACTACTAGTACTAACATGTATCTCTTACATGAACCCACAAACACAACAGGCACCATGTCACAGGAGCATCTCATTGTAATGTTCTTTGTAATTGCATTGTTATTTATTTGTCAATTCATGTTGAAAGTTGGATACGTATATATATCTTCAAGGATAGATTTGTTGATTACCAATTACCACAGACTTTTGCTTTGAAAGGACAAGCAATGGCATGCTGTGTTTACATGTATCTTTGAATGTTCAGTATTGTTACTCTTGCAGATCTGGGACTCCAGGAACCACGAAGGTGTGAGGAGGACAATTCATGGACCTCACATCTGTGGAGATGCCCTTGATCTCAAGGTCAGCAGTCGGAATGTGTAGCAGTCTTGAATATGTTTTGTGCATGCTAAGCATGATATTTTTTAAGTTGTTTAGTTTTCTAGTCAATATTTCCTTAAAACATATTTATGTTTTAGTGCTTATCAGTAAATGCAGTTTTACCAATGTGTGTTTTTCTGTGCTTAACCAAGATTTATGCTTAATCTATTAATTCAGCTTGACCTTAAATTCTTAACAGCAAATATAACTAGCTTGACATTAATACATCTTATAGCTGCATTTTGAGGACAGTCAGTACCTATCTATATTAGTTTCAAGTCTACCACTCATTTCATTCATCAATACCATAATTGGAAATATTTTACAATTTTATTCCATTCTTAGGGTAACAAGATTCTGACAGGTTCCCATGTGGGCAAGGATGCTCTGCAGATCTGGAACTACAGCACCGACTACGCCACCGATCATCAACAGCAGCCACAGGTGGTGAACTTCCCAGCCGGCGAGAAAGGACCATTCCTGTACGCGGCTCAGTTCTGTGACAATGACGTGGTTATCGCTGGCGGCAGTGGCACCAACAGTGCAATGGCAATAAATTCTGAAACAAATATGGTAGGCTTTATCAAAAGTCTGTTGTACTTTGTGATTGTGGATGGTTATTACATTTAGATTATTAGTTTCAAACAACAATTAATTTAAATATGAAAAAAGCTGATTCAACTTATGCCTCAATATGCTATTTTTTGAAACTATTGACTGGGGCGAGTTGTTCAAGCTAACAGCTGTTAAAATGTGTATGCAGATATTTATGTCAATTCAAAATAACAATATTAAACTGTTAGTTCATTCTATATAAATTGTTATGCTGGAATAACTTTAAAACGTTTGATAAACAATGTGCTGCTTATTTAGTTATATAAATGTTATTTAAATCTTCAGTGAACAGGCTGTTATATTAATTGGCCATTACAGTTTTGAGCGACAGCATGTGTGGAATAAAAAGAAGTATATGTATAGTCCACCCTTTATAACTTATTTCATGCAGATTACTTCCACGTTAAATCTTTTGATTTGTTCATTCCAACTGGTTACAATCGTGCTATTTCTGTGTTCAGGTTCTGGGAGAAGTGAAGTTTGACCACCCGGTGCAGGCGTTAGACACCGTGTGGGGAGGTCGCATGTTTGCAGTCGGTGACGGAGGACGCAGTCTCAAAATGTGCAGCCTCAAATAGAGGACACTCACCACTAACTGTTCATACATTTATAAGTACTATCAGAGTGACAGTTCAGTGTTCTATTGAATGCGCCATTTGATTATTTCTATATTTGTTGTACTAAACAGTATGTATGTCAACATGTACTGGTCATTGTAAAATGATGCAATTCAGCAATTGCATGTGTATGTTGACATTGACTATTCATTTCAATTCGAGATATATATATCAGTTTACTGAAAAACAACCCACTATTAGAAAATTTCCTGATAAACTGTTTATACAATTTTATATACAAAACTTCATTTCTGAAGAAAATTGTTTGCAGAAGACATATATTTATTATGTGTAATTAACATTTCATTACTATTGTTACCATGTTTATGATCGTTTCTGTTGAGTGCTAATTCTTTGTGACCAACTTTGTGAATACATATATCTGTTGTGTTGTGTATAATCCAACAGCAGTTTTCTTGTTGTGCCTTCTATACAAAACAAAGCAATATAATAGACTTGTTTGAAATTGTATTCCAAATTTGATGATTATATAAATATATTGGCTTGTGATAGTTTTATCTGAGGTGGCCTTTAATTGATGATGATAGTAATGCTGTACAATCATTAACTTTGCTAGTACAAATGTTTGTGGATGGCATTATTTCAGAGTTCAAAGCTGTTTTGATGGATTTTTGCAAATAACTTCATTAATTCCATGTACATCTGTTTTCCAACCAATTTAGTGTAATAACAACAAACTGATATACAAACTCTCCATGAAAAAGTCCAAAAATGTTGATAGATTGCTGCTGATAAACCAGTATTGACTTATTGTTTTGCATTCCATATGTTATCCTAACACGGCAGTCATACTTGGCCTGCGTGCCATTCACCATGATACTCCCAAGTTGTTGTGGGTTTGTTTTTTTCAGTTCAGGAACACTGATTGTTCAAATCAAAATTTAAATACATAATATTGAAATACCAGCAATATGATACTATGATCATTGTATTAATACAATTCAATGCCAAGTTTTATTAAGTCACAAGTACTGATTAAACCTTGGTTAACCTGATCATAGTATCATATTGCTGGTATTTCAATATTATGAGTTTAAATTTTGACTTCAACAATCAGTGTTCCTGAACTGAAAAAAAAAACACAACAACTTGTTTATGTGTGGAAATACAATAAGTTGCCAAATAAACAACTTTGACCTTAGCACTATTTTGATGCCCTTGAAAGGGCAAAGCAAACACGCAAGGCTTGGAGTATCATGGTGAATGGCACGCAGGCCAAGTATGACTGCCGTGTTAAAAGGATAACATATGGAATGCAAAACAATAAGTCAATACTGATTATACTTTAGTGTTCCTTGCTATATCAGTATTTTCAGGTTCTTGTATTTGTTGTATCAGTCATGCACAATTTTACATTCATTTGTTTATTGCTTTTTATGGTGATGTTGGTATTTAACTTAAGTTGTACTAAAACTTAGTCTATATCAAACTATGGTTAAAATCCTACCCCAAATGACTTCTGTACAAGATTTGGGTCTTTTATTATGCTTCATGTCGTTTTAATTAATTGTAAAACTTTTTGAAACTATCGGGTTTCAGTGTTGTATTTAAATAAAGCTAACAGAAATTCAATATTTACTGCACTCTGTTCAAACACAGAAATTCATAAATTAGCTATGTTAAGTGATTCAGAACATGGGTCTGATACAAAGATATTGAATTGCCGAGTTTGTTTGTTTTATACACAAGCTATGCATGTACTTTTTTGTGATATATAACATTCCGTCCAATTACTCTTAAATCAGATTATTTATGGAACTGTGTTGTACTCTTGGATGTATGATTAATACTTTTTCTTCTGTAGCTCAAATAAAATGTTCCCAACATGCGCTTTAGTTCTCACAATTTCCCTATATTGAGGTGTCTCTTGGTTAATTATTGCCGGTGTAATTACACAAAGTAATCAATAGCCGAACCAAGATATTTGATCATCTGCTTTATCAGTTCAGTCATTTGACAGTTTCAAATAACGTCAATACTGATAATTGTTTGGCAAATAGTTTGAGCATGTTATTGTCTGTTAATTGATTATTTACATTAAGATTCACAGCACCCAGTGATGAATCATTAGTGTAGTTTGTGGACATATTGAATCAGAACATTACTGTGTTATAGGTTACATAAAACCAGTGAATGTCTGTTATGAAATTCAATATTAGTTTGCTTCAACATGTGATTTTTAGATGACAAAATTTAATGTTACGTTCACTAGAAGAATCCCCTAGAAAATGGATTTGTTGTTGAAACGTTCTCTTTTGAGCATCTGTGAAATGAGCCTGCATTGTCCCTATACTATGATTTGATGTGTTTATATGTTAATAAGCTTCAGTTTTACACATCTGCTTTTTTATCACTTTAATGTTTGTTGGATTTTTCGCTGTATTTAACAGTATTTCAGTCATATAATGTCTGTCAGTTAACCTACTCGCACTTTTCCTGGGCAAGCTCAGCCGATCTAAGCGGATTACCAGTACCAAGTGCACATACTTACAACAGTAACTGATAACTGCCCTACTTGAATCAGACGTAGGGGGAGAATGGCCGTAGAAATTATTTCATGACCAATCCCCACACTGTTGGGAAAGTAACATTTAAACCATCAAATAATACCAGGCCAGAGCTTTTAATAAATAAGCTTGAAATTATATTAACACTTGCATGGGATCACCACAAGATGCTTCCTGACAAACATTTAAAATGTGTCTGTACAAGAATCAAGAAGGATTCATGTAATGGGTTATTCTCTGTGACTATCGGCAAGCGACTGCTTACAACACAGCATGCAGAATATAACACAAGACTGGGAGCAGGCATGTCTCATCAGGCATTGATGACTACTATACTCGTGGACAGGAAGTTTATAGTTTAAATTGGTGTTTTCCAGGGCTGAATAAGTTTTTTATCCAATAGTTAAAGCAAGTGTTTAATATGTGTAGGTTTAGAAATGGTACAGCACAAACACAGCTCTCTGATTCCGAAGCAAACATACTGACTTCTGGCCCTATAATGCTAATTTATTTGTTGTTTGAAGAACCCACATCACAGAAGCCATTCCTTAAATTCCTTTCAAATTCTCTGCAAATGAATACAGTCAACATTTTAATGTCTTACAGCCACCAATACAAATTGTCTGTTTATGTAATTAAGCTCTCAGCCTCAATTGCTGAAATGAATAAATTATAACAATTGTCAATAATAAATTGATAAAAATGAAATTGTGTATGAAACTGAAATTGACCATCACCAACATATTGCTTAACTTTGAACTGAATGATTTTTAATTTAGATCAACTTTGTATGTAATGTTAATGCAATCTTGGTAATTGCATTTTAATAAAGAATAAATCATTGTCAGAACTAGTTCATTAGTACACATAAATTATTATTAAAAGGACCTGTTCACAGGTTGGCAAATTGACAATTTTCAAAAATGTTGTCATAGATCCCAAAAATAAAAAATACATTATATATAAAAAATCAAAATAACATTTCTGACAAAGAAATATACTGGAAATATAGTGTCGTTTATAGATAATCCTCAATTGAAATGGATAAAATTATAAAGTGTTTGTAACGTTTTTCAACAGCATTTTGGAAAACACATATATCACCTTCATAGCATTATAATTACTGCCGTTGACAGTAATTCAGATTGGCTAAGTGGTTACAGCACAAGATATTTGATCCCGAAGATCATAGGTTTAAGTCCCGGCGAAGGCTCTTTTTTTTCTTAATTTATTTTATTTCCTTATTTAATATTTGGTGATAGTCCAGATGCTTTAGTTTTTGCAGTTAAGTCATGTAATTACATTTTTCAAAAACACATACAATCTGTGAACAAGTCCCTTTAAAAATTGTTAATGTATAAAGAATAGAAAAACAAATTTATACTTTTTTTTCAAAGTAAATGTACGAGTTATATTTGGTCAAAGTAAATGTAACAGTGAAATTTAATATTTTCAACAGTTTACATATACCATTTTTTACTACAAGGACCAACGTTTGTTGAAAAAAAAATCAAATTGGCCGTTATGACCTTAGACCGTTTGGACTAAATATTTATGTAGTAAAGTTACCTCCCCTAGAAATAATTTCACCATGAAAAAACTGAAAGCGTTAGTGGAAGTTTACCACACGACTTGTGAAAATTTAAAGGTTATTACACCGAAGGAGCCTTTACAAATGTGAATATTTTATTGATATAAATAACATTATAGGTTTTCGTTTTAATTCCAACAGATATCGGTTGGTTTTGCGTAAAAGGTCGCCGGTCGTCGGAAAAATGCAGCTTTTCGGTTTGCAAACACATTGTCATGAGTATCATTACTTGTAAAACACTGGACCTTATGGCTCATTGACCATTTTTTTCGGCGTAGCAGTTTAACCCAACTTTTGACCTTACTGAACATCCAATCAAATGTTGTGAAAATTTCCTGCCAGTAGTCCTGAATCAGGGCTCTCAACTGGAAAAAAATCTTTCACCACCATTTTCGCCATTTTTTAAAATCTGTCGCCATTTTCAAAAAATAAGAGCCAATTTGTAGCCATTTGAAGCCATTCTTAATCCATATGCTGTTCAGTCAATAGATAAAATTGTATTGTAACAATTTACTATGCTTTGTATTTAGCGGTCATTTTAATTGCAATTAATTATAATTATTAACAATATTTTATTTCTTTGTCGGTAATACCGATAATTAATTAAGATTATTAAATTGCTGCTTAATTAACTTACTTTCATCACCACCGACATTGTTTGTAACATTGATGTCAAACTGTGAAATCAGCCACTGAAGCCATACTTGTTAATCGCCTGATCAATTATCTAGTATCACACAGTGTTGACACAAAGCACACTCCATCGATTACAAAAGTCAATACTGATTCTTTAAGCCGTTTGTAATGCCTACCTAATCTGAACAAACCATTTAAACGTTCTTTCACTACAACATATTTATTCGCATAGCATACGTCTATATTGAGTACAAGCACATGGCCGATACATGCACGCTTTCCATGCGTATAACGTGACGTCGTTTGTGTCAACATAACTTTCGCCCGCTTTTCTAGCACAACAAAGGTTTTACATGACATACAAAAATGTGTTTACGAGATTTTGGATATAAGAATGTGTTATGTGAAAATTTAAAGTCGTTGTAATCGGATTTGGAACCATATTCTACCAAATTTTACAGGAAAGTAATTTAAAACAGTGCCTTGTTTAGAAATTAAACTAAATTTGGATATGATGAACAACGAAAACGCGTAAGTCAATTGTGTTGTATGGTCGGGGATAGCCGCACACTTTCAAGGGACGCCTGTTTACATTTACTAATGTGTGCATACATGTATTTCACATCTATTGGTTGATCGTTCACGTCATTGGCAAGCGTATATAACACTGCGTTTTAATTGGATAATGAAGATTTTTTCTGAGCGATAAAACTCCGCCTGGGGGTGCGGAGCTACATGGTGACTTACCGCAGCTAAATAATGCATGTGCTAGTAACATGTCTGTGTTGCACGCACAGAGGCACATGTTTCCGGTCTATTTATGTCGAGTCGCTTACGCCATTTTTTTACCAAAAATTAATCATTGATAAAAATACGTTTTAGCCACTAGTTTTCGCAAATTGAAAGATCTTGTCGCCACTTTTCAAATACTTTCGCATTTGGCGACAATTGCGATAGGCAGCGGGAGCCCTGCCGAATGAATAAATCTTAACTTTCAATCGGCTAATTTACGATAAATTCCCACTACACTAGTCATAAATACGTAGGTGCAACATCCCAACAACATAGCAGACGAATTTGCAACAGGTTTGGAATACTTATGGCAAATTCAATCAGGGAATAACTGTTTGCACAAAAAGAGAGCTTTTTTATATGCGCAACACTTTTAAAATGATTTGACATGTTAAAAAGCAATAGATTTGATGTTTTGCAACGATGTAACTAACACACTTTTTACAGTTGTTTTCTTTTATATTCGTACACAATTGACAGTGATTCTATTAATATCAGTTCTCTCACTTGAGGGATAGTCTATATTGAAGGCGAAATGATCTCACGCTCGCTCGCCTGCAGGTATGTGTAGGGTCAAACTGACAGTGTACAGTTTAAAAGGCGAGATACTTGGAAAATATCATTGTCGACATACATGTATTCTTTACACCTCAACGAGATTTATCTAGCCATAAATAGTTTAACATATTTAGGCGCTTGCATACTTCGAACAGAAATGTACTAGTTAATAAAGTTTCTTGCTGTGTATGTTCTGGCTTGTCGATGTAGATATTACCGTTTATGCATCATGTTCTGTGTTCCTGAATATATTGTTTTAATTTCATTAGATAATCCTTAGTTAATCAAAGAGCATGTATAAAATGTTGATATTTAAAAAAAAACACAAAGTCATGTATTAAGTAACGTATATGATAATTTATATAATGGTATGTTTGGAGGCGTAATCTGCTAGTATTGTTTAGTATTTGAGTATTATATGCCATTCGGATCTAGTCTTGGTTACATTGTTTTGAATATTTATGCTGAAGTTTAATTTAAATTCCTTTTTTGCAAAATTACCACAGATGTCGAATATTGTTTTTAAAGATATTTCTTGTTCCTATATACACTAAAACCTGCTTATTTTCAGCAATTAAGTATCCATCAATGTCATTTACTTAAACAACACTTAAACTTATGTTCAATACGGATTTTGATGTCGTACCCGCATTGAAACTGCTTAACATGAGCCGAAATTTACCAAGGACATGTGTTTTATTCCGATTTAAACGTTTGTATAAATCTACATTTATGTACAGACCGCCATGTTTACCTTGCCTTGTTTAATCCTTCAAATATACTTCAACCAATCGGATGACAAATGTATTTATTAATAGAATTGATTGACCAATTGAAATGAGGTAATTGTTTCAATCAAAATGACGTAATTGTTTCAGTGTAGCAGAATATTGATTCAAGATTACACAATGGAGGACAGCGAGATGTGGTTAAAAATGCAATAGTGTGTAGGTTTAAATTGCTCAGGCATACAAAATGAAAGTGTTATCACACAAATATTTATGAAACATTATTGAGGAAAAAATTCTCTTTGCAGGTATGTAAATTTTATTAAGAAATATTAATGATAACCATGCCATATCATTGCATTAACATAGCGACCAAAATTTGGTGGCTGCAATATGTGTTATATAGGAGAAATTAACACCACATAAATGGTCCTTCAGGTGTAAGTCGCTCCGGGCAAATATTGCCCATATAAAAAGTAGCTCAATATTCGCCCCAGCGCCTAACAAGTTATGCTAAATAAAATGGAGCCATTTTGTAGCCAATCTGTGATTACATGGTTAAACTTTTACTGTATTAGGTCACAGCGTCAAATCACAACATATGGCAACTGAAGCCATACTTGTTGATTGTGTTATCATTATCAATTATTGCATCACACACACAGTGTTGGCACTAAGGTTTAAAAATTAGTTGTGTTTCTGCTGACACAGTAAAAAACTGTCGTTTGGTAGACATTTTTAATGGCTGCTGCAAGTCTGCTCACTCTGTTTGTTTCAACTTCAACTTCATTGTGGGTACGACATTAAAATCTGAAGGGTGCTGGGCTAAAAGCATGCACAGTTTGCTAATGAAGTATAAAAAATTTGTCGCCACTAACTTTCACCGAATTGGATATTTAATCGCCACTTAAAAAATAGTCCCATATGACGACAATTGCGATAGCGAGTGCCCTGGTCCTTTTATTGAAAACATCATCCAGTTTGTTAAAGTTTTCACCGAGGCTCTAAACATGGTGTTCTGTATATTACATAAATGTAGTAGATTTATACTCTGGTGAGTAGTAGAGTGTAGCCTCTTTTCAGTACCTTTTTTTCAAAAATGCAGAGCTGTTGTTTTTGTTTTCAAAAACATTTTTTAAATACAAATGAGGCGTGTCGTTTGAAAACTGGACTTAATGCATCCGAGTACAGTGTTATCCTGGATCAGCCTGTGCAGCTCCCGCGGGCTAATCCGGGACGACACTTTCCGCTTTTATAATATTTTCTGTTTCAAGGAAGTCTCTTCTAAACATAAAACCACTGTAGGCGGAAAGCGGACTGCACGGGCTAATCTGGGTATATACTTAACGCACATGCATAGAGCCCGGTTTTCCCACAACATGCCACAAATATATGATATAACGATGTCAGATTGGAAGATATACATGGTGTGGTTCACTAATGCCTAAGTATCTGATGTAGAGGTTCATGTTGCAGATGTCCAGTGGTGAGCCTGTGGAGCAGGCCATAACTGAGGAGGTGGTGCTGCCCGAGGACATGTCCCTGCTGCTACAGAAGGCCTCCGAGCAGCTGGGCGGGCATGAAGGGGAATACACACTGGTCATACATGCCGGGGAAGATGGGGCCAACACTGTACAGGTACTAAAACCTTTATATATGTATGGAGTAGTATTTGCCACAAACATTGGTTGATTTTGTCCGGCATTTATTTCTTACCCTGGCCTGTATTGTAGACAGTAGCCCTAACGATGTTGTCAGTTGTGAAGAAACAAAGTCATTCTTGGATTGCTTTATTCAGCTTAATTTACAAACTTAATTTTTGTCAATTGCGTGTTTCTTTGTGTCTAGTTCAAACATGAAATTGGTTTCATATCAACTAAAGTCATATGATTTTGCTGTAGTACTCAGTGCAATGATTAACATATTATATTTGATAATGTTTTCAGGTTATACCAACAACATCTGCCACTCAATCCAGCGTCTCAGAAATTTTGGCAGATGCTGATAGCTATGTGGCGCTTGAAAAAGAAAGGAATGAATTTGCAGTGTTGGTGAATGATGTTGCTACAAAGTTAAACAAAACTGAAAATGAGCTTACACAGATCAAACAAGCAGCAATGCCCCTGGTTCAAACGATAGTGCAAGTCTCAACGACCAGTCCAGGAGTGAATATAGCTAGCCTTCATACCTCTGATGGCATGGTGCGTGCACTGAGGCGATGCAAGGATTTGGTGCATATGGAATGTACAAAGAACGCTGCGGAATTGAACAAGTCCAGAGAGCGTGAGATCAAGATGGTTGAGCTGCTCGGTGCAGTGAGTGCAAGCACTAATCTAGAGGAGGTGTTGAGTAGACTGAAGGCTGTGTTTGAGGAGACGGGTATGTATGAATGTTGTGTGACCGATACATTTGTAATTTGATCTTGATCAATACATGTACGTTGTAACAAGAGTAGAAAAGTATTTACATGTACCTTTAGACAGATTTGTCATGTCTATCATTAACTTTGATCTGTGGGTGAAACCCCTTTCTTGTACACTACATGTTGGTTTTTGTTGAATGTGTCAACTGTTGATACATTTACTCAATTCATGCAGTATGTTATTAACTTGACTATTTTATCTTGTGTTTTCTTCATAACTCGGCTAATAAGAATGTTCATGATTCTTATTGTTTATAAGAATGTTCATGATTCTTATTGTTTATAAGAATGTTCATGATTCCTATTGTTTATAAGAATGTTCATGATTCTTATTGTTTATAAGAATGTTCATGATTCTTATTGTTTATAAGAATGCTCATGAGTCTTATTGTTTATTTGTGCAGCTTTCGTAATAATTATTAATATAAATGTGTTGCGTATTAAAGGCATTCCTGCTGGTCCACTATTTAAATCAGGAGAAGAAAAAATTGAGAGTAAACCAGCTTTATCCTTTGTGCCACCACAAAACAATCAAGCATATAGCACAGTTTCAAAGAAGAATTCCAACATGATCACCATCAACCTGGGAGAGTGCAAGAGATCAGCAAGCAATAAAGAAAACTCAGAAACAATTCCTAGGATGATTATAGCAGGGAAAGTTGAAGCGGTAAATGGAGCTATTGAGATCAATGGAGAACTGCAGGAAAGCATTGTTGAGACTGTGGACCAGATTGGAATAGAAAACTCAGACATGGAAACAGAACTGGCAGATCTTGAAGATCCTGGTCAACAAATGGAGGCAGAGATTGATGAAAAGAGTTCAATGGTCAAAATAAATGGGGAACAATTTGCACTAGATGGCACGCAGATCAAATGTAAGATTCGTTTCTACAAAATGTTAAGGTTGTCCCCATGATTTCATATTGTTCATTATTTTAGTCTATTACTGTAATGTTCATGGATCAAATTGGGTATGAAAAATATAATTGTTTAAGTCAGATTTTGTTCCACATTTTTAAATAAAGCATGTGATATGTCTAAGACTATAGATCAAATGTCATTCAATGTTTACATTGACTTGTGTTTCAATGCCAAGTAATAATGACAGAAGCACCAATAGCAAGCATACAAGCAATACTACAAAAGTTACACTGGTGTTGTAGTGGAGCCAGAGTTTGACACAGACGGGGACGGCGACACAGACATGGAGGATGCAGAAGAGCTGGAGGACTACTTTCCTGACACTGAGGATCCACTCGGCAGCATGGTAGGCATGGTAGGCGTAGGTTGTGACTGTAATTTCCTAGATATATTATTATATGTGCATGTCAGCATAATAAAACATGGCCTTCGAAAGTCAGTAATTAAATGTTCCGACCTGACTGACATAGAGGATGCACTTGGCATGGTAAGTGTTGGATGTTGTCTATGCTTTATATCTGCCATATTTTGCAGACATGTCTGAAACCACTAGTTGTATTTCGAAATAATTTCACAGAAATGATCCTTGGGTGGTTCTCTACCAAAGTTGCTCAAATGGTTCCAGTCCGTACCACGGGGCGGGGCCTTTTTTCCTTAGATGGCTATTCTGAAAACTTTGAAAATATTTTTGTCAGAAACCACTGGTTAGATTTTGAAATCATTTTGCAGAATAATTCTCTATCAAAATACTTCAAATTATTTTGATTCGTAAAAAAACACATGGCCACCAAAGGGCAGGGCTTTTTTTCCTTACATAGCATATCAGGGTCCTTGACTTCTGGCACTCCTTACTTAATAAGCCAGTGGAGCAATACTGGCACTCTTGTGCTTCTTGTTTTGTGTCTGTTTATGTTGTACCGGTATGTTGTCCATGCTGTATGCAGCTGGAGTTCCGTAACCTTTTACATTATAGAATCACAATTAGGCCATACAATTTTGATTCTATGTTTAGCGTCCCCAAGATTTTTCAAAACCTACCAACCAGGCAGGAAAAACAAACAACAAGTCAATAAAAAAAAACATTTTTCTTTCACAAAGTATTTATGGCAGTGGTACAAGATAAAACAAAATGTTAACTTACAAACTGTTATATATCATCTTCATATAGGGATCCTACAGTAACAGTATTTTAACTGTATAAATTGACTAGTTGCACTCTATGTTTTACAAATACTAGTAAAACACCTATAGGACTTTTTGTTCCAATTTTTTTACGCTTTCCAACTCGATTTTTCACATTGTCAAAATTGTTTGTTTTTTAGCTCACCCGTTGTCCGTGCGTCTGTCAGTCCGTCCGTCGTCAGCTTTTAATTCAAACAACATCTCCTAAACCACTCGGCAGATTTTCACCAATCTTCACAGGAATGATCATTGGGAGACCCTCTTTCAAAGTTTTTCAAATTGTTACGGTCCGCTGCATATGTAGGTCACCAGAGCTAAAAATAGATTTCAAAAGCGTAAACTTTAAAAATCTTCTTCTCTGTAACTGCAGGGCCCAGAGGTTTCATATTTGGTATGTAACATCCTATAGTGGTCCTCTACAAAGATTGTTCAAATTATGCCCCTGTAGAATGTATAGCAAAATGACTTTAACAATCTTCTCCGCTGAACCCGCAAGGCCCAGAGGTTTCATATTTGGTATGTAACATCCTTTAGTGGTCCTTTACAAAGTTTGTTCAAATTATGCCCCTGGGTTCAAAACGGGTCACACCCAGTGGGTCACATGGTTTATATAGAATATATAGCAAAATGACTTTAAAAATCTTCTCCTCTGAAACCACAAGGCCCAGATATTTAATATTTGGTATGTAACATCCTATAGTGGTCCTCTACAAAGATTGTTCAATTTATGCCCCTGGCCACGCCCTGGGGGTCACATTATTTATATAGACTTAAATAGCAAAATGACTTTAAAATACTTCTGCTCTGAAACCCCAAAACCTAGAGGTTTAATACTTGGTATGTAACATCGTATAGTGGTCCTCAACAAATATTGTTCAAATTATGCCCCTGGGGTCAAAACTGGTTACGCCCCAGGGGTCACATGGTTGATATAGACTTAAATAGCAAAATGACTTTAAAAATCTTCTCCTCTGAAACAGCAAGGCCCACAACTTTCATATATTTGGTACGTAACATTGTATAGTGGTCCTATCCAAAGATTGTTCAAATCTGGGGTCAAATCTGGCCGCACCCTGAGGGGTCACATGATTTATATAGATTTAAATAGCAAAAATACTTTAAAAATCTTTGCCTGAAACCGCAAGGCCCAGAGGTTTGTTCAAGATTGTTCAAATTATGCCCCTGGGATAAAAATAAGCCACGCCTCGGGGATGCAAATTCCAATTGGGTAACAAGGTCTCCAGTGAGCTCCTATGGTCCTCTTGTTTCGTTCAGGCATCCGAAAACCTACCAGCCCAAGGACGCTAACATAGAATCAAATTGGTATGGTCTTAACTCTTGTTTTGTTGAACAGCATAAACCAATCAGGCGTAGAAAGAGGTCAGAGAATGTGTGCAAGTTCTGTGGGCGCTCGTTCCGGTGCCAGTCTATTCTCCGGAAGCACTTCCGGTTACACACGGGGGAGAAACCGTTCAAGTGCTCCACCTGTGACCAGGCCTTCCGGTTGAAGTCATACTTACAGGAACACGAGCGGACACACACAGGTACATGCAACAGTGGGCTGATAGAGACAGACTTCCCGAAAGCTCAAAGAAAGTGTCGGACATTTTGTCTGACAACCTGTCAAAAGTTGCCGGACTTTAAAAAAAAATGCCCGACCAAACAATTCATTTAAGTATGTATACATGTATACACTAACGTATGTTCGCGATCTAAAAGCAAACATATTTTTCCCACCATTTTCATTATTGTTATAATTAATATCACACTATGAGATGACAACGCGCAAAATAAAAACGAAATCCAAAACATCTGTCCAAATTTATTGTTCACGAGACATACACACAAATTCTATTTACATTTAGTATGCGCATGTTTTTCATGTTAAACCAGTGGTTTGCTAAAAAGCCCACGAAAATTATGTTGACAATCAAGTCGTCATGCCTTCCATATGGAAAGCGTGGACGTATTGACCGTGATAAAAAAAAGCTGGTGACGCCAAACTTACACTTTGATGTTGCACAGGTCGGGTTATAGTTTGTCGCACAAAACAAGTTCAACTGAAAAAAGTAGCGATGAAGGTGCAAAAATTCAGACCAAACGGCATTTTTTTACGGCAGTTGGTGTAATGAGAAAATTATTCTAGAACATGAAAACAAAAATGTGTGATCCACTGTCGATTTGCGATTTATTGGAAATATTGGAATTTATTGGTGATGTAGCGGAGCTGTATTCAATTGCTGCGATGTTTGGTATTTTGTTATGCAGTAAATATATAGGAATGAGTCTTGAAAAAGCTGTCAGACGGTCGGACCGATTCTTAGGAAATAAATATCAGACCCACTTAAAATTTGCCGGTCATGTCCGTCAGACCGAAGGTTTTCGGGAAGTCTGGATAGAGCCCTTGTAAAAATCCTAGTTTGCTGTCATTTTGAAAGTAACTCATTTTAAGCTTAGTTTAATTAAACATTTTTGATTAATACGGTTACAATTGTAATCGAAGGGGAAAAACTTTGTTTTATTATGTGTTGACATTACACGTTGAGATCTGGAAAGTTACCAGTGGTAACTTGTCTGTATGTCAATAAATATTTGCTTTCTGCTTTTAAAAGCAGTAAGCCTTCACAACAAAAATATTTCTATTTATTAACTGTTTATTGGTAATGCAGCTTTGCTGAAATTGTATACAGATGAATAGATATTTTGTTTTGAGCCATATATTATAATTGATCTATAAAAGTACATATAGATCTAGCTGTGAAGAATAGTTTATCGGATATCAGTTGAAACTTTTTTGTACAGAAATCAATTATTGGTTGTTAGAAAAAAAAATGGGGAGTTTTGTTGTTATACAACTTGACAAAACTTGACACATGGTATTTGAAAAGCAATGAGAAAGTTAGCACATGCAATTAAATAATTTGTATTTACATTGGTCTAGGTGAAAAGCCATTTGTTTGCGGGGAATGTGGAGCAAGCTTCAAGCGCGGTTCTGAGTTCTCCATCCACAAACGGCAGCACAACAAGGCCCTGCAGTTCAACTGTCAACACTGCGACAAGACCTTCACCTTGAAAAAGTCTCGAGATCTACACATGCTCACACATACTGGAGAACGGCCCTGGGTGTGTTCTGTTTGTGGATTTGCCTTCTTTGACCGTGTGCCTTTAAGAAACCACATGAAAAACATACATCAAATAGACCTGAACACTGGCAATAAGGTTGAGAAAAGCCCAAAGCCCAGAGGGGAGATCGAGAAAAAGGAGTGCCACATTTGTCACAAGTTGATCAGACTGTACGGCTTCCAGCAGCACATGGATATACACACAGGCAACAAGAGGTACAAGTGTGAGGTGTGTGGACAGGCCTTCATCCAGCGAGGCAGTTACCACATCCACAAGAAGAGGCACGATCCGGTGAAGGACTTTCCTTGCACGGAATGCGGGAAGGAGTTTGTTAGAAAAGCAGAACTGGAGGTACACATGCGTACACACCAGGTTAACGAGAAAGGTCAACGTGTAGGGTTTACTTGTGACATCTGTGGGAAGGTTTTGATGAGAAAGGAAAGCTATGATGACCACCTTTCTATACACATGGAGGTGAAATCAATAAAGTGTTCGTATTGTGACAAATGCTTCTATACCAAACGGACATGCAAGAGTCATGAAAGAACAGTTCATGAAAACCAGCCAATGAAATTTGACTGCCAAGAATGTGGGCGGAGTTTCGATCGACCAGCTAAGCTCAGTAAGCACATGGAAATACATTCCGGAGACAAAGTTGTTAAGCAGTACGCTTGCGAAGAATGTGGAGAAATATTTGAATCCCTTACAGGGAAGAGCATGCATGTAAAGAAACGGCATACGGACAGGTACAATGAGAAAAACAACAAACCTTTCGAGTGCGAAACCTGTGGCAAAAAGTGCAAGACCCAGGTTGGATTAGATCAGCACTTGAAGGTGCACGTGGAGGGAGAGGTGGGGGAGATGGAGGACAACATCAGATACAAGTGTACCCAGTGTGGTGGGATATTCACCACCCAGACCTGGAACGACCACACCTGTGAACAGCTGGTGGTAACCGTAGCAAAAGTAGTGGAATCTGTGTCATAGGATGGCAAATCTTTTTTTAAATTGAACATTTTGTTAAAAGATAATAACTTGTGCCTATAAATCATAATGAAATTGTTATTTAACTGTGCATGTTGATTATCAGCAAATACAATCATTAATGATTATATTTTTCTATTTTAATCATTCCATCGACTCATTAAAATTGTCACTCTATTGCCAATAAAAAATAAACTTTGTTGTAATTGACAAATCAGTGTATATGCTATTATTTAGACAGCTCAGTTCTATCTTTAACATTGCCAGTAACATGCTTTATAAATACATGACTATTGTATAATCAGGTTACATGTGTATTTGAATCATGGCTGGATATGTAACAATGAGTCCTGGGGTTTATCACAGATGTGGATGAAAACTTGTTCCATAAGATATTACCGGTACATTTCTATTACAGTTTCTTAGTCAATAGCAGACAGTTATATAGTTTCTAGGGATAAGTCCACTGTTAAACTTCTAACTGTGCATCTTGTTCATTTAGTTGTTATCCATTATGTATTATTTGTTATGAAAAAGATTATGCACGGCTATTTAGTACATAGTATTTATTGTATGCTGAAAGTAGTATTTAATACTTGCATTGTTCAATTGTATTTATTTCAATATAATAAAGAAAATCTGACGATATCTAGATGGCTTTTGTTATTCACACCCTATACTTTTCACAAATCCTCTTCAAAATGATTAAGTACATGAAAATAGTCATTAAAACGTTTATTGAATAGTGTTTTCTAGTTATTTCGCTAGGTGTATTAAAATAGCTTGAAATTACTCCTGGCTACTTTTTCTAATAGACTGAAATGTTTTGTTACCTATGCCAATGAATTTGTTTTTGCTACAGTTTGTTAGAAACTTGATTAATGGATTTGCATTGAATGTTCTGAGGAGGTTGGAAACTGGCTAATGAACAAATGATAAGATTGTGTTGTCGATCAAAATATCGCTGTCTGGATCCAGGTTGTTGTTTTTTTAATTCCTTATTGGGATATACTGGTTAGCGACCAATTTTTGCCCGTACCAATTATTCACCCACTACTGAAAACCAGTCACTACAACAAACAAATACTTTTAGCCATACTGGAGTCGATTTGCCTTGTTGTTTTGTTAAAATTCAGCCAATTATTGCAGGAATCCGTAAGTATTCCGTATTATAATATCCATGCAAACAAACAATGCACTACTGGCCTTGTCGGGAGTACGCGGGGGGTGATGTCATCACGCATGCACTCATTTGTTTGAGGCGCTGGAGGGGATTCTTTTTTCCGTAAGGCATTATACTTCCAGACGATTGTTTTGTTAGTGAACCACGAATGACTCTAGATTTGTTAACGACCCCTTCCAGTTTTAACTAAATATATTTGAATTTTTAAAAGTGTAAAAATAAAACGATACTTGTACAAACATTTCAGTACCATAAACACAAATGATGTGTTTTATAATGGAGTATCATCCTTGAAATAGAAAAGTAAGCAGTGTGTTAATAAATATATTTTTTTGAGTATCTAGAAAATTGTACACTGCCTCAGTGTAGAGACATGTTCAGGTGTGTTACAATGTGATTGTGTGCACATTGTACACTGCCTCTGTGTTTTGATATGTTCAGGTGTGTTACAAAGTGATTGTGTGCACATTGTACACTGCCTCAGTGTTGTGACATGTTCAGGTGTGTTACAAAGTGATTGTGTGCACATTGTACACTGCCTCAGTGTTGTGACATGTTCAGGTGTGTTACAAAGTGATTGTGTGCACATTGTACACTGCCTCAGTGTTGTGACATGTTCAGGTGTGTTACAAAGTGATTGTGTGCACATTGTACACTGCCTCAGTGTTGTGACATGTTCAGGTGTGTTACAAAGTGATTGTGTGCACACTGTACACTGCCTCAGTGTTGAGACATGTTCAGGTGTGTTACAAAGTGATTGTGTGCACATTGTACACTGCCTCAGTGTTGAGACATGTTCAGGTGTGTTACAAAGTGATTGTGTGCACATTGTCAATGCCTCATTGTTGTGACATGTTCAGGTGTGTTACAAAGCGATTGTGTGCACATTGTACACTGCCTCAGTGTTGTGACATGTTCAGGTGTGTTACAAAGTGATTGTGTGCACATTGTACACTGCCTCAGTGTTGTGACATGTTTGGTGTGTTACAAAGTGATTGTGTGCACATTGTACACTGCCTCAGTGTTGTGACATGTTCAGGTGTGTTACAAAGTGATTGTGTGCACATTGTACACTGCCTCAGTGTTGTGACATGTTCAGGTGTGTTACAAAGTGATTGTGTGCACATTGTACACTGCCTCAGTGTTGTGACATGTTCAGGTGTGTTACAATGTGATTGTGTGCACATTGTACACTGCCTCAGTGTTGTGACATGTTTGGTGTGTTACAAAGTGATTGTGTGCACATTGTACACTGCCTCAGTGTTGTGACATGTTCAGGTGTGTTACAAAGTGATTGTGTGCACATTGTACACTGCCTCAGTGTTGTGACATGTTCAGGTGTGTTACAAAGTGATTGTGTGCACATTGTACACTGCCTCGGTGTTGTGACATGTTCAGGTGTGTTACAAAGTGATTGTGTGCACATTGTACACTGCCTCGGTGTTGTGACATGTTCAGGTGTGTTACAAAGTGATTGTGTGCACATTGTACACTGCCTCAGTGTTGACATGTTCAGGTGTGTTACAAAGTGATTGTGTGCACATTGTACACTGCCTCAGTGTTGTGACATGTTCAGGTGTGTTACAATGTGATTGTGTGCACATTGTACACTGCCTCAGTGTTGAGACATGTTCAGGTGTGTTACAAAGTGATTGTGTGCACATTGTACACTGCCTCAGTGTTGTGACATGTTCAGGTGTGTTACAAAGTGATTGTGTGCACATTGTACACTGCCTCAGTGTTGTGACATGTTTGGTGTGTTACAAAGTGATTGTGTGCACATTGTACACTGCCTCAGTGTTGTGACATGTTCAGGTGTGTTACAAAGTGATTGTGTGCACACTGTACACTGCCTCAGTGTTGAGACATGTTCAGGTGTGTTACAAAGTGATTGTGTGCACATTGTACACTGCCTCAGTGTTGTGACATGTTCAGGTGTGTTACAAAGTGATTGTGTGCACATTGTACACTGCCTCAGTGTTGTGACATGTTCAGGTGTGTTACAAAGTGATTGTGTGCACATTGTACACTGCCTCAGTGTTGAGACATGTTCAGGTGTGTTACAAAGTGATTGTGTGCACATTGTACACTGCCTCAGTGTTGAGACATGTTCAGGTGTGTTACAAAGTGATTGTGTGCACATTGTACACTGCCTCAGTGTTGAGACATGTTCAGGTGTGTTACAAAGTGATTGTGTGCACATTGTACACTGCCTCAGTGTTGTGACATGTTCAGGTGTGTTACAAAGTGATTGTGTGCACATTGTACACTGCCTCAGTGTTGTGACATGTTCAGGTGTGTTACAAAGTGATTGTGTGCACACTGTACACTGCCTCAGTGTTGAGACATGTTCAGGTGTGTTACAAAGTGATTGTGTGCACATTGTACACTGCCTCAGTGTTGTGACATGTTTGGTGTGTTACAAAGTGATTGTGTGCACATTGTACACTGCCTCAGTGTTGTGACATGTTTGGTGTGTTACAAAGTGATTGTGTGCACATTGTACACTGCCTCAGTGTTGTGACATGTTTGGTGTGTTACAAAGTGATTGTGTGCACATTGTACACTGCCTCAGTGTTGAGACATGTTCAGGTGTGTTACAAAGTGATTGTGTGCACATTGTACACTGCCTCAGTGTTGAGACATGTTCAGGTGTGTTACAAAGTGATTGTGTGCACATTGTACACTGCCTCAGTGTTGTGACATGTTCAGGTGTGTTACAAAGTGATTGTGTGCACATTGTACACTGCCTCAGTGTTGTGACATGTTCAGGTGTGTTACAAAGTGATTGTGTGCACACTGTACACTGCCTCAGTGTTGAGACATGTTCAGGTGTGTTACAAAGTGATTGTGTGCACATTGTACACTGCCTCAGTGTTGTGACATGTTTGGTGTGTTACAAAGTGATTGTGTGCACATTGTACACTGCCTCAGTGTTGTGACATGTTTGGTGTGTTACAAAGTGATTGTGTGCACATTGTACACTGCCTCAGTGTTGTGACATGTTTGGTGTGTTACAAAGTGATTGTGTGCACATTGTACACTGCCTCAGTGTTGTGACATGTTCAGGTGTGTTACAAAGTGATTGTGTGCACACTGTACACTGCCTCAGTGTTGAGACATGTTCAGGTGTGTTACAAAGTGATTGTGTGCACATTGTACACTGCCTCAGTGTTGTGACATGTTCAGGTGTGTTACAAAGTGATTGTGTGCACATTGTACACTGCCTCAGTGTTGTGACATGTTCAGGTGTGTTACAAAGTGATTGTGTGCACATTGTACACTGCCTCAGTGTTGTGACATGTTCAGGTGTGTTACAAAGTGATTGTGTGCACACTGTACACTGCCTCAGTGTTGAGACATGTTCAGGTGTGTTACAAAGTGATTGTGTGCACATTGTACACTGCCTCAGTGTTGAGACATGTTCAGGTGTGTTACAAAGTGATTGTGTGCACATTGTACACTGCCTCAGTGTTGAGACATGTTCAGGTGTGTTACAAAGTGATTGTGTGCACATTGTACACTGCCTCAGTGTTGAGACATGTTCAGGTGTGTTACAAAGTGATTGTGTGCACATTGTACACTGCCTCAGTGTTGTGACATGTTCAGGTGTGTTACAAAGTGATTGTGTGCACATTGTACACTGCCTCAGTGTTGTGACATGTTCAGGTGTGTTACAAAGTGATTGTGTGCACACTGTACACTGCCTCAGTGTTGAGACATGTTCAGGTGTGTTACAAAGTGATTGTGTGCACATTGTACACTGCCTCAGTGTTGTGACATGTTTGGTGTGTTACAAAGTGATTGTGTGCACATTGTACACTGCCTCAGTGTTGAGACATGTTCAGGTGTGTTACAAAGTGATTCTGTGCACATCTGAACATCAAATTATCTCACAAAAGCTTTTCTAAAATGAAATCATATTACAAAATATGTGGCGTTTCGGGAAAAAACCGGTCTTAATGCTTGTGCGTAAAGTGTCTGCACAGGCTAATCCGGGACGGCACTTTCCGCCTACAGTTGATTTATGTCTAGAAGAGACTTTCTTGAAACAGAAAATACAATAAAAGCGAAAAGTGCCATCCCGGATCAGCCTGTACGGACTTTACGCACATGCATTAAGACCGGTTTTCCAACGATGCGCCTCATATATGTTAAAAATCGCTTTTGAAAATACTGGTAACACGTTTGTTAAAGGTGGGCGAATAACAGGTACAGTTAATGTTAATAATTATGCATTCACTATAGCTGTTTTTCGCACGTGATCTAATTCGATTTGTGTAAATGGATTTGAAAAAAAATGTTATTGTTTATTGTCTTAGGTGCCTAACATTGCTTGTGCCAAGTTTCATTACAAACTGTTTAGTAAGACACGTGTAAGACGCAAAAACCCTCCATTTCCGGGCTAAAATGGGTTGCCAACCAGTAGAGCAAGGGAGGTCACTTTAAGTAGGTTAAATAGGTTACTTATATTGACAACACGTATGCACCCTCCAAGTGCTTTCTAGTTTGTTTATTCTGCTGATTTACAAATATTCCTCAAGTAAATACAAAAGAGCCATCCTTTTGTTTGATTATTAAATACTTACCATATTTTAAAACCATTGGATTTTAAGTAAATGTTTTAAAACCATTGGATTTAAAGTTAATGTTTAAAAAACAATGAATTTGAAGTAGAAGGACTGGTCACAAGGTTGTATGGTTTTCTTTGGCGACACCGTTTTATGTGGAAAAGAATTATACAGACAGGGTACAAGTAAATACTGCCCATAATTCTGCACAATCAAAACTGGCAGATTCATAGGATGTAGTAAAACTGGTAGATTCATAGGATGTATTAAGAGAAACAGTTATTTCTCTACCCTTTTTCAACATGTTTCTATTATCTCCATTAGATTGTAATTTACTTACTATCAACTACAGATTCATGATTACATAACAACAGACGACTTGTGTTTCCATTATTTATTGATGTAATATATGAATACATTCAGAGTTATGACATTGAAAACAACTATAAAGGTTTCACATCGCAATGCTCTGCACTCTGCAGCCTAGAATTTAACATAACATTTGAAATTTTACCTTTCATATTAGTTTTAAAAAAAACAACAATATACTTAATTGAAAACAGACTAATACTCAAAAATGTAATAAAGACTGTTTAATATAATTTTCTGCATTATTCAGTACATATCTGTTTAACGAATACGACACTGTGTTCAAAATTTGTTGAATTAATATGACCTTATATTACACAAAATCACATTTGCATATATGCCAAAGAGCAATACACTTAAAATTTAAAGATCCAGGACAACAGTTTACGCACATGCATTAAGCCCAGTTTTCCCACGACATGCCTCATTCTTATATTTAGATTAATAGAACCACAACTGAATAACATTTCTTTGGGTGGCGGTAAACAATGACTATTGCAACATAAACAGACAACAATACTATACAATTATTTCTATGGTTTTCTCCACAACATCCAAATAAACATTCATGAATTACAAATTAATATTTGAACATTATGTCCTTTGACTCAGCAACATTGTAATTACAGTAACTAACATCAATATTGGGATTATGACACACAGTAAATCCCTCGCAATAAACCAAGCAACCAAGACAACATAGTTATGTCATATTTCATAAAGTGCACTTACAAAATACAAATTCTTTCAAATGATTAAAACCAACGAGTTTAATGTTTATACTAAAATGCAGGCTGCTTTCTACTAAACTACTGTATAAAACTGTTAAGCATGAACTGTTACGCAAGAACAGATTTCTTATAATTGTGCAAACTTAACTAATGAACTACCAAAAAGTAGCATTTCACATTACTACCAACACAAAATTTACTGCAGAGTCTACAGTTACGACAGTTTAGTATACAAATGTAATAATGTTTTGTTTGCATTAAATAACACAAACAGAAATTGTGTATTAACTAGATGTACTTATTTACAAGTAATGGCTTTTCAAAGGAAACAATATTGGAACTCTTATGAAAATGTCTTATACATACATGTATACTGAGCTCATTTACTTCAATATTTTAATAACACTATTTTTTTTCTTATAAATATTCTACAATAAAAAAATATGGCATATACAACCAGTAAATAAATCTTTAGAAGATCACTCTACTAAGCAATACATGCGAGGCTTGGATGTAATTGAATAAATATTAAGATTTCATATTTAAGTATGATCAAGCGTTTTTCAACATTAAAAGTGAGGCTACTGTATAAATAAGCAAAAGTAAAAACTTCACATAAGAGACATAAATGATGTTGTTTTATCATAAATAACTTAATAACAAAACCATATACAAGTAATACTCCATAATATATAAACAATAAAATTCGGAAATATTTAAGAAACTAAATATTTCAATACCACATTCCGTACATGTACATGTATGCTCAAGTCTTAAGGTCATGTTCACGTACCAATAAAAACACATTCTTTAATTAAATTTTGGTCACATAAAGCAAGAAATCACAAACTATGAGCTTCATCAACAAACAATTCCAATAAATGATATTGATTAGGTTACTAGTCATGTTTAACACCAAATCTTTGATTTGACACTTCAAATTTAACACTAAATCTATATTTGACACTTCAAAATAAACACCAAATCTTTTTTTTTTTGTCACTTCACAATGAAAATTAATATCAAATCTGCAATAATCACACTTGTCTTCAATATATCCAACCTATGCATACATGTACATCATTCGTGATTATGATTATGAACAAGTAGCTACATTTTTGCATTACTAAACTCTAGATTTGTGTAGAGAAGTCCACAATCCTTTTCAAGGATTGCAGACAGCTCTGTACATGAAGCACAGAGATTCCAATCAGTGTTTTTGATTTGTCTGATTCCTAGAATCAGGATACTACACTGTCAGCAGGTGACTGATTTTTAGTGATCAAGGCAGACAACTAGACACATGCTGGCACTCTTCAATTTACAAAACGGAGATACAAAAGGTCAGAGTGGGGTATAAAACAATGCCTATAAAGCAAACATGGGGTTCTCATCTTCGTCCTTCTGGAGTTGCCTGGTTTGCCTGCTTTGCTGTGTACCGGTCTGTGCCGAAATGGAAGGGACCGAGGATGCAGCAGAGGCACGGTCAGATAAAAACTCGTCAAACTCTGAAAAGATCAATGTTTAGTACAGATCAAGTTGTTGCCAAAACCGATACAAACCTCTATGCAAATGTAGTTTAACTATTTAACTAACAATAACTCTATTATTTGAAAACCCTATCTGGGCTGGTATTCACTAAGCATAGGAAAATCTTTGCAGATCAATTTTTCAATGTGAAATCCAATGATTTCTGTTTACAAAAGGGTAAAATATTAAACATCTGGCCCCGTGTTGACCAAACAAGTTACCCGGTAAGCCTGATGTTTGGGTTTCAGATGACCTTGCGCCAGATATTTCAGGATTAGGCTCAAAAATGGCATTCACTTAAAATATGGAACCATTAAAATTTTTGTCAAACATACATTGTACATAATTCTGGACTCCACTTAGCATACACAGGCCTGTCGCCCGCATTTTTAGAGTGGTGCGACCAAACTAATACTAATATAATGTAAAGAGTGAGTTAAGGATTTTTTTGGCGCAAATAAGCGCCATTTCTGACATAACGTAGATATACCGTTTTGCACAACTCTTCGGCTGCGAGAGCTGTGCATGCCTAAATAAAATGCACGTCTTAATGAAACCCATGTTCACATCTTTCACACATTCGTTTTGCAGGAAATGTTAATTTTTCCATTTTAGTATTTTCATTTTTTGCGTACACTTCTTACAGTTCAAAATGACACGTACTTTTTATTTTAATTAATTAATAAAATGTATGTATGTTAATACAAAATATGATATATAATATGTAACATATAATATACTAATAGAAAACAGAAACAGGAAATAGTTTCATTTCGTATTTTTATATTTTGTAGGATTTAAATATGGATGAATTTGGTTTAGAATGCGTTAATGTTTTAATGATATTTCAATTTGGGGGGGGGGGGCATTACAATTACTGATTAGTTCAAAAGAAAACCTAACTTTTGATACCAAATTCATCCCTATTTAAATCAAACATAAAAAAATATGAAATGAAAAAAATGTCCAGTTTCTTTTTTCTGTTAGTATATCATTTAAGTATGGCCGTTTGACAATTATTTTATTATAATGCGAGTTATGTAGTACAATTAATGTAGATATTTTGTATGAAAGCTGTGGTGTGAAGAAATTGTTGGTAAGCGAATTTAGTTCATATTTATTTTGAAAAGTAGATACCTTGATTGCATACTGAAAAAATATATAACAAGAGATGTTTGTAAAACATGCATGCCCCCGGACTTGCAGCCAAGTTGTGAATATGTGCAATTGTTAAGAAATTTTTTTAATATGCAATCCCAAGCGAGGTCTCGATATATGGTATCTACGTATGAAGTTTATTAAAATATATTTATGGATTCTTAAGTTATTGAGCGGAAACCGTTTTTCTATTTACAGTAATGGTGACCTTGACCCCACCCACCCCATACGCAATCCCAAGCGAGGTCTCAATATTTTATATTTTTAGTAACTGTCACCTTGACCTTGACCACCCCTACCCCATATGCAATCTCAAGCAATCGATATAAGGTATCTATGAATGAAGTTTGATTAAAATATCTCGATGCGTTCTCAAGTTATTGAGCGGAAACTGTTTTTTTTATTTTTAGTTACGGTGACCTTGACCCCACCCATCCCATATGCAATCACAAGCGAGGTCTCAATATAAGGTATCTATGTATGAAGTTTCATTAAAATATCTCTATGCGTTCTCAAGTTATTGAGCGGAAATCGTTTTTCTATTTTTAGTAATGGTAACCTTGACCCCACCCACCCCATATGCTATTCCAAGCGAGGTCTCGATATAAGGTATCTATGCATAAAGTTTCATTAAAATATCTCGATGTGAAGTTATTGAGCGGAAACCGTTTTTTCCATTTTTAGCAACAGTGACCTTGACCTTTGACCTCAAAATGTGTAGGCGTCTTCCTTTCCTCCCAAGTAACCAGCATGCCAACTTTCATGACCATCCGACCAACCGACCGACAGGTGCGAAGCAAGATACCCTTACTTCTTCGAAGGTTGGCATAATTAGTGAAACACACAATCCCTATTGGAAACTGCTTTGCACTTAACCGAGTCCGAGTATAGGCGTTGATTTTGTCATCTAGTAGGGGCATGCCTGTTATCATTGCCTGCACTAATTAGGGTAATAAAATGTGCCGAGCGTGACTGCCACGTGATATAGCCGGCTGCGGATTAAAGAAAGGGATATAACGGAGTAACAGCTACAAAACAGCATTAAAATAGTCTATGCAATTTATGATTTAGGCCTTTATCAGCCACACCGCCCACGACGGCCTTGGTACATTTGCAATCTGATATGAAGATTTCAATCAAAACCTCACAACTGTTCATGGTATTTGATCTAGACAAAAAGTAATTTCAATATAAAATATTTTTGAGAATCTGCTCAGCTGAGCTAAAAAATCAAGATCCTCTAAGACTGATCTTGATCCTGTAGTTAATCCTTTTTGAACACAGGGCCAATGAATTACCGGTATTCACTAGTTCAAAACATTTTAATGTAACAAGGCCTGAACACGAAACAGCCCGAGAATTAATGAATTTTATGAACTTCAGAAGTTTTCCCTAAGAAGCCTTGTGAATGTGGCCCTTGTGTAGCAGTGTGGTGTGGTTTTAGTCCATTTTTGGAGCTTTTGTCACCAATCTTAGTTGATTTCAAATATTTTTAATCATGAATGACCTAAAAGTAATATTAATGCCAATAAAAACTGTAGCAATACATTCAAGACATGGGAAATAAAAACATAACATAATGGAAATCTAACATAAAATGTTACCAAAATTGCGAAAAGCTGGTGTCTACGGGTACTATTCAAAATATTCAAAACCTGGGCACAAACAAACAAGCAAAATACCATGACAATAGCAGGTAAAACACAAAGTTAATTTGTAAATTAAGTAATATATATAAGCACATTTCCAGGATATGTTTTCAGCACTTGTGGACAAGTTAAAATTACACTGAAAGCTGTTTTCTTCTTCCTTAGAGAACTGTTTGAATAACTCTTTACATCATGTACACAGATGCAAACAGAGACCTTTTTGTAAATTTAAACATTGCACTAATATAATAATCCAACCCTGTGGTAACACCTTTTAAAGTAATTTTCATACGATGCAGGGAGACGACTTCACCAATGAAAGAGAGAAGCGTTAAGAAAACATGCAAAATATACAATGACCATCCTACCTTTGTCCACAAGCACTTTCTATTGGAATACAAAAACATGACTGACAAATCAAGTAGCCAACAAAGAGTAGGAACCTTAGTCACACAAGGCTACTAAGAGTAGGAACCTTAGTCATACAAGGCTACTAAAAGTAGGAACCTTAGTTACACAAGGCTACTAACAGTAGGAACCTTAGTCACACAAGGCTACTAAAAGTAGGAACCTTAGTCATACAAGGCTACTAAGAGTAGGAACCTTAGTCATACAAGGCTACTAAGAGTAGGAACCTTAGTCATACAAGGCTACTAAGAGTAGGAACCTTAGTCATACAAGGCTACTAAGAGTAGGAACCTTAGTCATACAAGGCTACTAACAGTAGGAACCTTAGTTACACAAGGCTACTAACAGTAGGAACCTTAGTTACACAAGGCTACTAAAAGTAGGAACCTTAGTCATACAAGGCTACTAAGAGTAGGAACCTTAGTCACACAAGGCTACTAAGAGTAGGAACCTTAGTCATACAAGGCTACTAAAAGTAGGAACCTTAGTCACACAAGGCTACTAAGAGTAGGAACCTTAGTCACACAAGGCTACTAAGAGTAGGAACCTTAGTCACACAAGGCTACTAAGAGTAGGAACCTTAGTCACACAAGGCTACTAAGAGTAGGAACCTTAGTCACACAAGGCTACTAAGAGTAGGAACCTTAGTTACACAAGGCTACTAACAGTAGGAACCTTAGTCATACAAGGCTACTAACAGTAGGAACCTTAGTTACACAAGGCTAGTAACAGTAGGAACCTTAGTTACACAAGGCTACTAACAGTAGGAACCTTAGTTACACAAGGCTACTAAGAGTAGGAACCTTAGTCACACAAGGCTACAAACAGTAGGAACCTTAGTCACACAAGGCTACTAAGAGTAGGAACCTTAGTCACACAAGGCTACTAAAAGTAGGAACCTTAGTTACACAAGGCTACTAAGAGTAGGAACCTTAGTCACACAAGGCTATTAACAGTAGGAACCTTAGTCATCCAAGGCTACTAAAAGTAGGAACCTTCGTCACACAAGGCTTCTAAAAGTATGAACCTTAGTCACACAAGGCTACTAACAGTAGGAACCTTAGTCATCCAAGGCTACTAAAAGTAGGAACCTTCGTCACACAAGGCTTCTAAAAGTAGGAACCTTAGTCACACAAGGCTACTAACAGTAGGAACCTTAGTCATCCAAGGCTACTAAAAGTAGGAACCTTAGTCACACAAGGCTACTAACAGTAGGAACCTTAGTCATCCAAGGCTACTAACAGTAGGAACCTTCGTCATACAAGGCTACTAACAGTAGGAACCTTAGTCATACAAGGCTACTAAGAGTAGGAACCTCAGTCATACAAGGCTACTAAGAGTAGGAACATTAGTCACACAAGGCTACTAAGAGTAGGAACCTTAGTCACACAAGGCTACTAAGAGTAGGAACCTTAGTCATACAAGGCTACTAAGAGTAGGAACTTTAGTCACACAAGGCTACTAAGAGTAGCAACCTTAGTCATACAAGGCTACTAAGAGTAGCAACCTTAGTCATACAATGCTATTAAGAGTAGGAACCTTAGTAATACAACGCTACTAAGAGTAGGAACCTTAGTCATACAAGGCTACTAAGAGTAGGAACCTTAGTAATACAAGGCTACTAACAATAGGAACCTTAGTCACACAAGGCTACTAACAGTAGGAACCTTAGTCATACAAGGCTACTAAGAGTAGGAACCTTAGTAATACAAGGCTACTAAAAGTAGGAACCTTAGTCATACAAGGCTACTAAGAGTAGCAACCTTAGTCATACAATGCTATTAAGAGTAGGAACCTTAGTAATACAACGCTACTAAGAGCAGGAACCTTAGTCACACAAGGCTACTAAGAGTAAGAACCTTAGTAATACAAGGCTACTAAAAGTAGGAACCTTAGTCATACAAGGCTACTAAGAGTAGGAACCTTAGTCATACAATGCTACTAAGAGTAGGAACCTTAGTAATACAACGCTACTAAGAGTAGGAACCTTAGTCACACAAGGCTACTAAGAGTAGGAACCTTAGTCATACAAGGCTACTAAGAGTAGGAACCTTAGTCATACAAGGCTAATAAGAGTAGGAACCTTAGTCATACAATGCTACTAAGAGTAGGAACCTTAGTAATACAACGCTACTAAGAGTAGGAACCTTAGTCATACAAGGCTACTAAGTGTAGGAACCTTAGTCATACAAGGCTACTAAGAGTAGGAACCTTAGTTACACAAGGCTACTAAGAGTAGGAACCTTAGTCATACAAGGCTACTAAGAGTAGGAACCTTAGTCATACAAGGCTACTAAAAGTAGGAACCTTAGTCACACAAGGCTACTAAGAGTAGGAACCTTAGTCACACAAGGCTACTAAGAGTAGGAACCTTAGTCATACAAGGCTACTAAGAGTAGGAACCTTAGTCACACAAGGCTACTAAGAGTAAGAACCTTAGTCACACAAGGCTACTAAGAGTAGGAACCTTAGTCACACAAGGCTACTAAGAGTAGGAACCTTAGTCACACAAGGCTACTAAGAGTAGGAACCTTAGTCACACAAGGCTACTAACAGTAGGAACCTTAGTCACACAAGGCTACTAAGAGTAGGAACCTTAGTCACACAAGGCTACTAAGAGTAGGAACCTTAGTCACACAAGGCTACTAACAGTAGGAACCTTAGTCATCCAAGGCTACTAAAAGTAGGAACCTTAGTCACACAAGGCTTCTAAAAGTAGGAACCTTAGTCACACAAGGCTACTAACAGTAGGAACCTTAGTCATCCAAGGCTCCTAAAAGTAGGAACCTTAGTCACACAAGGCTACTAACAGTAGGAACCTTAGTCATACAAGGCTACTAACAGTAGGAACCTTAGTCATACAAGGCTACTAAGAGTAGGAACCTCAGTCATACAAGGCTACTAAGAGTAGGAACCTTAGTCACACAAGGCTACTAAGAGTAGGAACCTTAGTCACACAAGGCTACTAAGAGTAGGAACCTTAGTCATACAAGGCTACTAAGAGTAGGAACCTTAGTCACACAAGGCTACTAAGAGTAGGAACCTTAATAATACAAGGTTACTAAAAGTAGGAACCTTAGTCACACAAGGCTACTAAGAGTAGGAACCTTAGTCACACAAGGCTACTAAGAGTAGGAACCTTAGTCATACAAGGCTACTAAGAGTAGGAACCTTAGTCATACAAGGCTACTAAGAGTAGGAACCTTAGTCATACAAGGCTATTAAAAGTAGGAACCTTAGTCACACAAGGCTACTAAGAGTAGGAACCTTAGTCACACAAGGCTACTAAGAGTAGGAACCTTAGTCATACAAGGCTACTAAGAGTAGGAACCTTAGTCACACAAGGCTACTAAGAGTAGGAACCTTAGTCACACAAGGCTACTAAGAGTAGGAACCTTAGTCACACAAGGCTACTAAGAGTAGGAACTTTAGTCACACAAGGCTACTAAGAGTAGGAACCTTAGTCACACAAGGCTACTAACAGTAGGAACCTTAGTCACACAAGGCTACTAACAGTAGGAACCTTAGTCACACAAGGCTACTAAGAGTAGGAACCTTAGTCACACAAGGCTACTAACAGTAGGAACCTTAGTTACACAAGGCTAGTAACAGTAGGAACCTTAGTTACACAAGGCTACTAACAGTAGGAACCTTAGTTACACAAGGCTACTAAGAGTAGGAACCTTAGTCACACAAGGCTACAAACAGTAGGAACCTTAGTCACACAAGGCTACTAAGAGTAGGAACCTTAGTCACACAAGGCTACTAAAAGTAGGAACCTTAGTTACACAAGGCTACTAAGAGTAGGAACCTTAGTCACACAAGGCTACTAAGAGTAGGAACCTTAGTCATCCAAGGCTACTAAAAGTAGGAACCTTAGTCACACAAGGCTTCTAAAAGTAGGAACCTTAGTCACACAAGGCTACTAACAGTAGGAACGTTAGTCATCCAAGGCTCCTAACAGTAGGAACCTTAGTCACACAAGGCTACTAACAGTAGGAACCTTAGTCATACAAGGCTACTAACAGTAGGAACCTTAGTCATACAAGGCTACTAAGAGTAGGAACCTCAGTCATACAAGGCTACTAAGAGTAGGAACCTTAGTCACACAAGGCTACTAAGAGTAGGAACCTTAGTCACACAAGGCTACTAAGAGTAGGAACCTTAGTCATACAAGGCTACTAAGAGTAGGAACCTTAGTCACACAAGGCTACTAAGAGTAGGAACCTTAGTAATACAAGGTTACTAAAAGTAGGAACCTTAGTCACACAAGGCTACTAAGAGTAGGAACCTTAGTCACACAAGGCTACTAAGAGTAGGAACCTTAGTCATACAAGGCTACTAAGAGTAGGAACCTTAGCCATACAAGGCTGCTAACAGTAGGAACCTTAGTCACACAAGGCTACTAAAAGTAGGAACCTTAGTCACACAAGGCTACTAAGAGTAGGAACCTTAGTCACACAAGGCTACTAAGAGTAGGAACCTTAGTCATACAAGGCTACTAAGAGTAGGAACCTTAGTCACAAGGCTACTAAGAGTAGGAACTTAGTCATACAAGGCTACTAAGAGTAGGAACCTTAGTCATACAAGGCTACTAACAGTAGGAACCTTAGTCATACAAGGCTACTAACAGTAGGAACCTTAGTCATACAAGGCTACTAAGAGTAGGAACCTTAGTCATACAAGGCTACTAAGAGTAGGAACCTTAGTCATACAAGGCTACTAAGAGTAGGAACCTTAGTCATACAAGGCTGCTAAGAGTAGGAACCTTAGTCATACAAGGCTACTAAGAGTAGGAACCTTAGTAATACAAGGCTACTAACAGTAGGAACCTTAGTCACACAAGGCTACTAAGAGTAGGAACCTTAGTCATACAAGGCTGCTAAGAGTAGGAACCTTAGTTACACAAGGCTACTAAGAGTAGGAACCTTAGTCACACAAGGCTACTAACAGTAGGAACCTTAGTCATACAAGGCTACTAAGAGTAGGAACCTTAGTCACACAAGGCTACTAAGAGTAGGAACCTTAGTCATACAAGGCTACTAAGAGTAGGAACCTTAGTCATACAAGGCTACTAAGAGTAGGAACCTTAGTCACACAAGGCTACTAACAGTTGGAACCTTAGTCACACAAGGCTACTAAGAGTAGGAACCTTAGTCATACAAGGCTACTAAGAGTAGGAACCTTAGTCACACAAGGCTACTAAGAGTAGGAACCTTAGTCACACAAGGCTATTAACAGTAGGAACCTTAATCATACAATGTAAGTACATACTGTTTAGAGCTGCAACGATTCAGCCATGGCTCGATTCGATTTCGATTTCAAAGATCATTTAGTTGAATATTTCGATTTCAAAGATCATTCAGTTGAATATTTCGATTTCAAAGATCATTCAGTGGAATATTTCGATTTCAAAGATCATTCAGTGGAATATTTCGATTTGATTAATGTTTCCTTTATATCGGTTTTTGCGTATTCTGGAGTAATGACAATATGGCAATATAAGAAAGATTACATTTATATTATATTTATATTATTAATGTCATCGTATTGTTAACGTATGTACCTTAAATATATCAATATAGAAGAGTGGAACATGGTGATGATGCTTTTAGAAAACTGATTCAGTATAACAGCAGACATGATGCCATAATCAATTTACATGACAACTCTACACAAAACCATAATTGTAATTAATAGTTTTATGACAAATTATCTATAAATATATAAAAAAGAATCGAAACGATATTGGCTGGTTTAGTATCGACAATCGAATCGGGCCCTTCACAATCAAGTGATCGATGCATCGAAAGAATCAGTGCAGCTCTAATACTGTAAGTTAGTGTGCAACAGTTTTATAGGCTATTTAACACTTTCACAATTATTAACAAGTACTGTCTCACACAGTGACTGGTGCACAATATAAATAATTTATTAACTTACAACTAACCTATTTTCTATTTGACATGTTTAAATACTTTAATACCCAGCATACGATATGGGTAAATTGGTATATAAACAACAGATATTAATGCAGGCCAAAACTAATATTATCTAAGTGCACAAGTAACATAAGTCTTCCAAACTGGTACAGATGATTAATGTCAGAACTTACCTGAGTATATTACCTGACACTAAAATAAACTATGAACCAACTTAAAACCAAAGCCTTACCCTACCCCAATTTCATTCTGATTTTCAATAATTAGCCTGACTGTTCCTTTGGCAGCATGACTACTAAAGCCTCAATACTTAGTCTCATAAAAAAATACTGACCAATGAGAATGCTAGTTACATTTGAGCCATCATTCCCATTGGGTTAAGATTGAAGATAAAGACAAAGATTGAGTGAAGAATATTTGTAGTCACAGGGCCTGATTGTCCAGCAACTGATCTGAGCTGGAGATGGACTGCTCCCTGCTGTGCCCCACATCCCATGTCTGTACTGTACCCCTGATAGCCCCCTAGCACACAGACCTGAGCTGGAGATGGGGTGCTCCCTGCTTCTCCCCCCCTCCCCATATCTGTACTGTACCCCTGATGGCACCCTAGCACACTGACCTAAGCTAAAGATGGGGTGCTCCCTGCTGCCCCCACTCCCCATATCTGCACTGCACCCCTGATGGCCCCCCTACTTCACTGACCTGAGCTGGGGATTGACTGCTCCCTGCTGCCCCCCCCCCCCCCCCGCCACCATCCCCATGTCTGTACTGTACCCCTGATGGTCCAATACCACACACACCTGAGCTAGAGATGGGTGCTCCCTGCTGCCCCCCTCCCCCATGTCTGTACCCCTGATGGCCCCCTTGCGCACTGACCTGAGCTGGAGATGGGCTTCTCCCTACTGCGCCCTCGCCATGTCTGTACCCCTGATGGCCCCGTTGTTCCCTGACCTGAGCTGGAGATGGGCTGCTCCCTACTGCCCCCTCCCCATGTCTGTACCCCTGATGGCCCCCTCCCCCATGTCTGTATCCCTGATGGCCCCCTTGCACACTGACCTGAGCTGGAGATTGGCTGCTCCCTACTGCCCCCCTCCCCTGTGGAGGCCTCATGTTGCTGCAGCCACTGCTCCATCTCGTCATAGTCGGTCTCCTTGTCCTGCAGCTAAACACACACACAGTATAGTAGAAGTAGCAGTAGTAGTAGTAGTAGTAGAGGAAACTCACACCCGCAGAATGTTTTTGGCCGTCCGGCTAGCGCAGTGGTTGGTCACTGGCTTCTCACCTAGGCGTCCCCAGTTCGCTTCCCACTCCCTGCGCATGTGAGTTTGGTTGGTGGTCACCATACTGGACAGGTTGGGTTTCCTCCGGGTACTCCAATTTCCCCAAACAGCACAAGACCACACCAACATTAAAATATCTTTCAGTAAAAAAATAAATACCTGGAAATTGCAGCTATGATTCAAAATTCGTCCCAACTTTCGTGAGTCTCTAGTAAGTTAATTTGGTAGGAGACCCACTCTGGGTCCTCACATAATGCAGCCTCAGGCGTGGAAGGACCTCATAGCTTTGAAATACACATACACACACACACACATAATATATCAGGTACAGAGCTATATAGAGGAAATTCACACCCACACAATGTATCAGGTACGGAGCTATATAGAAGAAACTGACACCCACACAATGTATCAGGTACAAAGCTATAAAGAGGAAACTCACACCCACACAATGTATCAGGTACCGAGCTATAAAGAAGAAACTCACACCCACACAATGTATCAGGTACAAAGCTATAAAGAGGAACTCACACCCACACAATGTATCAGGTACGGAGCAATATAGAGGAAACTCACACCCACACAATGTATCAGGTTCGGAGCTATATAGAAGAAACTCACACCCACACAAGGTATCAGGTACGCAGCTATATAGAGGAAACTCACACCCACACAATGTATCAGGTACAGAGCTATATAGAGGAAACTCACACCCACACAATGTATCAAGTACGGAGCAACATAGAGGAAACTCACACCCACACAATGTATCAGGCACGGAGCTATATAGAAGAAACTCACACCCACACAAGGTATCAGGTACGCAGCTATATAGAGGAAACTCACACCCACACAATGTATCAGGTACGGAGCTATAGGTGGAACTCATATACACACAATGAAGCAGAAATGGAACTCTAGAAGGAACTCACATACTCTCACACACTGTCACACATCACTGTAGAGACGAAGAAACTCACATACTCTCACACACTGTCACACATCACTGTAGAGACGAAGGAACTCACATACTCTCACACACTGTCACACATCGCTGTAGAGACGAAAGAACTCACATACTCTCACACACTGTCACACATCACTGTAGTGACGAAGGAACTCACATACTCTCACACACTGTCACACATCACTGTAGCGACGAAGGAACTCACATACTCTCACACACTGTCACACATCACTGTAGAGACGAAGGAACTCACATACTCTCACACACTGTCACACATCACTGTAGAGACGAAGGAACTCACATACTCTCACACACTGTCACACATCACTGTAGAGACGAAGGAACTCACATACTCTCACACACTGTCACACATCACTGTAGAGACGAAGAAACTCACATACTCTCACACACTGTCACACATCACTGTAGAGACGAAGGAACTCACATACTCTCACACACTGTCACACATCACTGTAGAGACGAAGGAACTCACATACTCTCACACAGTGTCACACATCACTGTAGAGACCCATATACCTGATATGGCTAATGGCACAGTATACGCCTACACAGACTTGGGCAGACATTTTGTGGAAAGTGGACTCCTGCCAAAGTACAAGATTTATGCTCCAGTTTCAATACACATGAAACATCCTATTCCACATGATACTATCCAAGACACCATACACATGAGCATACATTGCGTGGAAAGTACATTACATGTTATTTTGTTCATAATTATTATTTTTTCATAAATCATAGTGTACTGGGTTAAAAAAGGGCAAAACACTTGTTGAATAATATATATAGTTCCCAGCTGAGGATGCTGGGTAGCTCACTAAAATGCAAAAGAAAGACAGATGCACGTTTATATAATATCTAGAATGAAAGTATTGCAAATCAACACAAATTATAAACTGTATTTGTATTAAGAAACTTTTATAACTCATTACTGTCAAAGTATAAATATCACTATTAAAGCCGCAGTCCATAGAACGTAATTCAATACATCTTAAATTGGCATCAGTTCTTATGTATGTTAATGACGTTTACTTGAATGAAAACTGTTTCTTATTTACAAAAGGCCTTTTCTAATGTAGATGTTCGAAAATGCTTGGTACAAACGGAATATACACTAATGTGCATGCTGATTTACTCCAAAGGCATAACCAGCTAGCGCACACAGATAATTGTACGATAAAAAAGTTATCAAAACTTTATTATTTTACCGATTTCCATCCGTTTTTTTTTGTATTTTGATCAGTAAGATATCCATAAGAAACGATTTCCGCAAAGTTTTATTTTTCAACATATTTCTGAACTGCTGCTTTAATTTTGGTGTAAGCAAGGAGGCTACTGGGTGCATTTACTGGACAGTTAACAATAAGGTACACAATCAACAGTGCTGATGCTGCGGGATAATGTCTACAGGGAAGTTATTCAACCTTAGTCGGTACATGTACAAGAATGCATGAAAGAACTTAGACTATTTCAAATGTGCATATATTTTTGGAAATATGTAAATAGATCAGGTAAGTGTCACAATTAAAGTGAGAGTTGAATAAAACAAAATCTTCAGTCGGTATATGAAGGTTGTTTACTCAATGGCCAAGATAATTTGGAATTTGTAGGTAAATGAAGGTTATTATTGCCACTAGGGGCCACACAGAATTCTCTGAGGTTGAAGGAAATGTGCATCTTCATTACTCTGATTTGCTGCCAAGTTGGTTCAACATAATTGTCACAAATGTACCATGTATATGGCAACTGTTGGATGCAGTATACATACAAGTATGGAAAATATATGAGGCGCGTCGTTGGAAAACTGGTCTTAATGCTTGTGCGTAAAGTGTCGTCCCGGATTAGCCTACGCAGTCCACACAGGCTAATCCAGGACGGCACTTTCCGCCTGCAGTGGATATATGTTCAGAAGAGACTTCCTTGAAACAGAAAATACCATAACAGCGGAAAGTGCCGTCCCGAATTAGCCTGTGATCCTTTACGCACATGCATTAAGACCAGTTTTCTCACGACGCCCCACATATTCATTTGGTAAGCTATGCAAGAGTAGTATTATGGTACAGAAAATGAAAGCTACATTAAATCCAAACCTTTCTGGTAGACTTCCCGAGCATTAATGAAATAATGTAAAACATGCAGCCAAACAAACTTATTACACCATGTGCACTGAGTGCAGTGCAAAGGCCACTACGGTATTATATAACATAATTGTTATTCATGTTAAGTCAAGCAACTAAAATGAAGTTATTTGTATTGGAAAAATAAAGTGAGTAAAACACAAAATTCTTAAAAATAACTGTCATCCATTGGCTTGATTAAAGGGTTTGGATTTTTGTTCTTTTTCCATGATAATATTTAGTTACTCCAGTTATTGGTAACTGATCATGAAAAATGAAAGACCATATCCAATATTTAGTGAGTTTGTTGTCAATCAATAGCAGTAAAGTGGGAACAGAAAAAATGAATGATTCACCCTTGCACAACAAGTAGTTTTCATTGTTTTCAGCCACTGAATGATCCAAACAGTGTTTGGTATCACCACCAATATTTAATCGTTTGTTCATAGCCCACTGCCCAGAAAATTTCATGCAAAATCCATTCATAACTTTTCTGCATAAAGTTGCTAGATAAACAAACAAACGAATGGTAACAAAAAGATAACCTCCCTGGCTGAAGTAATTAAGAAACAAGGCAATCATACAAAGTAATATGTAGTAAAACGTTTCCAATACAAGTTAGTATCTTGATCTCACAATTATCAGAGCACAGATAAGGTGCATATTTGAGTAAATACACAAATGTGAAAGCTTCTTTACTCAATTTATTTAAAATTTAATGAGTGCCAAAACTCAATTTACATGCTGAATACTCAAACAATTTCAAACAGATTGAGTAAAAATTGATCAATGTTTAACTGAAATTCATATTTTCATTATATGAGTGTTCAATGCACGCTAAATATGACATGTCACATATGGTATTTTGATCGTAGCATTCATGCGTGGTAGTAAAATGGTAGACATATTGATGGAATTTGTGATATAGATTTAAACAATTTTGGCATTAGGAACAATTAATGCTATGTGAGGAACATAATTTTACATACAAGTACTCAATTAAATCACTCAATACAAAATTATTTTTAAAATGATGGTGTAACACTCAGTTCTGACAAAATCCTTATCTGTTTCTCTGCAATTCTGATTAATAACTAGTGTTAGTGATGGACTATCGAAGAGTGGTCTAGACTACACATCTACACACTAGATACATCTGTTAACACAGCACACTGACAACGCTCATATTTACCTTTAAGATTTCTTCTTCCTGTAGAGCAGTATATTACTATAGCTTTAGTAAATACAATTCAGCAACACATAGGGCTGACACGTGCAAAGTCACATTTCACTGACATCAAACAAACTTTATTTTGCTTACACACTTAACATCACGCAAATGTATTTCAATTTCACATACACAAGGTTAAATAATTTCTATTCAATACATACACAGGTAGTACTAGAGATATTTCATCTTCTGGAAGTGAAAACATTTTCTTAACTAAGATAAGAATATAAATTTCAAAAAAACTTTTTTCTTGTTTTATGTTTGGTTATAATCATGAGAAAAGCTATAACGGTACGATATGTTTATGAAGCATATGAAGGCCCCGGGAAATGGCCACGTACAAAGATAACACACCAACACCAGCTAGCTAGGCTACCTACCGATGGCCGTGCCTTCAAGTTCACAGCTGCCCCTACGCCCATACCCGCTCCAAACTGGTCTTCGTTCACATAGTTGGTACCCGATCTGCAAAGACACAGTATGTTTCAGCATAATGACAATCATATAGTTGGTACCCGATCTGCAAGGACACGGTATGTTTCAGCATAATGACAATCAAATAGTTGGTACCCGATCTGCAAGGACACGTTATGTTTCAGCATAATGACAATCACATAGTTGGTACCCGATCTGCAAGGACACGTTATGTTTCAGCATAATGACAATCAAATAGTTGGTACCCGATCTGCAAGGACACAGTATGTTTCAGCATAATGACAATCACATAGTTGGTACCCAATCTGCAAGGACACGTTATGTTTCAGCATAATGACAATCACATAGTTGGTACCCGATCTGCAAGGACACGTTATGTTTCAGCATAATGACAATCACATAGTTGGTACCCGATCTGCAAGGACACGGTATGTTTCAGCATAATGACAATCGCATAGTTGGTACCCGATCTGCAAGGACACAGTATGTTTCAGCATAATGACAATCATATAATTGGTACCCGATCTGCAAGGACACGTTATGTTTCAGCATAATGACAATCATATAGTTGGTACCCGATCTGCAAGGACACGGTATGTTTCAGCATAATGACAATCATATAGTTGGTACCCGATCTGCAAGGACACGGTATGTTTCAGCATAATGACAATCATATAGTTGGTACCCGATCTGCAAGGACACGGTATGTTTCAGCATAATGACAATCATATAGTTGGTACCCGATCTGCAAGGACACGGTATGTTTCAGCATAATGACAATCTGATGTTTTTTCTAATCATTGTACTTGAATATCATATGTTTAACTTCCCTCACATAATTGGTACTCGCCCAGCAAGGACAAAGTTACTTCAGTAGATGTTTCCACCTATGTTATTCATATGCAAATATTTTTTATTTTTTCAATCATCATACTCATGTGGATATCATGTGTTTACCTGTTAGGGCCATACAAATGTGATTTTTATTGGTATGTTATTAATGGCTTGAACTATCTTTTTTATTTAATTGTTTTTTTGTAAATGTGTAATTTAACAAACCACTTCTTAACAAAATTTGGCGGATAAATGTATCTATAACATATGTTTAGTATAAATACCATAGAAGACATTTTTCCCCTTATCCAGAATACAGTAGACTCCGCTTATACTATTTATATCGCAATATTCAAAAATTGTTACATCCATTTTGTTGAGTGGACCATAGAATTTATATCGCTATATCCGAATATCGATCCGTCCGTAAATAGGCAACCAAGAACATAGACATACAAGTATATAACAGAGATGCAACACTGATCATTTTACATATACACATTAAATTTGTAACTGTGAACAATTGGAAAAAACACTTAATGGCGATTTAATATACAAATATTCCGGATAAAAAATCATATTTCACCACAATGATTTATTTTTTAACAGCATGAGTACACACGTATATAATGTTCTAATAATATTAAATAACGTTGATTGCGCGTGACATCATAAAATACTGCCAGAAGCAACCGATGGTCATTGTATAGATATCAAACACTAACAGGATCAATCACCCCCAAAGCCAATGTCAAATGATTACCCCAACACTGATCATTCAATCAGGCTGACCATATACCTGATTACTCCACCTGACCACCCAGAGCATTGTTTTCACACCTGATACAGACTCCAACTATCGCCATAAAAGGGGAATATTTTATTTACGACTGGGCTGTGAAAACAGCATCGTTAAACCCGAAACGTCGTTACATGCGATATCATTACAACCGATATTATATCAATTGAAATATAGGACAAGACCTTAGACTCAGCATCGTTATATGCGATATATCGGTATAAGTGACAAGTGGAGTTTACTGTATGTTTAACTGTCTACATTATTTTATACCTACCTGAGGTTGTCTCTACTTTGATCAAATGACTGTCTGGATTGAGCAAACATATCAAATTCATCATCATTGTGGCCTGAAGCCGGGGCAGCACCATTGACACCTGCAGAAAGTAGAGCAAAACTGGCTATTTGTACTACGGCACCTTAAAGGGACTATGTCATCGAAATGGGCCTCAAGGGGGCAATTCCTTTTAAAAATCTGAAATTTTGAAAGAAATACTGGCATATAATAACTGTTAAAACAGGGTATATATAATGGGAAAAGAGTGTACGCATTCGGAGATAAAAATCAATTTATAATATGGGTTGTGTTTGTTTGGCCCGTTTCCTGTTTACTTTTGACGTCAAAATTGTGAGCATTCTGTATAACCATAATTTACAAACGACTCCAAGCAAAGCATGATAGCGCAGTTGGTTAACGTGCTGTCTACTGTCATTTCTTTGTATGGCTCCTAAGTCGTGAGTTCGATACCATCTTGGGGTTTTAATTTTTTCAGGCTTTTTTGCTAATTTGTTTTTATCAAATATCGTATTTTGTATTATATTAGATTTTTATTGTTTAATGCACATGTCTTAGTAAAACGCATTTCTATCAAATGATATAATTTATTGTGCAATAGGAACCCAGTTTTTCGTTGACATAGCCCCTTTAAGGGCGTCCCCAGGGGTGGCAGATCTCATACTGCCTTACTGGTCATTTTACCAATATTTCACTTGTCCATGCATGCTCTGGACAAGTAGAGCCATACTGACAATTTTCGAACCCAGGCAGTCATTCAAATATATGCCTATCATACCTATCATGCAGTTTATTTTAACTGGCATTTAAATCATGAATGGTTCAAGAAAATAATTTCTTAAACAGAAAAAAAAACTAATTTCAATGTCTCTAGGAATGCAGATCCCAATTTGTATTTCATCAATATGAATATAAGCTTCAAATCACAACAGAAAACAATCGTATTATTTTATTAAGTATTCATTGGTTGATGTTAAAAGGAAAACTAAATAATTATGTTTACTTATTATTGGCACACCATTAAATTGTTTATATCGTCAACTGAATTTGGCTGTTTCAATTCAATCAGCTGAAGGTGCTAAGAATTAGTATTCTCTAATCGATACAACCTCAAACAAATCCTTCAACTGCAACAGCAAATAACTGCTAGATGTGATCCACATTTACAACCTAGCAATCCAGTCAGTGGTAAAATAAGTTACATGGCTTCATACTGACGTCGTACGGTGGGATACATGTCTACGCTCTCGCCCAATATAAATTTACTACCCTGTATCACACCGTACGGGGTCAGTAACAAGCCATGTAACAAATTTATCTTACAATGTACCATTTTTAATCAATATACCAAAATTTTATTAACCGTTGTAAGTTTATTTTGAAATAATAATTTTACTGACTGGATATTAACTGCTACTGACATGGTATGGAATAATACACGGTCAGCACGTGACCGGGCTAAACCAATGAAAAGCAAGTATTCTGTACGAGGTAAGATAAAGAGAATACCAGGTAAGTGTTGAATAAAGACTAGTTTGTGTAGCAAGGCTTAGTAAACCTGAACCACGAGCCTTGGCTTATCTGTATTCAACACTTGCCTAGTATTCTATTTATCCCATTATTGTCCGTCTTTATTTTGAAAATAAACGAAAGAAAACGCAATAAATATTACCAAAATAAAAATAAAATAACGTCACAAAATCAACAAGATGACATCATTATACTGCGCGTGACAGTTTTATCAACACGGTGTTGAAATAAAGCAGTTTATTTCATTTAGTGTTATTTCATAAATGCAGGCAAAATGATGGAATAAAAGACTGTATCTTACTCATCTGAGCCAGCCTGCTGGCGACCTCTGCTGTGTTGGTTACGGGGGCTTCGTCCCCAAGGTCTATGAGGTTACCCACGTTGGGGCCTGGTTGGGGCTCCGGCCTCGGTTCTGGGAGACGAACCTGAAAGTGGAACCAGGCTTGTTGGCCACAGGACCTTTAAAACTGCAATTTTAAATCTTTAAATACCCTTATAGAATAGTTACAGCACTTAATATCAATCTATTCAGATTAATATCATGACGGAGTGGCAACGCTGCCTTATATAAACGTGTGTTAAAGCTAGTGTCTGTAGTCTTACGAATGAAATAGGCATTTAAATGGACCATTAGATTAAGATTTCAGATCATTAATTCTTTTACTGAAATTTGTTAGTATGTCCTATACTACCTTACACTATAGTTATAGTTTAGTTATAGTATTTCATATCAACCTATTAGGATTAGTAACATAATTGTGCAAAATGTCTATAGAAACTAGTATCTATAATTTTGGGACTGGAAAAAGCTGTAAAATGGACCAATAGGCAAAGATTTCTGAAAAAAACATTAACTGAATTTTATAAATCTACCAAATACTAATTTAAATGGACCAATAGGGGAAGATTAAGAAGACGACCTTGGCATTTTACAATACATCAAACCCCAGATTTCACAGCCAGTGTGTCTTACACTTTCATGGTATGAGGGTGGGGAGAAGGACTCAGCAAGCGCAGGTTCCGGTTCTGTCGGAACCTGACCCGTCTGTCCGGTGCGGAACCGCTCAAACCTCTCGTGACGCAAGAAAACATTATTCAAGTCATCATTCACTCGCAGCAACTCATCTGGAACAGTGTTACTTATTTGAACGAAGTTGTATGAATGTAATCAACTCTATTTTTTCAGAGCAGTTCAACAACTGTTATACCTGTTTGCAAGAAAAAAGGACAATATAAAATTATGTCCTGGTAAACTTTTATGAAAATTACAGAAATTAATTAAACTTATAAAAATAACTAGAAAGCGTAATTGTTTTCCTTTTGAATATTAATTACACTTTTAGAGTTCTAAATGTAAGGGACATAACAAGTAAAGTTGTAAAGCTTAGAATCAAGTAGAATAGAACCTTACTTGTTACTTCCTCATTTGGAATTCCATCCAGCAGCTCTACAATTCTCTGTTGCATTTGTCTGTTTGTTCGATTTAGCTCCTACAAAAGTAGAGCAAAATACATCATTTGATGTTTTGTGAAAGGTTTTGCTCATATACTTTCAATATTACAAAAATATTTAAATATTATTGCACATTGTTTTATATTTAAAATATTGTTTTAATTAAAAATCTTTCAAAAATAGGACTAGAGTGTTGTGACTAATTGAACAGACATTGTTCGTACAACATTTAACTTTTCGGAAAATGGGCTGACAGACGGAAAGGACAATCACTATAATATTATGCCCTGCATCAAGCTGCCGGGGTCATAAAAACAAGCACGGGTTACATACGGGAAACATCCCGTATTCATAGGAAATAATAATCTTTCGTAATATTTAAATCCTTCCAACCAGTTACATTAAAGGAGTGGAAACGAACATTAAGACGAACGGACCTACAGATAACCCGACGGACGGGTGACTACTATATCGAGTATATGCCCAGCCTTTGGGGGCATAAAAATACTGAATTCAGTATTAAACCAAAACTTTCTTACATAAGGTTGTTTTTTTTATTTACTTCACTCCACAGCTTTGCCACTCTTTCAGGGACATAAAGATACTGATTTCAGTTTTAACAAAGAAAACTTCCACAAATGAAGCAGTTGTTTTTTTCCTTTATTACAAACTCCCCAGCATTCCCACCTGCAGCAGTTCCAGATCGGAGGAGTCCACGTTGCTAGGAGACAGTGCCGTGAGCATCTCGCTCATCACCCTCACGTTACCCTGCACCACGTCCAGCTCACTGCGCAGCTTGGCAAACTGCTCCTGGGATGGCACAACCGGGACGCCGCTCCGGGGCAGCTGCACTGGTGGGTGTGACGGTGGGTGTGACGGTGGGTGTGACGGTGGGTGCGATGGCCCAATAATGTGACCTTGGCTTCGTACAGACGACTGCAAAGATCAAACAGAATGTTTTGAGCTTGTTGCGGCATGCTATCATGCAACTATACTATAAAAACTACAGACATGCTTTATAACACAAATCTCATGACGCAAGAAAAAGTTATTCTGTAAAACTACTCTTTGCAATGTAAAGGATATTAATAGAAAAATAAAACTAAAATCAATTAAACTGAACATACTAACTAAAAATAATAAAAAATAGAAAATCGTTACCATAAAAAATTCATGCGTTATTTTGTTTTCTGTGTCCTTAATTATCATAAAGAGGAATAGATTCTTTTTACATTGTTATTATGTACATTAAATGTAAAAGACATACACAAAGTACGAATAATACATAAATGACAAGGACTTGACTTGACATCAAGAGAAATTAATCAGAAACAGAATGATTTTGTCCACAAATGATTCCTATCAGTGTCTTTTAAAGATATGTTTCCATATTATTGACATAGAACCTTACCATGTAACTGGCATTTGCTAGCTTCAGTATAAAGCCATTTTATTAAAAAGAACATATTGTCAATATGTTTGAGCAGAGTTTTAATTATGTGTATATTTTGTATATGTTTGTGATGTTTTCTCGTTCTGTCAGCTGCACTGTAACATGAAACTGGTTACATGCCTTTATAGAATGAAATGAATGGAATTTGTATTCACCATTTTTGTACTGCCAATACTTTAAGATGACATCATGTATATCGAACATTTAATCTGGGATAAGAAATAATGTTAAGGAAACCAAACTACCACTGGAACAGGAAGAAACACAATAAAACACAATGAAAATAAACCAACAACATACATGTACATGCCTACAGTAACAACAATTAATGCATGAACGTATCCCCGTACATGTATAATATTGTCTTTAACATTTAAATGTCAAAGTATAACAGAGCATAGCACACTGTATTAGCTATCAAGACCTTTTTTAGCCTCCAACCATGCCTACCCAAAGCTTCTGATCTAACAATCAAATGCTTCATTATTTATCCAGCAGAGACCTAAGTCTGCAACAAGCTGATTCCACTTCTTACATGTGTCTATGTATGTGAGAAAATCCAATAATTCATTTAAGACAGTTAACGACTGTACAGACATTTAATCATGCAATGAAAGAGTTTTGAAGATTCTTGTTTATATCAGGCCCCTTGACTACAAACATTCGTACATGTAATCTTAGTCTTATCTTAAACATAAAACCAATGGAAATCAAAGCTCAAATGTTACAAGCATTCTGATTGGTCAATATTTAAAGTTGCATTCCGAATGGCCAATATTTAAAGTTGCATTCTGATTGGTCAATATTTAAAGTTGAGACTAAGTTTGAGATTGAGAACATTCATAGTTGTGGGGCCTGGTACTCAGAATGATAGATTTTCTGTGGAGCATTTATCTGGTAACAAACTATATACCAATTGTTTAATTCAAGGGTTTTGTAAAAGTAAATGCGAGCAACTATGGTGCTGTGCAAATGATGCTTATTTCAGTTGCTTAAGTCATGTTTAACTGAAAAATTCAAATAAAGATTTCCCGGTAAAATTCAATATTTTATACCTGAAATATGGTTGAATAATATTCATCTGTTTATTACCAGAATATAACTATTAAAGACAAAATAAATTTAAATGAACCAGCCACAGTCACAGGAATTTTGTAAATTTAAGAACTTTTCTTAAGTTTTTACTAAGAAGAATTCTGGATACAGGCCCAGGTTGACCGTTTTTATACATGTATGAGGCAATGACAAACATGTTCTCTACATATTTGCCGTGGACCCATGGAACAACATAGCTACACCAGCAAATCATGAACAGGTGACAAACTAAAATGGGAGAATAAAATAAACAACCTCCAACATTTCGCCTTCCTCTTCTTCGACTACATATGCTGACTGGCGAAAACAGGTGCACTTTGTTATAAGGCACAATAGTGAATGTACAACATCAATTGCTTGTTAATTGTACACTATCAATTGCATATGAATATTTTAATTTAATATTTTAACCATGTTAACAACTGTTGTAACATTTAAAATGGAGAAAGTGCATAATGGCCATTTCAACTATGACATATGACATTGTATATTCAAAGACACTGAATTTTTATTACTTATATCAATCTATATAATAATGTTTTACAAAATGAGAGTGGATTGTACATGATGGCCCTAGGTCGCTCACCTGAGTTCAAGGCATCATAATGGCTTTTAAAAATTAAATAGCGGGTACATAGATGTTTGAAGTTAAATGTTGACACACATGATAATAATGGACCAGTAATACCCATAGTCATATATGGTCAAACTCATCGCCCCCCTGGCTACCTTGTTTTTAAACAGATCAAAATTATTTGAAGGAATACGGTAGAGGGTCAAACAATAAACATTTCTATAAACAAAGTTGTCAATATAGCCATATAAGGAAAACTGCCCCGCCTCCTGGCGGCCATGTTTTTTCACAAATCAAAATGATTGGAAGGAAATAAGTAGAGGGTCACCCAAGGAACATTTCTGTGAAAACTATTTTAAAATCCAGTCAGAGGTTTCAGACAAGAAGATTTTTAAAGTTTTCAATACAACCTTATATGGAAAACTGCCCGCCCCATGTCCGCCAAGTTTTTTTAACGAATCAAAATGATTTGAAGGAATTTGGAAGAAAGTCACCCAAGGAACATTTCTGTGAAATTATTTTGAAATCCAGCCAGTGGTTTCAGACTAGAAGATTTTTTAAGATTTCAATATAGCCATATAAGGAAAACTGCCTCGCCCTCTGGCGGCCATGTTTTTTCACGAATCAAACTGATTTGAAGGAATTTGATAGAGGGTCACCCAAGGATCATTTCTGTGAAAACTATTTTCAGATCCAGCCTGTGGTTTCTGATAAAATGATTTCTGAAGTTTTCCAGTTTTTAAGCTTTTGGTTGCCATGGCAACCAGAGTTTTCAATATATTCTAATGAATTGAAGGAATTTGTTTAGGAACCATCCCAGGAACATTCCTGCCAAGTTTGATTAAAAAGGGCCCAGTGGTTTCAGAGAAGTAGTTTGAAGTTAAATGTTGACGACGGACAATGGACACAGACTGATCACAATAGCTCACCCTTGAACACTTTGTGTTCAGGTGAGCTAACAAAACAATGTATGCATGGAAAACACCATAAACTAAAGAAGACTCCAATTTCATTAGATACCAAACAAAATGTTAGTTTACTGCTCAAATAATAACAGAAATAAGTATATCTTCATACATAATACACTAGAAATATGTATCAGGAGTGTGGTTTCTGAAACCTTGCTGGTCTGAAAAACTGACCAGTAAATACTTGTCATTCAAGGATTGAGTTAACCAATCATGGGTTTATATTTCAGTGGTAAAAAATAGAACATGGTTGCATAATCCAATCGATTAACTTCAAATCCTTGGACAAACAACCTTGTACAAACAGAAAGGCGGAGCGATCTATGTTCGTTTATTGGTTACCTACCTCGTAGAAGTGTTCACACAAACTCGTCACTTCCCAACAGATGTAGCAAATTGAAGCATTGTTTGCATATAATACATAATATATGGCAGCGAAAAGTGGCAATCAGCAGAAAAGATGTCAGATCACAGCCCCGATGTATACAAAGTGACAGAAGTGCACTTACAGCCCTGCTGGTGGTAATGGGTTTGGCCCGCACAGGCGGTTCGGGATCTACGCCACCCTGGGTCTACAATACACACAGCTACCTTCTACACATCTGCATGCACTGGTGGTACAATGTGACTATAAACGAGGCATATCGTGGGAAAACCGGGCTTAATCATTTGCGTAAAGTGTCGTCCTGCATAAGCCTCTGCAGTCTGCACAGGCTAATCCAGGACGTAACTTTCCGCTTTTATGGTATTTTCTGTTCAAAGGAAGTCTCTTCTAAACATAAATCCACTGTTGGCGGAAAGTGCCGTCATGGATTAGCCTAAGCAGACTGCACAGGCTAATCCGGGATGACACTTTACGCACATGCATTCAGCCCGGTTTTCCCGTGACATGCATTAAATGTAATGTGCATATGTGAAGATAAACATGCTACTGACAGTTAAACACACAAAAAACTAAAACAATCAAATTCTGTCTGTTCAATATGAGTGGAGAAAAATATCTAATACTACTAGTAAAACAGCTACATTGAACAAGATATGCACAATTAGTTCCACTGACTGGTTCCTTTTTAACCTTGAACAGCTTATATGTGTTTTATATGCATGTTATTTGTAACTTTTAATATGTTTGAATGGAGATTTCCGTGTCCGCCTAGCGTTCGGGAGGTCCCGGGTTCGATCCCCACTCTGGGAGCGTTCTCAAGATCTCCCCCAAAGACACCAAGTACTGTTTTACCCAGGTAACGGACTCGAGAGTGTCTCAATAAGCCTTAGGCTTTCGATGCAATCGAGGTAAAATAAATAGGTTTATACTAAATGATTTGACTAAAATGTCTAACTCTACAAGCATATACGAAATCAAAAAGCTTGATTTAGCGTTTAAACATATAATATTGAAAGCATTTGGACCAGAAATTCTTCCTTGCTGACATGTTTATCATTAAATCTCATCATCAAGCTGGCATTGACAAAAAAACACCCATGAGATAAACTTTGCTTTATTTCAACACTGCGAAATCAAGCAAATACCCAGTGCTGATTTTTGAGACATCATCTTCTGCTGTTCGTAATATTTTGTGTGTTTTCTTTCCATTATTTTCAAAATAAAGATAGAAAATGATGGGATAAATAGAATACTAGGTAAATGTTAAATAAAGGTAAGTTTATTTGCTCGAAACAAAAACATGAACCTTAGCCAAGGCTCATGGTTCAGGATTTCTAAGCCTTCCTTTAATAAACTTTCCTTTATTGAACATTAACCTAGTATTCACTATAAATGTTGATTTCCCTTCATGATGAAGTGGCTCATGTGAAACACGCCACAGAATAACTCCACATACCCGTGCAGGTGTGTGTATGGGGGCCAGGTTGTCGAGGTCCGTCATTGGGAACTCTATGCCCTTGGATTTCAGCTCTTGGTATATCTTCTCCACTTCTTTCAAGTCAGGGGCACCTCGGAAAGCATCAGCCCAGGTCTGAAATCAAACAGCCAGGCCATTGAAGTGTTCTTAACCCATGCCTATACCTGAATTTTTTTAATTATTTGGAAATCAGGCATTTGTACATTTTTTCAGGGCAAACATTTTTAGTAAATTTAATAGCTTTTTTTGCAAAATCAAAACAACTGGCTACTAATTTCTTACAGTAAATTTAGTTACATATGTTCTGGCTCATAAATTTGACTACTGTTATAATACTTTCTGGCTCATAAATTTGACTACTGTTATAATACTCGGTTTGAAAATTTGAATAATTAATAGTTTTCAAAACTTGTCTATATGGTGACAGTGAAGATACTAAAGAAGCATGAAGTATTTCACGAGTTTCACAACAGAGTTTTAACACACGACTGGAGTCTCTACCAGGGATTATTTCCTTGTTTGTCAAGCACCTGTAAAAGGTCCCATTTCTAATCAATAAAGCTGATTTTTTTTCCAATTGTATTGCCAAACAAATCTGAATTTTGTAATAACAAAACAGGTACTTTCAATTCTGTGAATAAATTTTGTTGTAAATCATGACAGGACTCTCATGTTGCTGAATTAAAACCTTTCAAATACTCAGTTTAACTAATATGTCATTTTCAAATAATTAATGAAATTGTCATCATCACTTTTTTAACCAAATATCAATGTTGCCCAGTGGAAAAAATCCCTAATTGATGTGTACCTGACTTGATCCAAAAACTGTTCAGCTGAAAAACAAATAACTGAGCACAAAACCACATACCTGTATCATGCTCAGCACTTTCTCCTGCAACGCCTGAGGCGGATCATATTTGGGTCCGATCACTTTCACCAAATCGTTGAGAAAGTCTTTCTGTGCCACAAATATGTGGAACCTCTTACCGCAGTTCTTCACACAGGTCTCCAAACACTGGCAAGATATAATAGAACTGATACTGTTTCAAATTTATAAGTAAATAAATATCAGCTGCAAATGTGAACACCTTTGTCTAATGCATAGTTAGTGCATATTGCTTCAGAAAACACCATTCAAACAACCAGAACAGCTTGTTTTTAAGTTGATTGAGTGAAATTGCAAGAACATTAGCATAAAATAAGTGGTTGAGTCGTTTAAACTGCAGTGTTTTATCAAAGAGCACTGTTAATGCCTTGAAGGTTCTTGTTTTAATGTAAAATGACACACCCAATCCAAATGAATACTGCTGATTATAAATTTCCAAGCACTTTATTTGAGCAGCCTACAGTGTTTAACATAAACTGTTTAAAATTATAATAATCTCTAGTATCAAACATCAATTCATCGCAGTTTAAAACAAGAGCTTTCAGTGGACAGCGCGCTCGACTGTTCGAAGTATTTCAGTTGGTACATATTTTGGATAGTGAAAGGGGCATACATTTTTTAAAATACAATATTTTTAAGTGAAGCCTTGTATAAGTTATAAATTTTTGGAACAAAAACTTTAACTACAAAGTCTATGTAAAAAGTGAGCTAACTCTGTCAAAATACAAAACAGAGTTATGGGTAAAGTTGCCCCTGATACTACAGTTGATGACAAAGGTTAGTTCCAAGTTTCAAGCGAATAACTTATGTAGTTTTGAAGTAACAAAACTTTTGAATATAAACTTTAACTAGAAAATCTATGTAAAAAAAGGGCATAACTCTGTCAAAATACAAAACATAGTTATGGGTAATGTTGCTCCTGATACTAGAGTTAATTGACACAGGTTAGTTCCAAGTTTCAAGTGAATAACTTATGTAGTTTTGAAGTTACCAAACTTTTGAATATAAACTTTAAAAGAAAATCTAAGTGAAAAGGGGGCATAACTCTGTCAAAAAACAAAATAGAGTTATGGGTAATGTTGCCCTGGTACAAGAGTTGATGATAAAGGTTAGTTCCAAATGTCAAGTAAATAACTTATGTAGTTTTGCAGTTACAAAACTTTTGAATATAACTTTAAACAGAAAATCTATGTGAAAAAGTGACATAATTCTATCAAAACACAAAATAGAGTTATGGGGAATGTTCACCCTGATACTGGAGTTGATGACAAATGTATATTCCAAGTTTCAAGTGAATAGCTTTTTGTAGTATTGAAGTTACAAAACTTTTGAATATTAACTTTAACCAGAAAATCTATGCAAAAAAGGGGCATAACTCTGTCAAATACAAAACAGAGTTATGAGGACTGTTGCCCTTGATACTGGAGTTGATGACAAAGGTTAGTTCCAAGTTTCAAGTGAATAACTGATGTAGTTTTGAAGTTACAAAACTTTTGAATATAAACTTTAACCAGAAAATCTAAGTGAAAAGGGGCATAAATCAAAACAGAGTTATGGGGAATTTTGCTCCTGACACTAGAGTTGATGACAAAGGTTAGTTCCAAGTTTCAAGTAAATAACTTAAGCAGTTTTGAAGTTGAAAAAACTTTTGAATATAAACTTTAAACAGAAAATCTATGTGAAAAAGGGGCATAACTCTGTCAAAATACAAAACAGAGTTGTACGGAATGTTGCCCTTGATACTGAATTTGATGACAAAGGTTAGTTACAAGTTTCAAGTGAATAACTTATGTAGTTTTGAAGTTACAAATTTTTGGAATATAAACTTTAACCAGAACATCTAAGTGAAAAAGGGGCATAACTCTGTCAAAATACAAAACAGAGTTATGGGGAATGTTGCCCCTGACACTGGAGTTGATGACAAAGGTCTATTCCAAGTTTCAAGCGAATAACTTACGTAATTTTGAAGTTACAAGACTTTTTAATAAAAACTTTAACCAAATTCAGACGCGGACCCGACGCTGGGGGTAGTAGGAAAGCTCACCTATTCTTCAAATAGTCGAGCTAAAAAATGCAGCAATGCAAATGACAATAAACCACAGCAATCATAATGATTATTATTATGCTCTAAACTTTCAACGGTTGCTATGGAAACTCAACACCTTTCTTTCTAGGAAATATGAAGCATTATTGACATTACGGTTATTGTCGGGAAAGCGTTCTCTGTCATCTGTAGTGAGTGTGGAATAATGTCAACAATACAAGTATTTTGGTTTTTATCTGATAGCTGAAAACGTGTTAACAGGATATGTTGTTATGGTAACTAGGAGTAATTCTGTGAACATAATTGGAACTTATAACATCTTACTTCATACAAAGATGGCTTAAATGACACTAATCAAATGCCAAGTTGTATTTGCAAACAATATTCTATTAGTATTTATTTATTTATTTTATTTTATTATGGAATAAGTTCACTGTTGGCGGCAGGAAAAAACATAACAATACATGTACTTGTACAGGGGTAGTTTGCTGCTGAACAACATTGCCCTAAAGTGCTTTTTTTTCCAATACGTGTCTGTTTCATATACAGTCATGTATGTAGGTATAAACACAGCTTGCAAGAAAACATTCTCAGCAAATATGCAGCGAATGCCAAAGTAATATGCAGTGACACTTCAAACAGCTTGTCCATGTTTGGACAGGTGGTCACAGAATTTCTTAAATCTCATATTTCGCTGATTTTTCCCCCGACTGGAATGTGCTTGTCCATGTGATATTACCTAACATATGTTACTGGCACAAATGGTGTTTACAATATATATGAGGCGCGTCGTGGGAAAACTGGGCTTAAAGCATGTGTGTAAAGTGTCGTCCCAGATTAGCCTGTGCAGTCTGCACAGGCTAATCCAGGATGGCACTTTCCGCCTTTATGGTATTTTCTGTTTCAAGGAAGTCTCTTCTAAACATAAATCCACTTAAGGCAGAAAGTGTCGTCCCGGATTAGCCTGTGCGGACAGCACAGGCTGATCCGGGACGACACTTTACAAACATGCATTAAGCCCCCTTTACCCACAACATGCCTCATATAAATAATGTCCTATATCACTGCTGCAGGAAATCCCCCAGTTAATGCCAGGAAAGTCCCAATGATCAGGAAATGTTGTGACATACAAAATACCATTTACTACACTGGTAAGCACTTACTGTTAGAGTGTAGAGAACTGCAGTGTGGTTTTTACCCATGTTTTGATTCAGTCGCTTTCTGACGGCCTTTATGGCATCTTTGGGTCTAAAAACAGATTTAAAGTACAAGTACATTGACAACTACAGAGGTGTCTGGGAGGTTGATCCTCATTTTTTACAACTGCAAGCCTAATTGGGCTAAATATTTTGGTATTAACTATTTTATCTAGATAATTTTACATATAATACATTAAAGTGACTTACTTTCAAATTTACTGGTATTTCAAAATTAAACAGTAACATGATCAAAAGTCAACAGGAACATGAATTCTGTCTTGCTACAACATTTCTTTCAAAGTTTTATAAAAAAACATGTACAAGTGATCCAAACCTAGAGCGTGTTTTCAACAAATTGAAATAAATAAATTTTTGCTTTACAAACGTTCAGCCAGAGGGAGTCTACAGAAAATTCTGTTTGGCTTTAATATTTCTATTATAAAAATCGTACCATTTAGTTATAACTACATGTAGCATGCTTTCTAGCATGTTGTTAAAATTTAACAAAGTACAGTCAATTATGCTACAGCATATTTTCTGGTCAGGGACACTGTGAGACCTGTCTGGCTATAGTATAAAAACTTCAAAAAGCCAACAAACCATAGTAAATTTCGCTACAGACAATGTTCAGCCAAGGGGCGCCCATACGTACCCTTCCTCTGTTTCGTTGATGCGGTCGCACACCTCCATGTACAGACCCCAGTTCTCCGAGGGCTGGCTGCCATCAGTGGCCCGCTCTACAAGCACACACAGCAGGAACTGGTTCACTGACTTCACCATTGCAAATATATCTCATATATCTTTTATGTATATCTCAAATATATGTCACATATATATCACATATAAATTACAAATATCCATGAATGTTAAAATTCATATCACATACACAGACCTGTACACTGCATATATATGCATCAAAATGAATACTAAATAAATTATTAATATCTTAACAGCTATGAAATTTCATCATAATTATATATTTGTGGTACTGAACTACTGTCTTCACATGACGTCACTTAGTGCTTTGGGAATTATTATTTTAAATCAAGATATTAATATGAATATCAAGAATGAGTCCAAAGCTACAAAATGCCCAGTAGAAAGTAAGAAAAAACTTTACCCTTCGTTTTTGCGATAGAGATTAATATTGTTTTAAAACAATTAGCAAAAGAACTTTCTATAGCAACATACTTCTACAGATTTCTCCAATCCAGTAAGTATATCGTTATTTACTTTTGAATTGAAATCTCAGTATCATAACAGGAAATATTGAGTCACGTGGGGAAACTGACGTCATCATACGCACGCACCGAAAATATTATGTTTTAGGATTACAGATTTAAATTTATTATTTCTTCTAACCGTTAACAAATTTTCACAAGCAAATTTGACGAAATAGGAAACACCCGCTTCTGTTTAAAATATCACATCACTATTTTGCCCAGACGTGTTTTCTCTTTAAATTCGGTTATCTCAGATTTTCTTACAATTCTCGCTGAATTTAGCCCCGGTCAGTTTATGTTGTAACCTTCTTCAGCGAAGGGGTAAGGTACCGATAATATTCGGCCCCTAGATTTTTCCGGTCCCGGTTCTAATTAGCAATTCAGAAGAAAAATCGGTCCCTTTGACAATTCAGCCCTAAGACTTTTCGATCCGTACCATGAATGATGTGTTTATCATATTTCAGAAATTTATATTCATATTAATAGTATCTATATTAAAATGAATAATGTATTCTCTATTTTATTCATATCAATTATAACTGTTTACTTACTCACATAAAACGCATACACTCGCAAAGGTGAAGTTAACAGCTATACACTAAGATTTTCAAATTGAATTATCTCCCTTGAATAGAACTGAAGGAAGTTTAAAGTTATTTATAGCTCACGTCAGTCTTGGCTTCAGAGTTTAAAAACTTGTTTTCTTTTTTTTTGACATTAAAATATTTTTTTTGTACTTGCATAAACCTGTACTATAGGATATTTTAGTCAAATTTTTTATTTTTGTAAACCTTGATCGCTACTCTTTAGATGAGGATATTTATTTTTTTTAACTATTTTTTTATAAATATTGCTGAGGACACTAAAATGTGGCCGATTTTTTATGTACATTTGAGCTAGGAAAATGGACATTGTATACATTGTTTATTTAGTTTCCTTACAATAGTCTATTCTGATTTAAACTTACACGTTATATGAGTTTTGAACCCAGGATTATTGATGTGAAGTTAAGAAAGATTCGCTTAATTCACTTTTAATCGATTCAAAGGCTAACTTGAACCATTAGCTTAACTGGTTACGCAGTTTAAGAGAATAAAAATACGTACCGAGATTTGCAATGCGTAACATTACGCGCTGGGCAGATTTTCAATGCGTTTTTCTTTATTTTCAATGTGTAAATATGCGGATACGCGTCTTATCTGGAGTTCTGCCTTCTGTTGAAAAATCGTACTGTATTGAGCTTAAACATGCAATTTTAAGTGGAAAACTAACAATATTGTTGAAACAGTTCACTATTTCGGCTATAATATGAGTTTTCTTGGACACCAACGCAGACTTCAGGCCATACCATCAATATCAGACCTGTTTACCCCTTTCAAGCTTTGTCAGTAGTCTGACAAAGTTGTATCAGTAGTTTTTGGTAGTAGTAACTAACAGTCGACCAGTGTTTAACACAATAAAGATTTATTAACCACAAAATTACAAAACATGGATATTAATAAATATATAGCAATATTATGTATTAAATTCAAAATATCTTTAATGTTTGACATTAAAATTCAGCATTACACAACTGATAAATCTTAAAAATGATACGTGCTTACTACAGATTTCTCAACAGTGCTTGCCACATGATATTTTTTCAGGCGCCTCAGTTCCAAGGGGTGGGTTAGGGAGGTGTATACGGCGATTTTTTTATGCCCCATGTGTCAAATGACGTTTTCTGGTGCATTTTACCTCTTAAAATTAAGGATAACATGTTTTCATTTTTTTGTGATTATTTAACTTATTGATGTTTTTTTCCAAACACAAGGGGCAATAACTTTGGTTTTTCTGGCCCGATCATGTTTATATTCAACTTCACCTGTAGTCTTACGTTCATAGACAAACTTTCCACGATTGGTGAAGATTGGATGAACAATGAAGTCTCTATCCAGTAATGTCCATTTTTGCATATTTCTTTCACAAAGGGCAATTACTCTGGTGTTTCTGGTCCAATCTTGCTTATATTCAACTTCAACTGTAATCTCATGATAATAGACAAACTGTGCAAGATTGGTGAAGATTGGATGAAAAATGAAGTCTCTATCTTGAACAATGTCCATTTTTGTATATTTTTTAAATAAACAAAGGGCAATAACTCTGGTGTTTGAAACACGATCAGGCCCATTTTTTGGCGTCTGCTGATATCTGCTGGTCATACACAAACTGTGAAAGTTTGGTTAAAATTGGCTGGAAAATAAAATCTACACGTTGGAAAAGGGCATTTTTGCACTTTTTTGGCATGAAAAAGGGGCAATAACTCTGGTGTTACAGGTGTGATTTGACCCAATAACAATCCCATCCGAGATTTTATGGTCATACACAAACTGTGCATTTTTGGTCAAGATTGAATAAACAAAGTAGGCTTTATCGCGATAACGGTCCAAATTGTTGACGGCACCTTGACGCCGGACAATAGACGACGGCGGAGAGGTCCCGTATACCAATAGCTCACCGTGCTCAGGTGAGCTAAAAACAACAGTATTACAAGTGAGCTGTAAACAAAATCAAAATATTAAAAAACTAGGTCTTCATATATAACAAGGTATCTATTTATGAAGTTTCATTACAATAACTCAATTCGTTCTTCAGTTATTGAGTGGAAACCATATTTCTAAGGTTAACCTTGAACCCACCCAACTTATAAGCAATCCCAAACGAGGTCTTGATATAAGGTACCTATATATGAAGTTTCATCAAAATATCTGAATTCATTGTTGAGTTATTGAGCGGAAACCCGAGTTGGACGCCGCACGTCCGTCTGCCCGACCAAAGACATACCCCAATCTAATAAATCAAATTTAGAAAAAAATTGGTAAAAGAATTCACCTTTTGGTCATATTTTTAATACTAAAAATAAGTAGCAGCATGCAGGTAATAGTTTGTTCTCTTTAAAATAACTAAGGAACTGGTGGGCCATTGTACGCAATATAGGTAGATCATTTGTGTGGTGGTCCATTGTACGCAATATAGGTAGATCATTTGTGTGGTGGTCTATTGTACGCAATATAGGTAGATCATTTGTGTGGTGGTCCATTGTACGCAATATAGGTAGATCATTTGTGTGGTGGTCTATTGTACGCAATATAGGTAGATCATTTGTGTGGTGGGCCATTGTACGCAATATAGGTAGATCATTTGTGTGGTGGTCCATTGGACGCAATATAGGTAGATCATTTGTGTGGTGGGCCCTTGTACGCAATATAGGTAGATCATTTGTGTGGTGGGCCATTGTACGCAATATAGGTAGATCATTTGTGTGGTGGTCCATTGGACGCAATATAGGTAGATCATTTGTGTGGTGGGCCCTTGTAAGCAATATAGGTAGATCATTTGTGTGGTGGGCCATTGTACGCAATATAGGTAGATCATTTGTGTGGTGGTCCATTGGACGCAATATAGGTAGATCATTTGTGTGGTGGGCCATTGTACGCAATTTTATAGGTAGATCATTTGTGTGGTGGGCCATTGTACGCAATATAGGTAGATCATTTGTGTGGTGGGCCATTGGACGCAATATAGGTAGATCATTTGTGTGGTGGGCCATTGTACGCAATATAGGTAGATCATTTGTGTGGTGGTCCATTGTACGCAATATAGGTAGATCATTTGTGTGGTGGTCCATTGTACGCAATATAGGTAGATCATTTGTGTGGTGGGCCATTGTACGCAATATAGGTAGATCATTTGTGTGGTGGGCCATTGTACGCAATATAGGTAGATCATTTGTGTGGTGGGCCATTGTACGCAATATAGGTAGATCATTTGTGTGGTGGGCCATTGTACGCAATATAGGTAGATCATTTGTGTGGTGGGCCATTGTACGCAATATAGGTAGATCATTTGTGTGGTGGCCATTGTACGCAATATAGGTAGATCATTTTTGTATTTTTAAACTTTGTCAAAATTTAATGTCCTGTCCGTAGATACATTCGCGATTATTTGTGTGAAAAAAATATAGAATGTGTATTTTCAAAATCTTTGTTAGAGATATTATACATTGCATAATATATGCCACTTGTAGGCATAAATGTTTGCTGCTGTTTCCACTCTGTTTTACATTATAACTAAAACTAGCTCATTGCAAAGATAAAAGGCACTGATGCCAGTGGATTATTTCTGTATTTAAGTTGAAGTTAAAGTTTAAGATATGTTATTTTACTATTTAGTGGTTAAATGATTAAGTGATATTGGTTTCTAACAACTGCTCAGGGTTCTCAATAACTTTTGAATGAATAGGCCAAAACGAAAAATGTAACCGGCTAGAGGGCCCGGGGCGTCTTGATCGGACACACACACCAGAAATGTAATTGCACATGTTAAACGCAACATTTAACATTCTCTAAACAACATCACATTGTTCTGATTACCTTTCAGTATTCCTGATTTAAACAAAGAAGTCCATGCAAACCCTAAGACATTATGTCTTTTTGAAACTACTGAAAGAGCGTGACGTCATGAAGTAGCTTTTTATCTGATACTGCGAGCCGTTAGCAACACCCATAGCAATGGGGTCATTTTTTTTCAAATGTCTTTCACATGTAGCGAACTGCGGTTACAGCCTAAAAAGCGTGTTACACGATTGACACGAGGATGGCATCATCAATTGATGCTAGCATATCTGAACAATGCAAGCTCACTCGCTAGTGCATTAATCAATGAACTGGAACAAGAAGACGCTGACATACTATTACTTTCACTTTCAACCAGAACATCACTTCCAATACTTTTTCAAAGGGTTAGTGGAGCGTTAGTTTTTTAATATAATCTGTACTCTATGAACATTTTGAACACCTCTTTCATTCAGAAATAATAGAAGATCTAGTTTGTCGAATTGTTTTTTTTTTATAAATGAGTAGCTCTATGAACATTCCATGTGACGTGCTCGACACGATCAGCGTAAGCAAATTGTTAAACATAATTATGTCATAGTCTTCAAACACTGTTTAATTCTCAAAAATAATTATTATATCAACTTATTTTCATTTCTAGTAATTTATATCTTATGAGGTGCAAAAAGCATGCCGATAACAAAGCATACCCAGCGAAAATCGTGTTACTGTTTATTTGCACCGTTACCAAGTAAAATGGGATCAAGGGCTTGATAAACGTTCTACAGATACACCCTTGTTCGCATATCGGAAATTTTAAGCGTTCTCATCGGCTGGCTGGTTAGCTCTAGTAAATAAGACTCCGCCTACGTTTAGATTTAATCGATAATTGACACGCGGATTCAGACAAGAACAATCTGTGAAATAGTGCATATATTGCAGTGTAGACGTTTGTTTTGGATAAAAAACATGCACATGCGTGTGGAAATAGTTGCATCCTAGAAGTGTTAATATGCAATTTTTGAACATTTAAACCGGCCAATATGAGCTTTGAAGCGATTATTTCGGCTGGCGGCCAGTTCTTAATGAGAACCCTGACTGCTACACTAAAATCACAGTAAATGAAAATGTGGTCAGTGTTTTATTACACCAATATCCTGTCCGTATATATTTTGTTCTCAATTTAATAGAATTGTTCAAAGCAAGACAGTTCCAACGTCGTTTGGGCTGTAAACACATATGATACCTTTTTGGAAAGGATATTACTTTAAAATATGTTTAAATGAGTGAAAATAGAATATGTATAGAAACAATGAAATGACTGGAGGTAGAACTTAATATTTTAACCATTTTTTTAAGTATTAATTACATTAAAACCATAAAAAATTAATATTTCAGGACGATTTTTGCGACTTAAATGTTGGTCATTGTATGTTGACTCTAGAAATAATCATGTTTATCTTGTTTACTTCAATCAAATTTGTTGGATTTAAAATATTGGTATTCTGCTTCATTAAAAACAAAACAGAGGAATCTTATAATAAAATCAAACACAAAAGTTAATATCTAAGCAAAAAGATATACAGTTTAGGAATCTACAACTAATCGCTGTTCAGTTAGACACAAAATGACATCGAAGTGATGACCTTCAAAATCAACCTCTGAAGTTACAAAAAATTGCATCTGATCTTGGCTGAGGCGTTGGACATGTGTTTAGTGTTTTTTTTTTACTGTTTTAATCGATACCACAGTTGAACTTGTAAAACTGATTGGATAATTGGTGCATTATAAAGATCTTGATCAAAATCCATGTATATTAGCCATGCTTTAATCTTGCAAAAAACGGCGGGAAAATTTCCTCGTGCACGTCGGGCCTACGTGCATCAAATGATAAAGACATATGTACTGTACAGAGCATTATTTTCTGCGGTGACTGTTTTAACGATTTAAGGGTATACTTACGAAAGATGCTGTAAATAATACTTAAAACCAGAAAAAGATGTTAAGTTTTCGGTATAAGACAACATCGCACTTTGGACAGTCATGATGATTATGGACCCGACTAAAAACATCCTGTAGAATTTCTGATCTGTTAAAATACCGTTAAAAAGTTTCTGAGTTTTGTAAACATTTTTTAGCAATACACTATGGATAAAAAAGATGACTTATCAATATAAAGTTCTGAGCAGAGTGAACAGAAACAACAAAATTGCGTGAGCGAAATGTGGTATAATTAATTTCCAATTAATAGTATGAGGCCTAACAAAAAAATCTTTATAAATCTTAACATGTATACATATACTTGACCTTTGAACTTTAAGTGTGACCTTGACCTTGGACAAAGGCACAAGGTACTTGCATGCGACACACCGTCTCATAATGCTTATCACTTGTGCCAAGCTATTTGAAATTCCTTCCATGCTGGACAAAATTATGCTCGAGGCTGAGGTATGGCTAAAATTCTCATATTTGACCATTGACTTTTAAGTGTGACCTTAACCTTGAACCGTCTCAACATGCTTTCCTTCCCCGCTGAACAAATTATACGCCGAAACTTCAATCGATATTCTGCTACACTGATGAAGTGTAAGGTCATTCTATTAGCCTCACTCTGATTGGTTGAAGTGCTATACGAGGCTGCCATTTTGGGAATCTCTACATACATGTAGTAGAATTATACACATGCTTAAATCGAAATTAAATGCATTTTTATGTAAATTTCAGCACATGTAAAGCAGTTTGTGTTGTTTATCTAAAATACATTGATTAATAACTTCATTGTATCAAATTATAGGAATTTGTGAAATTTTAAACTTTCCGGTTTCCACCACATAAATGGTTTTCGGCGATTAAACGTTCCAGCGAATTTAGCCCCATATAAAAAAGTAGCACTAAATTTGTTGCACGTCTGATTTATAAGATTATCATGGAAGTACCAGTTCTCGAACCTCTAAGGATGTACCCTGGCCTGTAGACTTTGTTGCAAAAGCATTCTTGAAAACAACATTATAGATCACTATTTCAATCTATGGTGCACATTTGTATGCATTAATAGTGACAAAGATTCTGTATGTTTTAGAAAATTTACAGAGTATTATGTCGCCACCCTGCTATTTCAACTGTCATGGCGGCCTACAAATAACTGACCTATTCTCGAACCAACAGCCATCAATAACAAACACATGATCATCACGTGTCTTTCCGAGGCAGCCGATAGGGGAACTCAAAGGGGGGTTTTTCTTTCAGAAAAAAAACTTTTAATTTAAGAAATATGTACATTTATTTGAAATGCATCAAAAGTCATAGCATTTTTAATAAAATTGTTTAACAAAACAAAATTATAATAGTAAATACATGTTTTTGATGCATATTTCCGATAATTTTGCGAGGATTGTACAGATTGTTTACCGTAGCACCGGTACACATAATCGGATCAAGTCTTACACACTTTGCTTACATGTAAATAGCACACAAACGAAAGGTTCGAAAATAGGTGAGGTTCGAGAATAGGTACCTACACGATAATTGTGAAGGCAGTCTTGCGAAATAATATACTTCAATTTTTCATATGAAATTAATACTATTAACAATAAAATAATGCAAAAAGGAAAATGCAGTAGAACGAGACGCATTTGTTTATACTTTCAGACTTTGCGTTTGTTGTTGCTAATTTCCACTTATGATTCTGAATCATCAATGCCAATGTTGTTATTGTTTTAATTTTTTGACAGGTGGTTTAAACAGAATTGTCTGGTTTAAAATATATAAGCTGATTCCAATTACACACAGGATAAGTGCAGATATTTTTTAACACGTCCGATCATTTTGGAAGAGCTGACATTCTTTTTTACCTATCATCTGCCCGACCGGAGTCGATAGTGGATTCCCGTGTCCGAAAAGAGCAGCCATTTTTTAATATGATGTCACGGGCACCTATCTCGAATGTTTGTTGTTGTTTTTTTTCCTAATTACTATTAAATATCATCAAAGTGTGGAATATTTTTTTTTTCAATGAAAATATTTGTCCGTTATAAGAAATTTTGAAATAAACTAATATTAAAATATAATAAAAATTGAAAATGAAACCGGAAGTTTACATTGCCTGAGCAACAGCCACCATCTTGATCCAGTTGCAACATTAGGAACGTAAATATTTATCAATTGAGGTATATTTCCCTTGTCACACAATGGCATTTCTTAATATCTTCATGTAGCTGATTTGGGGTATAATTGCAATGGTAGCATTTGAAAATGAAAAGAAACATATCCTTAGTTTGTGTTTTATGGGTGACTATTTTGTAAACTGTTGACAATTTAAATATTAATTAAACGCACAATCAGTCTTCAGTCTAGTCAAGACTCAATTTTATAAATATGGTAGTTATTTATATATGAGTTTGTTATGCGAGGGTGGTGGTGGGAATGTGTGAATATGAATAGCATAACTTGTTAGCGCTCAGCGAATATTGAGCTGCTTTTTATATGGGCAATATTGGCTGGAGACTGGAGTGCATAACTCAGGGACGTGGGCGATAACTTCGCCCTGGAGCTATTGACTTCGCCCATAAATTTCATGAAGGAGAAGTCCACTTCGCCGTGTTTTTTAAACTTCGCATAGTAATAATTTTCAATCAAACACCAGTCATAAAAGCTTAGAAGTCGCATTATATCAACTTCTATAAAAACAGAGAACGTAATCAAAGTAATTTCAAAAACACACATAATTACCTGATACGCAAAAACACATATCAATCCATACTGAATGTAAATATTCTTGTCAATATCCAATAATTTCCCTTGTAACACAGTTTCCATTTAATTCCAAGACATGTGTATTTCATCACCCCATTTAAATATCCATTTTATTCAATGCAACAAAACAACTGTGTGATTTTTTTCACACCCTTGACATTTACTCTAGAATGCTAATTCATTAACGCTCTATCGACCGTGCTTGCATTGTTTAGGTACAGTAGTATTGATTGATGCTTTTTTCACTGACCACGTGCTAATCGTGTTACACGCTTAGTGCTACACACTGCTAGACAATGGCCCCAGCTCGGCAGGCACATCAAAGACTTTGAAGTCAAACCGACACCGTTGCTATTAGCTGTTAATAACGGCTTGCAGATTTGAAAGCCCGATCTAATTGATGATGGCACGCTGTCAATCTTCTTAGATTTAACATGTGTTAATTTTAACGACTGGTGTTTTTAACAGATATTATTGTTTGTTCAAATGGGATAAATGATTGCAAGGTAATTTTAAGAAAGTGTTTTATTGATTTACAAAAATGAATTAAAAACGAACAAAATATAAATACCAGTAATATATAATTAATTTGTTCGAATTCCAAAAAAAAAACAATGTTTTATGAGGCATTGTGAATGGTTAGATAAAAATATTTAAAAAATATTAAAATTTAAACCTTTATTGATGTGTGTATTGCTAGAATGGAAACTTGGGGGGAAAAAACTTGGAAACTAGAATAATGTAATACAACTTGAAAATATCTTGTTATTAATTTATGGAGAATTTGATGATGATGATGATGATGGACTTGGTACTATGATAATGATTGACATGGTCTGATGATGGTAATAAACTAATAACAAGCAAAATTATGGTTAAGCGCTTTTTGGAAAACACTTCTCCTTGAAGTGGCCTCACTTCTCCCTAAATTGAACTAAGGGAGAAGTGACTTCTCCCTAAAATTTGTCCATAGGCTGAGCCCTGATAACTTGGGAAAGACCATTTCTGTGGTGGAAAATAATCCTTCTGTCTATATTGTTTCGATAGGATTTTGATAGCAACTTTCGCATACCGAAATTTGATTGTTATTGTGCACGAATTGCAATAAAATTTACATATCCCACGACCCATATTTTTCAGATACCGTTCATTCTTGGATACCGTTTTTTTTCACAAGATGCTCTAGAATAATAGTGTCTTCAGTATTTTATTTCCAGACAATCCGGAAATATATTCTTTTTATGCAGACATTGTCTTTGAGTAAATAAAGCCACCAAGTAATTAAACAGGCAAAAAAATCACTCTTTTAATGTGCTACTTTTATGAAAAACATTATTCTGATCTTGTGTTTTTCAGCAGTGCTTGTACCCCTTTTCAATTGATATTTACTCCTTTTTTCGAACTTCAACTTCCAAACAAAGACAAGAAATGGTATCAAAAAACGCTTGTTTATTATGGGAGATCGTTATGGTTGACCTGTTCTGAGTGCTGCAGTGTTGTTTTTTTCAGGGATTTATGAATTTGCCCTTTTCTGTAAAATTATGAAAAACGCGTTGTAAAACCCCAAAATTGTGAAAAAATGTGTTACCATTAAAAAGTAAAAATATAAACTAGTATCATAATTCAAATAATAACTAATGATTTTCTTGTATTTAATCAAACTTTAAATACAAACACATGATACATGTGATTTAAACACTCATGCAACCATTAAACATTTAAAAGATTTCATAATTTTTGATCCACTTTTTCATTTGTGAATTTAGGCCAAAAAGTTGGAAACAAAGTATACTTTTTGGCTTTGTGAATGGTACAGATTATAGACACAAAAATAAGGCAAAAAAAAAACATGCTGTGCTGTCATTTGTTTATAAAGTTATATTTTACAGATTTTGTATTTTGAAATTAAAGATAGATATTTTGTTGGTATTAAATAAGTTTTAAAAACAAGTATGGTCAAACCTATTTAAAGTACTATTTCATAGTGTCATTAAGAGGAATGGTATCTACAGAACAGAGCATACATGTTTATTCTAATTAAATTGCTATATGTAAATGATAATGTTTTATCTGTAATAAGCACAATAAAGTACAATTCTGTTTCAATTAAACATTAAAAATAAAAACAAAAACAGACATAAGTTATAGGGTATATGTGAGCAATAACCTTATAATTTCTGTTTATTGTGACATCAGGAAACACTGGTGGTTTGCATGGATTTTGCCTATGTGATGTTATATCCACACTGTTTGTTTTGTCTTTTGATTTGTTTCTCTATGCGGTTATTGTTTTGATATTTTGGGTTTTCAGTAACACAGGAACAGCTTCAACATGAGCCGGCTTTACGATACTGTGGAGCCATCAGTTATTGATGAGGACATGCTCCAAAAAGCTGTTGAAGAACAAGGACCTAAAGATGAGGCCGGAAAGATTGCAAAGGCTGAAGGGATAGATTTTGCTGATGTTACCTCCTTACGATTAGAATTTAAAAGTAATTACTGTTTCATCAAAATTTATCAAAATACATATGCTCAAGGATTTTTACCTTAAAATAAGAATTTAAAAATTATTATTATTTTAAACATATCTTATTTACTGTTATTTGACTCTAGAAATATTAATAAGGATTAAGAAGCTCTGGTAATTAACATTTGAGCATAATAAACAAACTTATTCACTGGTGTTTTATTGAACAATGAAATATTTTTTAATAAGAATACAAACTTGTAAAATGTTTCACTTGCATGTTACTCTGCTATATGCCTTACACAGTTGAATTTGAAATGTGTTGTATGAAGTGCTAGTCGTTTATCGCCATACAAGTGTACAGTTATTTATAGTTTCCCATAAATATAACAAATAAAAATTTCTTCAATTTACTCTAATGGTTTGGATGTTTTGATGTATATCTGTCGTTAAATAAAAATTTCTTGCATTTTAGATATTCTGGAGATTGATAACCTGTGGAGTTTTGAGAATCTAACCAAGCTTCAGTTGGATAACAACATCATAGAGAAGATCAAGGGACTCGATGAACTGGTGAATCTGGTGTGGCTAGGTATGCGTTCAGTCCTTTGATTATTAAACAGTCATCAAATTCTAGCACCATTGCCAGCAAAAGATGTGTTGTTGTTGTTTTTTTTACATCAACACTAGTAAGCAATCTTTAAATTTTATTATATTTTACTTTTGACTGTTTAAATAAAAAAATAAAAAAATTCAAAGTGAAATTATTCCTGAGGTATGTTCGTACATTAATCGCTTTTGCATCACTGCCCATTATAAATTTAGACTCTTTGATTTTTTTATGGAATTGTATACTTAACCCACAGCCTGAACATGAATTGTGTTGTTATATTTGTGTTTGATTTTATACTCATGTCACATAACTTTATGTATGTGCTGAGTAAAGAATAAACTGTAAAAACTGTTTTCTTTCAGATCTTTCATTTAACAACATTGAAATGATTGAAGGCTTGGATAAGCTCACCAAACTTCAAGATTTGACCCTCTACAATAACCGCATCTCTCGCATCGAGAACATGGATGTACTGACAGAACTTCATGTACTCTCACTGGGAAATAACAATCTTGTGGAACTAGAAAATGTGAGTAGAACTTACACTAGTAGAGTAGTAAATTGCCAAGTGCCAGTTCCATAGTTGCATGTTAGTATTTAATTGCGTAACTAGTGCATTCACCAGATGTTTGAATAGATCCATTCTTATGACCTTTACTGATATGATACTAGTATTTATGTCAATTTATCTATATTTGAAGCTCATAGCAGTGATAAGTTATTTTTTAACAACAATTAATTGTACAATCAACAAGAAAAAGGATTTATTTTTAGCTCACCTGAACACAACATGCTCATGGTGAGCTTCTGTGATCGCCTTTTGTCCGTCGTGCGTCAACATTCAATATAATCAACATCTCCTAAACCGCTTTAGATTTTCACGAAACTTCACAGGAATGATCCTTGTGTGACCCTCTTTCAAAGTTGTTCAAATCGTTTTGGTCCGCTGCATATGTAGGTCACCAGAGCTAAAAATCGATTTAAAAACTGAAAACTTTAAAAATCTTCTTCTCTGAAACCGCAAGGCCCAGAGGTTTCATATTTGGTATGTAACATTGTATAGAGGTCCTCTACAAAGATTGTTCAAATGATGCCCCTGGGGTCAAAACTGGCCACACCCCGGGGGTCACATGGTTTATATAGACTTGAATAGCAAATGACTTTAAAAATCTTCCCCTCTGAAACCGCAAGGCCCAGAGGTTTCATATTTGGTATGTAACATTGTATAGTGGTCCTCTACAAAGATTGTTCAAATGATGCCCCTGGGGTCAAAACTGGCAACCCCCGGGGGTCACATGGTTTATATAGACTTGAATAGCAAAATGACTTTCAAAATCTCCTCTGAAACCGCAAGGCCCAGAGGTTTCATATTTGGTATGTAACATTGTAAAGTGGTCCTCTACAAAGATTGTTCAAATGATGCCCCTGGGGTCAAAACTGGCCACACCCCGTGGCTCAATTGGTTTATATAGACTTAAATAGCAAAATGACTTAAAAAATCTTCTTCTTTCAAACCGCAAGGCCTAGAGGTCTCATATTTGGTATGTGACATTGTATAGTGATCCTCTACAAAGATTGTTCAAATGATGCCCCTGGGGTAAAAACTGGCCACATCCTGCGGGTCACATGGTTGTTATAGACTTGAATAGCAAAATCACTTTTAAAATCTTCTCTGAAACCGTAAGGCCCAGAGGTTTCATATTTGGTATGTAACATTGTATAGTGGTCCTCTTCAAAGATTGTTCAAGTGATGCCCCTGGGGTCAAAACTGGCCACACCCCAGTGTCACATGGTTTATATAGACTTAAATAGCAAAATGACTTTAAAAATTTTCTCCTAAAGTTCAAGGCCGAGAGGTTTTATATTTGGTATGTAATATTGTTTAGTGGTCCTCTATAAAGATTGTTCAAATGATGCCCCTGGGGTCAAAACTGACCACACCCCAAGGGTCACATGGTTTATTTAGACTTGAATAGCAAAATGACTTAAAAAATCTTCTCCTCTGAAACTGCAAGGCCCAGAGGTCTCATATTTGGTATGTAACATTGTATAGTGGTCCTCTACAAAGATTGTTCAAATGATACCCCTGGGGTCAAAACTGGCCACACCCTGTGGCTCACATGGTTTATATAGACTTAAATAGCAAAATGACTTTAAACATCTTCTTCTCTGAAATTGCAAGGTCTAGAGGTTTCATATTTGGTATGTGACATTGTAGAGTGGTCATCTACAAAGATTGTTCAAATGATACCCCTGGGGTAAAAACTGGCCACATCCTGCGGGTCACATGGTTGTTATAGACTTGAATAGCAAAATGACTTAAAATCTTCTCTGAAACCGCAAGGCCCAGAGGTTTCATATTTGGTATGTAACATTGTATAGTGGTCCTCTTCAAAGATTGTTCAAGTGATGCCCCTGGGGTCAAAACTGGCCACACCCCGGTGTCACATGGTTTATATAGACTTAAATAGCAAAATGACTTTAAAAATGTTCTCCTGAAAGTTCAAGGCCGAGAGGTTTTATATTTGGTATGTAACATTGTTTAGTGGTCCTCTATAAAGATTGTTCAAATGATGCCCCTGGGGTCAAAGCTGGGCACACCCCGGGGCTCACATGGTTTATATAGACGTAAATGGCAAAATGATTTAAAAATTCTTCCCTGAAACACAAGGCCCAGAGGTTTTATATTTGGTTAAAACATTATATTGAGACCTCAATTGGGATTGGATATGGGGTGGGTGGGTTCAAGGTCACTGTTACGAAAAATAGAAAAACGGTTTCCGCTCAATAACTTTAGAACGCATTGAGATATTTTAATGAAACTTAGTACATTGACACCTCGCATGGGATTGCATATGGGGTGGGAGGGGTCAAGGTCAAGGTCACTGTTACTAAAAATAGAAAAACGGTTTCCGCTCAATATCTTGAGAACGCATTGAGATATTTTAATGAAACTTTATACATAAATACATTATTTTGAGACCTCGATTGGGATTTCATATGGGGTGGGTGGGGTCAAGGTCAAGGTCACCGTTATTAAATATAGATAAATGGTTTCCGCTAAATATTTTGAGAACTCATTGAGTTATTTTAATGAAACTTAATACATAAGTACCTTATATCAACACATTGCTTGAGATTACATATGGGGTGGGTGGGGTCAAGGTCACTTTACTGAAAATTGAAAAACAGTGTCCACTCAATAACTTCATAAGGAGAAAGCATTGCGATATTTTAATGAAACTTATTACACATATCTTATATCGAGACCTCACTTGGGTTTTCTTATGGGGTGGGTGGGGTTCAAGGTCACTGTTATTAAAAGTAGAAAAATGGTTTAAGCTCAATAACTTAAGAACGCATTGAGATATTTTAATGAAACTTCATACATAGATACCTTATATTGAGACCTTGCTTAACGTATGTGGTTGGTGGGGTCAAGGTCACTGTTACTAAAAATAGAAAAACAGTTTCGCTCAATAACTTTAAAACCTATTGTGATATTTTAATGAAACTTCATACATAGATATCAGGTGAGCGACATAGGGCCATAGTGGCCCTCTTGTTTGTAAATAGTTTTTGTAAAAAAATATGTCTTTCTTTTATTTTCTTCTTTATAACTGATTTACCTGTGTTTTTATGCTATTTTATGAGAAAGCCTTGGTAGAGGCTTTTTAAAAATAAAGACTTCCCACTTGTGTGTAATAAAAATGGTACTCCTTTTGAAACTATGTTAATGGACAGTATTTTCTTGAGCGCTTACAGTAGATGAGAGACTATAAGTTTGTAGTAGGGTGATGTATGTGTAAGGACACTTAGGCAGCTTTTCCATGTGCGTGTGATCTGTCATCCATTATCCATGTCCGTAAAATAAAATATCGCTCGTATTGAAATACGCAAGGTCGTTTCCATTTGTCGGTATCCGTGTCTGTATACGTCCGTGTCCGCATCTGTGATGAATCGCACAGTGAGTGATTTTTACGGACACTGACACATTCATGGACGAGTTGTCGAGTATCCATTGCCAATATTTATGAAGAATATTTTATGAATAGTATATATTTGCTTAGTATATATTATATATGGTCTTAACTAACTTATATATTAGATATTGTCTTAATATTTAAAAGATATTGTCTAAATTAGGATAAGATTACCTAAATGCATACATACTATGTAATTTTCATCCAAAATATTTTACAACCACTTTATTGCCATAAATAAATCAACAATGCTTCACTGTATTTGCAATTATCAAACTGAACTGCTTTCAATAACATAATTTATACAACCACAGCAAAACCTCTTTATTTGTTTTATTTAGCACATTCATGTTTGCTAACAAGTATAATGTTATGCTTAACTATCAACTAGAATGTATACATGCTCATACACATAATACACAAGATTCGTTTTAAACGTATAGAAAAAAACAACAAAAATTCCTTTGTAAACCTACCCATAAACAATGCATAAATGTAGTTACAATTCTGACATCATTCGTTCAGTGTTTATCAATGAAAGTGACGTCACAATGAATATATGGTATAACTGCTATGTATCAAAACTTTAAATAGTTGTTTATTAGCCGATAAACAACGCAAAATCAAAGATTATTTTGTTAATTAATATTATTTGAACATGTGTAAAGAATAAATAATATACAAGACTGTATACATAATATCATATGAAGCACTACGGATACGCGCACATGCAAAAGCTCCATGCGGACAACAAATACGGATACGATCACGGACACAGATACGAATAACGGATTACGCGTACATGGAAAAGCTGCCTTATGCTGCCAAAGCGACACTGTAGAGAATTTGCCTTGGAACCAACAGGTCCTGGGTTCGATCCCCCGTTGAGGCTTGGGGATTTTTCAGCTGGGTTACATTGGTGCCCAACGTAATTATAACCAATGGTGGTTATATGTCTGTAAGACATCCCACAGACGTCTAGGCAGAAGGACATTCATGGAGGAAGTTGAAAAATGGAGAGAGAGTATGTGGTAGGGTGATATATGTATAAAGGACACTTACACTGCCTTGCTATATAACCTACATTTTATAGCGATGCGGTAGAGCAATTGCCTTGGAACCAGGAGGTCCTGGGTTTGATCCCCCATTGAGGCTTGGGGATTTTTCAGCTGGGTTACATGTTTATTTGATGTTATTTGACTATTGGTTGTAATACACCAGGTGCTGTATCTGAGGAGGTTCAAGAAACTGCGCACATTGAATTTGATGGGGAATCCGTTCTGCGAGAGACAGGACTACAAGAATTATGTGATTGCCTACATATCTTCCATTAACTTCCTTGACTACAGACTAATTGACGATCAGTCAGTAAGTAGTTTTCATGCAGGTACAGAAACCATTTGATTGTGCAAGAAAATAGATGTTCAGAAATAAGGCATTCAGTGTTCTTTATATTTGGTATGTAATTATAACTTTTATCTAAAAAGTAAGAACTTGTCCCAATATTTTTTCACATGAACTACAGTCATTTACTTTAGTAAGTTTGCCTATAACATGTACTGTAAATTTACAAGTTGAAGCCTAACCTCATGTGAAGTTTTGTGAGCAAAGCATAGAAGAAAATAAGATCTAATTGTTACAACCTAGTCATCATTGTACCATAATACAATGTGAGGCGTATCGTGGGAAACCGGGGCTTAATGCTTGTGCGTAAATTGTCGTCCCGGATTAGCCTGTGCATTCTGCACAAGCTAATCCAGGACAGCACTTTCCACTTTTATGGTATTTCCTGTTTCAAGGAAGTCTCTTCTAAACATAAAACTACTGTAGGCGGAAAGTGCCATCCTGGATTAGCCTGTGCGGACTGCACAGGCTAATCCGGGATGACACTTTACGCACATTTTCCCACGACACGCCTCAATGTATACATTTTGCTCTGAACTTTTCTTCTATTATTGTCAAATATCTTAGGGATTTTTTTATTCATACCCACAAGACTAGTGTTCTTTTAAGATCTTAGTTCTCCTTTCAAAGCGTGCAGCTGCGATAGAGCCTTACCACCTGAATATAGAAGAGACGATGCACAATGAGCGGCAAGCGGAACTGGCGAAAGAGAGTGAGATGAAGCGTTCAGAGGAGGAGGCCACACACAGGGTAGGTGTCGTCTGCAGTGGGCTGGGACGAGTACTCGAGTACCTGTGTATCAGGTCAGGTAACGCTGATACTCTCGTAGCAAATCTTTACCCAACTACCCATACTAAGAGTCATTTGACTATTTTGAAGCTTTGTTATGCCTCTTTAACGACAATGTCCCAGTCTCGCTGTTTCTCTGTGTTAATATAATGTACATGTAAGTCTGACGGGGATGTCAGCTAGGCTTATATACAACAAATTATGATAATGTGCATTTTATGATTAGAAAATCGCGTGGTTAGTAAAATATTATTGCTTAAAACACAATTGCATATAATTACACCAAGAAGCGCAGATCTTAAGCAATAAAAATCGATAATCCGATACACCTCATCTCCCTGTAAATTAACATCCGGTTATTAAAATGGAATGACCGGGCAAGTCATTGAGTCATGTAACTTGCGGCTATAATTGGTAGTGTGCAGTGTTTTAGGCAGAACCGTTCCTGCTGCCCAAGAAGACAGTCGTGCAAGTAATTAATGTAATTGATAAAGCTGGTGAGAGCTGATTCTTGATCTTCTGCTTGCGACTACCTCGTAACAAACTTGTTTGGACTTTGGAAAAGCAGCTGTTGCTTGACAATAAAAAGATTCACTACCCCCTTGTGCGTGGCGTATTATTGCACAAGAATTGTGTTTGATGAAATCTACAAAGCGACACCGATTGTGAGATCTGCTGTACCACGCTTGGTTCCATACCTTGTTTAGACTATAAGATACTGTGCTAGTCTATCACATCTAAGGATATCAGTGTTCAATCGCCCATATTGTACATAAGTCATTCCATCCACTGAATTTGGTTGCCCATCCAATTATTTTAGTAAATCTCATCCATGGAATATATGTTGATTGGGTTTTATTAATATTCATTGTATACAATCATTTGTCTACTCATTAGGCAGGTAGCCCCAAGGAAACTTTATATAGTGTTATATAGACTCAGTACTTTGGGTGCACTAAACCCCCTGCACTGTCCATCCAGTTTTGGATCCGAGCATATGCTTCAGTGGCTGTGTCACATCTTGTGGCAAACCTTCTTGTTTTGTGAGTTGAAATGATTAAATTATACAGTTGTTTTTCTTTTAAAAAAGCTCAACTTAGTCCCTCAGATGTTGCATTTGTTGGTTTGTTTCTTGTCACAGAGACTGAAATGTTGCCTGGCCTGGCTTTTCATTGAAGCATGGACAGTAACATGGTTAAATTAGTAATTTGACTAAACAGACAGTAATGTGTGTAAGTGTTTAGGGGCAATAACCACTGCAGTACTCTGGTACCTGCTGGTAATTCAGTGCAGAGTACCTGGGTTACAAATTGCTACCTGCCCAGGCCTTACTTCTGCATGGATTAACAATAAATCAGTCCCAATTCCACTAGAGAATCAAGAAAGCATTTCTGGCACATTGTGGGGGCTTTACAGAAATTTACAAATGCAAATATCAACTGCCTTGACCCTCAGAAACTATCTAAATTTAAATATTTGACTGTTGGCATTTACCAGTATTACCATTCTTGATGTCAATTAAATACTTAATAGATCATTTATATTACTTTCATATTAACATATTTTGCCAAGCAGTCTACCATTTGAGATTAGTATTCTTCATTAACAAAGAACCTTAAGTGGTGTTCTATTTTCAGGAAGCCTATGTGGACGGTCTGGATGGTCCGGAGCTGTTTGAAGGCATGTACGCAGACGACACCGAGGGCAAGAGACTGAAGGAGATGCCTGGAGTTGATGACCTCATGGCAACATATCCTTTTCCAAAATGTTTTTATTAACCAAATTTTTCGAAGAAAAAGTTTGGTTATAAGATTGGGGTATGTCGTTGGTCGGTATGACGGTGTGGAGGCGTCAACTTTTCGTTTCCGCTTTCTAACTCGAAAATGGATTGAGCTATTGGAATGATGCCTTACATCGAGACCTCGCTTGGGATTGCATATGGGATGGGTGGGGTCAAGATTACTTTTACTAAAGAAAGAAAAACGGTTTTCGCTAAATAACTTGGGAATGCATCGAGATATTTTAATGAAACTTCATACTTAGATACCTTATATCGAGACCTCGCTTGGGATTGCAAATGGGGTGGGTGGGATCAATGTCAAGGTCACCATTACTAAAAATATAAAAACGGTTTCTGCTCAATAACTTAAGAAGGCATCCAGATATTTTAAATGAAACTTCATAGATAGATACCTTGTATCAAGACCTCGCTTGGGATTGCATGTGGGGTGGGTGGGGTCAGTCACCATTACTAACAATAGAAAAATAGTTTTGCTCAATAATTTGATAACGCATCGAGATATTTTAATGAATTTTGATACATAGATACCTTATATCGAGACCTCGCTTGGGATTGTGTATGGTGTGGATTGGATCAAGGTCAAGGTCAGCATTACTAAAAATAGAAAAACTGTTTCCGATCAATAACTTAAGAACGCTTCGAGATATTTTAATGAAACTTCATCCAAAGATACCTTATATCGAGACCCCTCTTGGGATTGCATATGGGATAGGTGGGTTCAAGGTCACCATTACTAAACATAGAAAAATCGTTTCCGTTCAATAACTGTTGAATGCATGGAGATATTTTAATGAAACTTCGTACATACCTTATATCGAGACTTCTTGTAGGATTGGATATGGGGTGATTGTGGTAAAGTTCACCATTACTAAAAATTGAAAAACTGTTTCCGCTCAGTAGCTTGAGAATGGATTGAGATACTTTAATGAAACTTCATACAACGATACAGTAAAAGCTAATACGACCATTTGGGGGTCTTAATAAAAGTGGTCTTAATAGCGGGATGGTTGTAGTATCGAGGTTCAGCAGATCACAGAGTCAGTAAATGCATTTGTCATTGTTATTTAAAGTTTTAATGAGAATAATGAATAATAAATAGATAACCAAAATTCCAATTGTTTTCTACATAATGTTTCATTATAGTCTATATACAGATTTTGTAATTTCTATTTACGCATATAATCTTAACATTAAGTCGGAAATTAATTTAAAAGCCGATTATCTTTAGCTCATGTATAGTTCAGCATTCATCAGTGTTCTCCCTAACTTTCAGATAGTGTCAATTAACGCAATCTGAAACACAATTGATTTACTAATCCCTTATTAAAACATCTGTAAAATTGTTTTTTCACACTCACCTTTTATTAGCGCAAAGCATTATGCTATTTCCAAAGCGTATGTTGTTAATGGATGATGTTAAGTGTCAATGACCAAATGACACTGGTCGCAATAAGGGGGTAATTTTTATCGTTATTTGGTACTATCAGTCTTGGATTAGTGGTCGCAACACAAAATAATGGGGTGCCCATATAATTGGGCTTTGCCACCATTGAAATAAATAGGAAAACAGTCGGGTCTTTTAAAAAGTGTCTGCTTTAGCGGGGTGATCGTAAAATCGAGGTGGTCGTTAAGCGGGGTTTTAGTGTACCTTATATCGAGACCTTGCTTGGGATTGCATATGGGGTGGGTGTGGTCAGGGTTAAGGTCACCATTACTAAAAATAGAAAAATGGTTTCTGCTCAATAAATTGAGAACACATTGAGATATTTTAATGAAACTTCATATGTAGATACCTCATATTGAGACCTCGCTTGGGATGGCATATGGGGTGGATGGGGTCAAGGTCACCATTGTTAAAAATAGACAGTTTCCGGTCAATACCTAGAGAACGAATTGAGATATTTTAATGATACATTATATGTAGATACCGTATATCTAGACCTCGCTTGGGATTGCATATGGGGTGGGTTGGGTCAAGGTCACCATTACTAAAAATAAACAAGAGGGCCCTGAGGGCCCTAGGACGCTCACCTGAGACCTGGTAACCCAATTGGAATTTGCATCCCAGAGGCATGGCTTATTTTTATCCCAGGGGCATAAGTAGAACAACCTTGAACAAACCTCTGGGCGTTGCGGTTTCAGGTAAAGATTTTTTAAGTCATTTTGCTATTTAAGTCTACATAAACCATGTGACCCCTCGGGGGGTGGCCAGATTTGACCCCAGGGGTATAATTTGAACAATCTTTGGAGAGGACCACTATGCAATGTTACTTAACAAATATAGGAAAGCTGTGGGCCTTGCCGTTTCAGAGGAGAAGATTTTTAAAGTCATTTTGCTATTTAAAAAGTCTATATAAACCATGAGACCCCCGAGGCGTGGCCAGTTTTGACCCCAGGGGCATAATTTGAACACTCTTTGTAAAGGACCACTATACAATGTTACATACCAAATATGAAACCTCTAGGCCTTGCGGTTTCAGAGGAGAAGAATTTTAAAGTCATTTTGCTTTTAAGTCTATATTAACCATGTGACCAATCGGGTGTGGTCTGTTTTGACCCTATGGGGCATAATTTGAACAATCTTTGTAGAGTACCACTATAGGATGTTAAATACAAAATACGAAACCTCTGGGCCTTGCGGTGTCAGAGAAGAAGATTTTAAGACGTTTTGCAATATAAGTTTATATAAACTATGTGACCCCCTGGGCGTGGCCAGTTTTGACCCCGGGGGCATAATTTGAACAATCTTTGTAGAGGACCACTATAGGATGTTACATACCAAATATGAAACCTCTGGGCCTTGTGGTTTCAGAGGAGAAGATATTAAAAGTCATTTTGCTATATATTCTATATAAACCATGTGACCCCCGGGGTGTGGCCTGTTTTGACCCCAGGAGCATAATTTGAACAAACTTTGTTCAGGACCACTAAACAATGTTACATACCAAATATGAAACCTCTGGGCCTTGCGATTTCAGAGGAGAAGATTTTAAAAGTCATTTTGCTATATATTCTATATAAACCATGAGACCCCCGGGGGCGTGGCCAGTTTTGACCCCAGCGACATCATTTGAACAATCTTTGTAAAGGACCACTAAAGGATGTTACATACCAAATATGAAACCTCTGGGCCTTGCGGTTTTAGAGGAGAAGATTTTAAAAGTCATTTTGCTATATATTCTATATAAACCATGAGAACCCGGGGCGTGGCCAGTTTTGACCCCAGGGGCATAATTTGAACAATCTTTGTAGAGGACCACTATAGGATGTTACATACCAAATATGAAACCTCTGGGCCTTGTGGTTTCAGAGGAGAAGATTTTTAAAGTCATTTTGCTATATATTCTATATAAACCATGTGACCCCCGGGGCGTAGCCCGTTTTGACCCCAGGGGCATAATTAGAACAATCTTTGTAGAGGACCTCTAGAGGATGTCACATATCAAATATGAAAGGTCTGAGCCTTGCGGTTTCATAGAAGAAGATTTTTAAAGTTTTCATTTTTTAAATCTATTTTTAGCTCTGGTGACCTACATATTCAGCGGACCGGAAAGATTTGAACAACTTTGAAAGAGGTCCACCCAAGGATCATTCCTGTGAAGTTTGGTGAAAATCTGCCAAGCGGTTTAGGAGATGTTGTTTGAATGAAAACGGGCTATCACAAAAGCTCACCATGAGCACTTTGTGCTCAGGTGAGCTAAAAACGGTTTCCACACAATAATTTGAGAACTAATTTAGATATTTTTATATATTACTTGTTTAGCATTTGTTTTTAAAGGTGTCGTAAATTCTATGAAAATAAAAAGTTGCATTTAATTATATCTGTAGTTACCGACTTTAATTATTTGTGATATAAAAGACCTTCATATTTTAAGGCTCTTCAAGTTCTCATCACAGAATTTGAATGCTCACTCAGAATGTTTAACAATAGTAGTTTGGATTTGAAAACAGTAGTAACGCCATACCAATTTGATTCTATGTTTAGCCTCCTCGGGCTGGTAGGTTTTTGGATGCCTGAACTAAAAAAACAACAATTTTCACAATGTGAAAAAAGTAGAATGTGTATAAAAAATTTGGGGAAAAAAAAGAAAAAAGAAAAAAAACGACTGTTAGGAGTTTTGACCTGTATTTATAAAAAATAATGTGCAACTAGTCAATTTACGCAGTTAAAATAAAATGTAAAAGTAGGTTCCCAATATGAAGAGGATATATAAGAGTTTTGCAAGTAAACATTTGTTTTAGCTTGGACCACTGCCATGAATAAGTTGGGAAAGAAGATTGTTTTTATCAACTTGTTTGTTTTTTCCTGCCTGGTTTTTAGGTTTTGAAAATTCATGGGGACGTTAAACATAGAATGAAATTTGTATGGCCACAATTAATTTCATTCTTGTGATATTTCAAATATCAAGACTATGTGTAAAAGTAACTTTGATGACTTCTGTATGCAAATTGACCAGAAGAGACTTTGGCGCTGTACCTTGAAAACTGTTTAGGTGATTTATTACCTGATATTCTGTCGGCCATTGAATCCTTGACTAGTGATCACGTTTAGGGAGAAGTTTGTCGGAATCTGCAAACAGATATTTGATTACGGTCTCCAAGAGAACGCCAAACGACAGGATGAAGTGAACCAGTTTTGGGAGTGCGCCATGGAAGCAAAAACAGAAAACAAGGACACCGGCATTGCCCACATTGAAAACTTCATGGCAATGAAGAAAAAGGTGAATACATATTGTGTTACAGTGCCACATCTAAGATAATCTTGTAGCGGCATTACAATATAAAACAGAATTGTTATAAATGTGTTATTTTAGTCAAGTACGGGTATAATATCCAGGTTTTCAATAAATGTCAGTTGTCTTTGGAAAGTTTTATTTAGTAATAAATTCATCTTCTTCTTGATAATTTGCGTAGTCAAATATGTTGAATTTTCTTTAAAATTAAGCTAGATACAACTGTAAAACAATTTACATACACATGTGTGGTATTTTGTTTTTAAAACTATGGATTTCACAGCTGTTTTATGAAATGATGTAAATTATCAGTAATGCATCTATCCATATTTCCCCCCGGGGCATATACAGGACTTTGGACTGAAAGCGCTTTCCGACAGGTGGGAATTTGACACGCCAAATGATTCCGAGTCCTGGGAAATAGACTTTGGTCAAATTTTAGTGCCGGGTCATATTGGGCACTCCCCCGGGCCATTTGATACAACAAGCATCTCCCACTGTGGGGATTTAGACCAAAAAGCTTGGCTCTAGGGTGAGGAATTAGACCCCCAAAAAGAAAATTTGTCTCCCCTGGGTCAGCCTGCCGCTCTGCCTCAGTGGGACAGTATTGATAGTTCATAAGCTTTTCTCTTCAAGTGCAGTAACTGTGTAACTCCCACTTGTATAAAAATTGGCAGGTAAAATTGTGTGTATTGCCTGTACATGTGTATTAGTATAATTGTCATATTTTGAAACTGACAGCACAAGTACTGTTTATTCACAGATGTTTGCAGAACTCAACCATGTCACAGATAACAGTCTGCTAGATCAGAGGGTGAAAGAATATAACAAGGAGGTCACTGAACTCTGGGACAAACTGATGGCACTGGAACTGCAACTTGTAGATCAATTTGAGGTAGCTGTTATTTGGGACTATACCAACGTGAACCTTTATCCATTATTTACGTGAATTGTACAAAACTCAACTGTCCATACAAAATGAATAAATTGTATTTTTTTGCAGTATCTGGTCTTGATCATGCTATGAGGTTTTGATAAAATGCTTACAAATGCTATCTGTTCCATTGATTCATGAAAAAGCATGCACGGCCAACCAGGCTGAAAATTCTAATAAACAAAATTTGTCTTGCTGTTTTACAAGGTGCAGTATTTCTGATTTATTTACGGTTCTTGACATTGGATGTGTAGCTGGAATTTAGCTTAGTTTGCAAATGAGTCATAAGAACTTCACAGGCACTTTAACCATTTGCTTTTAGCCTTATTACCATGAAACCTGCAGCTGTGTATGCTCTAACCATAAGCAAGTATAGATAATATAATTGATTTTATGAAAAAGCATTGAATGAATCACCTGTTCCGATGTGTTCAAACAGGAAATCATCAAAGACTTCGAGCGAAACTTGCAAGACATGGGTTCAACGTTCACAGAAAATGTGCAAGGATATCTGTCACAGTGCCGAGACCTTGAGAACGCTCACCACGAACGCATGCTGGAGATCGCCATCATCACACTGGAGAAAGTCGTCAAAAATGAACTGGACGATGAAATTTCTGATGATCTTCGGAATGTAATGCCAAAAATACTTGATTCTCTTAAAAAAACTTTAAACACAGAGTACCCTTTCGTGATTAAAATTGTCTCTGAAGACACATTATTTAATTATTTGTTCATTTTGCAATTGTCATGTCATTTACTGGTTATCAATCTGTATACAGTCTGTATACAACAAAATTACAGTTCAGATCATTTTCAGGATGCTAAATTTCCAAAATGAATGAAGTTCAAACACCACCATTTTACCCTGTAATACATTAATTTTGATAAAATTTTAAAATGATTTTGTTTATTGAGCAGTATCATATTTAAAGCACATCATAAAACTATGAAATCAAGGTCTGATTTATATTTCCTCCATTTTCAGCTGTTTGTAGACAAAGACACGATTATAAATGCCGTGACATCATCACACGACGTCCACCTGCTTAAACTAGACAACAAAGAGGACGATATTGTGACCCGAATCAACAACTGGATGAAAAACACCATTGACAAGATCCATTATGAACAGGAAGTGAAACGCAACCGAGAACGTGTATCAGAAATAAACAATTTAATTGACCATTTGAGAGACGAGATTGAGAACGTAGATGCGTTGCAAGGTGCTGGATATTAAACAAGTGAGGCGCGTCGTGGGAAAACCGGACTTTGTGCATGTGCTTAAAGTGTCGTTCCGGATTAGCCTGTGCAGTGCGCACAGGCTAATCCAGGACAGCACTTTCTGCCTACAGTGGATTTATGTTTAGAAGAGACTTCCTTGAAACCAAAAATACCATAAAAGTGGAAAGTGCCGTCCCTGATTAGCCTGTGCGTACTGCACAGGCTAATCCGAGATGACACTTTACGCACATGCATTAAGACCGGTTTTCCCAAGACACGCCTGAAGTAATTATGAAAAAAATGAGGGTCCACCAAAGTCTCGGATTATTTTCACAAGTGCTTTTTCTGTATTTAAACATGATAGACTGGATCTTTTACGGTTACAAGTTTTTGAAAGTCATAAGCATTCTGGATTTCACTGGTTCATAGTCTTACTGAGCACAAAACTTTGTTTTTGTGCTTGAGGTAATAGAATGTTTATATTTGAGTGAAGGATATAAACAGTGTCAGAGTTCAGACTATTAGCTGTGCACTGAAACAAATCTACTGCCAAAGGGTTTCTTACATTACTGTACAATGAGTAAATAATACGACTGTTGTGTCCTGGAACAAACATTCTGAGATTTTTAATCAATGCGGGCGGCAGAATTTGCTTAATACACCATGTATTAGCAATGCCGATGCAGATGCAAGGTTTGTTGTACAACGACAACAAACTATAAGTGTCCATTAGGAAGTCAATTTTTTCATATTGCATAGTATTGTTAAGTTATATTCTATGCATTCTGTATATTTCATGCATGGTATAAATATTAAATTTGAAAATGTCACACAACATTCCATAAATTGTCACAACATTCCATAAATTGTATGTTACAATACACGATTTCATTATTTTACTTAAATGTTGTATATTTTTGAAGTTATTTATAATATCAATGAATGCTTTTGACCTGCGATACTGTTGAAATAAATAATACAAAGAGATTTGTATTTCATACTGTTTAGAATCATATGAAGCCATTATTTTTCAAAATTACGAGTACGGGGTCCCAAAAATGTGTAGGAATAAAATACTGCTTGATTTTATAGCCAAGCATCTTATTTAAAAGAAAGCTATATATCTGTTAATGTATGTCATATATCAGGTTAATTGAATACAGACATGTTACATTTTCTAAATCAGAGTCATACAATTTGGTTTCATTCTGTTTGAAATATCTAAAAACAAGACGCTGTGTTCGATAAACACACTGTTTGGTGCTGGATAGCCCATTTGAATTATTCCATTATTAGGTCAAGGCCAAAGTGAGGTGAGGTGATATGGGTGGATTATGAATGGTCATAAGCAACAACTGCGTAAGTATCCAAGTGTTGTAAATTGTGTTGTTGACAGACAAAACAGTAAAATCTAATTGACCAAGAAAAATCCCATTTGAATTATTTTAATACCAATTTAGGTCAAGGTCAAAGTGAGGTTGAGTGAAATGGGTGGATTGGGAATGGTCATATTAAAGCAACAACTGTATAAGTATCAAAATTTTGTAGTAAGCAGTGTTGGTGCTAGATGAAACAGTAAAACCTAGTTAACCATCAAGATGCCGGGGCATAAAAAGTAACTATAAATATGTTGAAATTTTAAGCACATGAACAAGCCCATTAATTTTATGCATTGCAGTGGGTTGGAAATAGCTGAGATGTACCAACACCTGACAAAAACTCAACATTGCACAAAGATGCAGCGTTCATATCATATGTAAAACAGAATCAAGCAGGTTTATGGTTTTTATTATACATTTATATACAATCAAATGACATAAGCTTCTGAAGAAGGTAACATAGATTTCTTCTTAATTTTGACAGTTTCGTTGGACCAGTGCACAAACAAGGCAGCTGCTGCCATACGTAACTGTAGGTCGTACTTGTCCAAGTCGTGATACCACTCCACATTTCCCCAATGCTGGATCTGCAATGAGACATGCACATTGTAAACTTAAGAAATAATTTGGCCAATAAACAACAAATTTTAGTTTGATGCATAGGAATTAAACCACGAGGGCATTAGCCCGAGTTGTTTAATAGCCATGCATCGGAACGACAAAGAGTTGCTTATTGGCTGATAAACTATGTGAAAATTATTTCGGTTCTAACATAATTTGACAAATATTTTTTTTGCAATAAACAATTGGATAACATTATGTTATAATAATAATATTATACAACTGGAAAGAATACATTTAAAATTCTGTAAAGAGCTACTTGGAGTAAGAGCCCAAACCCAAATAACTTTGTCTATGGAGAATTATGAAGGTCACCACTAAAAATTAAATTTTACCTGAGTGTACTTAAATATTGGTTTAAAATTTTAAAAATGGCAAATGTTAAGTATGTGAGACTAGTATATGATAATATGTATGAAATGATAGAAAGCACACATGACTCCACACCATGGCCATACAAGGTAAAAGTTTTACTGCAATCATTAGGTTTTAATCATGTATGGCTTTTCCAAGGTGTTGGGGATGTAAACCTATTTTTGCTATTATTTAAACAAAGATTACATGATGCCTTTCTGCAAGATTGGCTTAACGGTATTAATTAGTCATCAAGAGCAAAATCTTATTGTACATTTGCTGATTTTCAAATGCAACCATATCTACACCAAGTTAACATAGACAGTTGCAGATTTGCATTATCTAGGCTAAGAATGTCTGCACATAATCTAGAAATAGAGGCTGGTAGATGGCACAAACCAAGACCTGTCCCACAAGAAAATCGAATTTGTTGCATATGTAACATTTTGGAAGATGAATTCCACATTTTGTTTGAATGTAAGCTGAATAATGAACTCAGAAAAACATATTTAAAACCATATTACTATGTTAGACCAAATATGCCAAAATTGAGCTCGTTAGATGTACTAGCTGTAATATTAATAGAAACCTAGCTATCTTTGTAAAGAAATCTTTTGACCTTAGAAATATGTATTATAATTATTACCAATAAATCCCTGTACGCCTCTCGCGGCTTTTAAATATTATATGTTATAAACCGATACATATGAAATAAGTCACTTTGGTTTGAAAGTATATGTATCTTTGCTGCTGTATAATTATGCTGCTGTATAATTATGCCAACATATATGAGCGATGTGTATTAATATCATTTCCTTATATGATGCACTAACCCGACATACAATATTTTACTGTTTACTTAACTTGTTTTCATCAACATGTGCTTTTTGAATATTATATTTGTACTTCATGTGTACTCATGGGCATTATTGCCTCGATGTATGTTGAAAATAAACTAAACTAAAACTAATTCCCCCACATTCCGCTGGTTGTCACAAAAGTCTGAAAGTAGGGGCATAAAAACACACATAAAGTCGTTAACAACTTGAAATGAAGTATCTCAAAAATGTGGCAAAAATAATGTTAATAACATAAAAGATGTTTAGAACCAACCTGAAAATCCTGCTCAAGCCTTGAGAGTTGAACACATCTTTCCACTGTTAACATTTTATCCATCAATGCTAGAGTCAGCACTAGAGATTTGATAGTTTCCACTGCATAAGTATATCCTGAAAACAAAATATGTTATATGTATGTATATTTGTATCCTTTTGTTACTATGACATAAGACAAGTGACAAAATGCCCTTAAGGAACTATTATTACCTAACAAAAGTTGTACACATTCTTTAAAATTACTAACAATATAACCAATTCATTGTATTTTATAGTAGTTTGATCTTTACTAGGACAGTAAATACAGATGTAGTTCCATGTATGTCTCGCTTATATTGCAAATAACCCCCGTGCAATTACTTATTAAGGAATAGTAGTAATTGTACCATTCACTTCCTCTTGAAGTCTCTTTCAATATATGAAATTTAAGTCGTAAACCATAAAGTACACTTAGGAGAACACCACACAAGGCAGTGGGCAATAACACGTTAAATACTGAGGAAATGTGGTTCTGTTGTTGTGTTCTAGTACCCTGCATGTCTTAACCAACTGAGGCATGTCATGGGAAATCCGGGCTTAATGCAAGTGCGTAAAGTATCATCCCAGCAGATCAGCCTGTGCGGACTGCCAGGACGACACTTTCTGCTTTTATGGTATTTTCTGTTTCAAGGAAGTCTCTTCATAAATCCATAGTAGGCGGAAAGTGTCATTCTGGATTAGCCTATGCGGACTGCACAGGCTGATCCTGGACAACACTGTACACACATGCATTAAGCCAGGGTTTCCCACGACATGCCTTAAATGTTTTGATCAATTTTGTTGATACTTTCACGAAATGCCTCAAAACAAAACCTCTGTAGCACATACTACCATAATAAATCTTCATTTGACAATTTGTTTATTTATATAAAATATAAGTCAATACAGCAACTGAGGAAATCTTTGGTAGGGATAGTATCGGCACAGATGCTAAACACTCAGATAATATGAGGCGTGTTGTGGGAAAACCTGGCTTCTAAACATAAGTCCACTGTAGGCAGAAATTGTCATCCCAGATCTGGCTGTGCAGTCTGCACCGGCTTATCCGCACAGGCTAATCCGGGATGACAATTTCCGCCTTCAGTGGACTTATGTTTAGATGCCAGGTTTTCCCATGACATGCCTCATTATTTTTGCAACCTACCAAACAATGCCCAGTCGCTATGGGACTGCATGTACTTGGTGAGTGTTGCTACAGATTCCAGTTTGAGATCAGGGATGGCTGCTAAGTCCTCCATTACTGGAACCTCGATACCATACCTAGTACATGCAAGCTTCTAGCTAAGGTGTTGTAGAATATAAAATAATTTGTGTTCACAAATGGAAAATGTTCATTAACAAATGTTTCAACCATGTAGTAGCCTTATAGAATTCTTAGTAATCAATATCATTGGAAGAATTTTACCATCATGCTTTCAAAATGTGCAGAACCAATGAACCAATGTCACACATAAAACAGATTAATGGTATAGCTGGAACATATTGACTTTACACTACTTAACATAAATAGCCTAATTCAAAGCTTAAATTATTTCCTATATTTATCATCTGTTTAATTAGTGGATTTGTTATGAAGCTTCCCTTAATTAAATAACAACTGTTATTTCGTTAAATATACAGAAAAAACAGATTCCAATACAGAAACTAACATTTTGTTATCAATATAATGCATGCACAGTGACTGGTTCATTTGTCCTAGCTATACACGGGTGGTTCAAGTCCATGCAGCTTCAGTGCTCTTCATGGACTCACAATTCAGGAGAAAGTTTTCTTACCGCTCCTCCACCATGTTAATCACTGGCTCCCAATGCTCCTTCTGTAGTTTGTACAACTCTGGGGGCTCTTTGATGAAGAAACTGAATATAATAAGACAAAACAATATTCATGTATTCATGAGAACTAAATGCCATTTATGCACACTTAGTACTTACATGTAATTCCATTAATGTATTATTAATCATAAGTTTCTTTTGTTGTGGTAATTAATTTTGATACTTCAAAACTCATCAACTTATGCAAGATACTTCTAAGACTTCAAGACATCATGAATTCCATAAATTATAATGAGCACGTACAGACATTTACAGACTTAAGGCAAAACATGTGTACCTCACTGTGTCTGTCTCCAAGAAATGCAGGATACTGGCTATTAATGTCTCTCTGGTCTTCTTCATTGGGTTGTCTAGAGCAGTGTTACACAGAGAAGTCTATAAAACAGAAGAACTGCATTACACTGTATAAAAATTTACTCTTCAAAACCATTTTCCTAATCAATGAGCCCAAATATTACTAGAAATGCTGTATCGAAGCTTACTGACTGTCAGCATATCTAGACAGATTAAGATTTTTACCTAGCAATAATTCATATAAAAACTCAATAATATACTGTTGCTTGAATCAAAAGAGTATTATTTTGATTGTTATTTTTTAAATACTGTCATGTACAGAATTACTTTTAATAACCAGCTTAAGGACAGAATTCAATTGTAAAACTGTAGTAATACTGCTAAGTGCTTTCATTATTAATGACTTCTTGTAAACAAAATACAAATGCAGAAGCATTTATAGTGACCGATTTTTGCAAAAATTCTGATATGAAGGTGCTGTCCTACAATTTCTTTTCACTGTGTAATAGAAGCTGAAAAGTATTACAATGATAAATAAGCAAACTGATGCTATACAATAACTTATGCACATCATAAATTTATGCTCAACGTGTATATCAGAAACATGAAATTATATTCAGCGCAGATTCATATAGTGGCAAGTGATAACTTTATTTGTGGTGCTCTATTATCTATATGTAAAACAGAAACATTAAAAATGTATTCAAACCAGATGCATATTGTGGCGAGAGATGACTTTTTTCTGACTGTTCCATTCTGTTGCAACAGCGAGTGCCAGAGCCTCATTCGGAACACGGAACAAGTTCCCATTTGGTGTGCGCAACTTCCGCTGGTCTAAATTCACTTCAAACCAACCTTAAATTAAAATAATTAAATAAATACACATAAATGTGATCATGATCATTTTGTATCAACTCATTTTTCTGTTTTTCTTTTATTAAAAATATGTTTATGTCAACATTTAGCACAAACAATTATCACTTACCATCTGACTGTGTTATTGTTGCGTTCTTGTAAAATTTCTTTAATTCTGAAACAAAATATAATATGTGTTTGTATGTGTATATTTTCTACATGGCATACCCATTGAAATCGGAAAAACAAACAAACAAAATATACATGTTTATAAGAACTTTGGTTGCTTCAATTAATGTTTTGATAGCAAGTATGAAATAATTATAAAAAAACAACATTACACTTAGTTATGGTTAAAATTACAATTCAAACACTGGTATTTCACACATGATTATATGACTCAACTATACCTCAAATACTCTCAGCAATTTTATTCACTGCTTTGGTGATGGGCCTGGTGCCCATTAAATTGGGAATTATGCGTCCAGAAATCTTGCTAATTGGGCAAAAACATTTAAGAACTTAATTGACAAATTTAATTAATCATTAAATGAATTACTTAAACTAGTATTATAGCGGCTGAACTTTGTATCATAATGGTGTGTATCTGTAATCATACAAGTAATAACATGATTGACAAATTAGATTCCCATTTCCTATGTACATGCATTTAGGATTTTATCACTTCAGATTTGGGAATTTTTAAATTCAAATTTTGAAAAATGGCATTGGGAAACCCAGAATGGGTCCTTTTATCAGTTAAACAAGGGAAAAAATACTGACTTTAAGAGTGTTCAAGTTTACCTTCTGACCAGCTATAAAAACTGTACCCTGTAGTTGTTTGAAGGGCCTATGTTAAGGAAAACGGACCCAAGCGGGTACTTTCTTAAAAAAAAAATTGAAATTAAGATATTAATTATTAATTATGTCATATAGTTAAAGTAAGGTATATGTAATGGGAAAATAGGTTTTGCATTCTAAGATAAACATCAATTTATAGTATTGGTCGAGTTTGTTTGGCCATTTTCATGTCAGAATTGCGAGTATTTTGATTTTTTACATACGTTTCTTTTCAAAGCAGAATGGCGCAGTTGGTCAAAGCGCTGTCTACTGAGATTCTTCTAATGGCTCCAAAGTCGTGAGTTTGATATCCGCTTGGGGTTTTAATTTTTACAAACATTTTTGCTCATTTTTGTTTATCAGATATCTCACTTTGTATATTATTTATTCTTTATTTATTGTAAATATCTAAGTATAGCGCATTTCTATCATCTTATATCATCTATAGTTCAATACGACAATAGGAAACCAAGTTTTCGTTGACATAGTCCATCTATATGATCTAAATTATTGTTGGGCAGGACACATGAATTGTCTAAAATAGTTCATGTAGCAAACACAAAAATAAGTTGTCAAAGCAATTAAGCCTATTGTATATTTGCAAACCTCTTGTATTAAATGATCTTTTGTGATTCCACCCATTTTTCAAACAGTTATTGAACACATGAATGTAGGTGCATCCAAAGTTATATTTGGACAAATTTCTTGCCAAGGGCGCAGCCATATTGGAAACCTGGAAATGTAACAATAATTTTGATTGGTTATCAAAAATTTCACAACAATTTAGGCCAATCAGAAGATGTGTTTCAATTTTCGCCTAGGTAAATTGACAACCGGTGTTCAGAAGATATACACGGGTAAGAATACAGCGCATTTATTGCGTCGATATGCCGGTTAAAATTGATCCACCTCCTCCAGAAAATGCTAAACAGATTGGGATTCCAACTTCCTTACTTTACAATGGATCTCAATTCCAAGGACATCAGAAAAGTAAAGGAAACTGCTATGATGTTGAGGTTATACTACAGGTACGTTACACAACACTAAATCCATACACTAGTAAAATGCTACTGATTTTAGACTGTAGGCATTTTGATGTTTGTCCTAGTTGGAGACTTCTTTAAACTGAATAACCATATAATATTTCTTCTATTAATTTTAGTTTTCATCCAGCAAGCTTTATACTGAGTTAAATAGGGAAAGTGTGGGGTCATGAAGAAATCAGAGTAATAACAATTAAAAGTGTGTGTCTGTTAGTGTTACATATTATAATTAGTATTTCTAGTAGCACCATTGTGAAATATACATGAATTATTTAGATAATAAGATTTCTGTATAATGCATTTCACCTGTGACCCATTACCTTGTAAATAACAAGTACATTGTAGTATGTCTTTATTTGTATTTACAGCATGTGGACATGGACACATCATACCTGTGTGGATATCTAAAGATAAAAGGTTTGACAGATGAGTACCCCACCCTTACAACGTTTTTTGATGGCGAGATTATCAGTGAAAAGTATCCCTTCCTTACACGCAAGTGGGATGCTGATGAAGAAGTGGATAGAAAACACTGGGTAGTTTGTTATTCAAACGAACATTGTTTTTATGCCCCCGGGATCTTGATGCAGAACATTGTTTTTTATGCCCCTGGCATCTTGATGCGGAAGGTATGTAGTAATTGTCCTGTCCTTAAGTCCGTCCGTCCGTGACAAGGTGAAGTAGATTTTACCGTTTTGTCTAGCACCAACACCGCTTACTACAACACTTGGATACTTGTGACTTTTCCCAATCCACCCATATCACCCAACCTCACTTTGACCTTGACCTAATTTGGACTTTGCTTACTGTCACTACTGTGCAATAAAGATTTTTTTGGTTAAAGCTATTTTGCTTAAGCCCTCATGGTAAAATGCCTTTGCATCCAAACTCAAAATCATTGTTTATTTGCTGATAAATTTTAATGAAAATTATTTCTTAAATATATCTCCGTCTTAAAATAAAATCAAGAAAGGAGAAATGATGAGGGTGATAATTATCTGATTCGTTGAAAATATACATTTTGCATGTATATAACACCTGATATGTTTATCTTATAAATACAACAGTTGACATTTGTTGATTTGCCTCTACATTATTTAGGGGAAGTTCCTGTCATTTTACCAGTTTAAGAACTTCAATGCAGACACCTTTGATTATGAAGATTTGAAAACCAAAGATTTTGTGTTTATGCGATGGAAGGTACAAGATTTTTTTCATATGATTTTGTGTTTATCATATTACCAGTAGTCTCTGAAGTGGAAGTCTGAAAATTATAACTAGCAATTTAGAGCATATTCATTACATTTTCTAAATTAATCACATACAGTGTAGAACATTTCCATAAAGAATGCATTTAAGTGTTTCTAAGCAATATAGAATTAATTTATACCTATTTATTTTAGCTCGATTGCCCGCAAGCCTAGGCCTTCTAGAGACTCTCTCGGGTCCGTTTCCTGGGTAGAACCAGTACATGGTGGCTTATAGAGACACTCTCGGGTCCGTTGCCTGGGTAGAACCAGTACATGGTGGCTTATAGAGACTCTCTCGGGTCCGTTTCCTGGGTAGAACCAGTACATGGTGGCTTATAGAGACTCTCGGGTCCGTTTCCTGGGTAGAACCAGTACATGATGGCTTATAGAGACACTCTCGGGTCCGTTTCCTGGGTAGAACCAGTACATGGTGGCTTATAGAGACACTCTCGGATCCGTTTCCTGGGTAGAATCAGTACTTGGTGGCTTTGGTGGAGATATTGAGTATGCTCGAACCCGGGACCTCACGATCGCTAGGCGGACACCATATCCACTTAGCCTCCGCAACATAGAATTAGACACTATTTGCTTGTACCTGTAAATATAGTGGTATTCACCTTATTGCATCTCTGTGTATGTGTAAACTAATTATTAACAAATGTGTAATTTTAGGAACATTTTCTGGTGCCAGATCACACTATAAAAGATATCAGTGGAGCATCATTTGCTGGATTTTACTACATATGCTTCCAAAAATCTACAGCAACTATAGAAGGCTACTATTATCATAGGAGTTCTGAATGGTAAGATGAATATAAAATAAATGAAGTCTAGTTACCTCCTTGTGAAACATCGGACAATAAATTTAAATACTCGTAATATGACTAGAATGATAATTTTGATTATTATTATTATATTATTAATGATATTATTGACTAACAGCAAAGTTTGCCATAATTTATAAAAGAATTTAGTTTGAGGATTAATATTTCAGTTGTTTTGACTTTTATATTAATTGGAATAAAAAAAAATTAATTGCATAATAGTACAAAATTAAATGTTTCAGAAATGCCACTTGTTCTGTTCATTTTTTTTATTTCATGAGTTTTTAAGTTTAGGCTTTTTCGAAAGAAACTAAATCCATTGTTAGCTCGACTATTCAAAGAATAGGTGAGCTTTCCTACTACCCCCGGCGTCCGTGTCCGCGTCAGAATTTGGTTAAAGTTTTTAATTAAAAGTCTTGTAACTTCAAAACTACATAAGTTATTCACTTGAAACTTGGAATATACCTTTGTCATCAACTCCCGTGGGGGGGGGGGCAACATTCCCCATAACTCTGTTTTGTATTTTGACAGATTTGTGTCCCTTTTTCACTTCGATTTTCTGGTTAAAGTTTATATTCAAAAGTTTGGTACAGTAGATCACCGTTATTTCGAACACCGTTAATCCAAATTCCTCGTTATTTCGAAGTTTTCTTGTCGGTCAGATTTTTGCCTTCTTATTTTATTAGAATTTTGATGTTTAATTCGAACACCGTTATTTCGAATTATCGCTATTTCGAATCCATTAATCCGGTCCCCACACCTGTTTTTCAGTTTATTTATCAATTGTTAATTCGAAGTGTTGATAATAGAGATGGAAAACCTTTACCTTAATCGTATCAGCTGTGACAGCATTTGCTCTCTGCTTGATTTTCACACCTTTCCGGAGTTAATAAAGGTTAAACCAAGCTGTTGTGTTTGTATAATTAAAGCGTGGCAAGCTATTGCTTTAACAAGACTGAATTGCAAACACGGATGTCAAAACGTTTGAGCAATTATTAGGCTCCTGTATTTAAGTTAGACTTGCATTTGTCAGATAATCAGTTCATTTTTACTTGCACTTATATTCACGATGTCAGAAGCAGTAATAAATACAGACAAAAAATCAAGCCCATTTCCAAGCAATCTGGAGGTGGGCCCGGTAACCAACCCGGGAGGATATCCAGATTGGCAGCAGGGAAGGGCGTTAAACGACGCCATACATCGAAAACCTACCAAGAAAAGTATGGTGCCATCATGGAAGTGGAGCGTGGTGTAACATAAAAGAAAACAATCGCTGAGGAATTTTATAAAATAAACTGACGTACATCAAGTTATCGTATTTATTAGTTTTTTATAAGTTCAATCAAAGTGTGTAGTGTAACTGCATCTCTACTATATAACTATGCAATTTTTACAACAACCTTTTTTTCTCAAGAAAATCTAGAAATGTTTCATTCGAATAATCGTTATTTCAAAGTATTTTCTCCGGTCCCGACGACTTCGAAATAACGAGTTTTGACTGTAACTTCAAAACTACAAAGTTATTCACTTGAAACTTGGAACTTACCTTTGTCATCAACTCCACTGTCAGGGGCAACATTCCCCATAACTCTGTTTTGTATTTTGACAGATTTATGCCCCTTTTTCATATAGATTTTCTGGTTAAAGTTTATATTCAAAAGTTTTGTAACTTCAAAACTACATAAGTTATTCACTTGAAACTTGGAACTGACCTTTGTCATCAACTCCAGTATCAAGGGCAACATTCCCCATAACTCTGTTTTGTATTTGACAGAGTAATGCCCCCTTTTCACATAGATTTTCTGGTTAAAGTTAATATTCAGAAGTTTTGTAACTTAAATACTACAAAAGCTATTCACTTGAAACTTGGGATATACCTTTGTCATCAACTCCAGTATCAGGATGAACATTCCCGATAACTCTATTTTGTATTTTGATAGAGTTATGTCCCTTTTTAACATAGATTTTGTGTTTAAAGTTCATATTCAACAGTTTTGTAACTTCAAAACTACATATATTATTTACTTGAAACTTGGAACTAACCTTTATCATCAACTCTAGTACCAGGGGCAACATTACCCATAACTCAATTTTGTATTTTTTGACAGAGTTATGCCCCCTTTTCATTTATATTGTCTTTTAAAGTTTATATTCAAAAGTTTGGTAACTTCAAAACTACATAAGTAATTCACTTGAAACTTGGCACTAACCTTTGTCATCAACTCTAGTATCAGGGGCAACATTACCAATAACTATGTTTTGTATTTTGACAGAGTTATGCCCCTTTTACACACAGATTTTCTGTTTGAAGTTTATATTCAAAAGTTTTGTTACTTCAGAACTACATAAGTTATTCACTTGAAACTTGGAACTAACCTTTGTCATCAACTCTAATATCAGGGGCAACATTACCCATAACTCTGTTTTGTATTTTGACAAAGTTAGCCCACTTTTTACATAGACTTTGTGGTTAAAGTTTTTGTTCCAAAAATGTATAAACTATGCAAGGCTTCACTTAAAAATATTGTATTTGATCAAATTTATGCCCCGTTCACTATCCAAAATATGTACCAACTGAAATAATTTGAATAGTCGAGCGCTCTGTCCTCTGACAGCTCTTGTTATTTATGTATACTTGCTACATTTTTTTTTGTTATTGTTGTTAAATGAATGGTGTTGAGTTTACAAGTGATGTGCTTGGCCTGTTTGCAGGTACCAGTCTTTGAATCTGACACATGTTCCTGAGCACAGTATATCAGTGTATCAGTTCCGATGAGACTATACCAGTCATCCAAAACTGTGATATATATCGACGTATTAGACTAGGTGCCAGAAGAGAAGAGGATTTTACATGGGAATAATGTAGAGCTATGCGTTTTTAGCTCACCTGAGCACAACAAGCTCATGGTGAGCTTTTGTGATAGCCTTTTGTCCATAGTCTGTTGTTAGTAATTCGTCGTCAAAATTTACCTCATATCCCACTAGAGACCACATTTATTGCCCAATCTTCGTGAAACTTGCCCAGAACATTCGTCCCATTGATATCTCAGACGAGTTCGAAACTGGGTCATGTGGGGTAAAAAACTAGGTCACCAGGTCCAATTGAAGAAAAGGCTTGTGAACATTCTAGAAGTCACATTTTCTGCTCAATCATCTTGAAGCTTGCTCAGAACATTTTTTCTTATGATATCTTGGCCAAGTTAGAAAATGGTTGCCCTCCATTGAAAAACATGGCCGCCAGGGGGCGGGGCGTTTTTACTTATATGGCTATATTGAAAACTTTGTAAATCTTGTTAACTCTAGATGTCACATTTTTTGCCCCATCAACATGAAACTTGCTCAGAACATTTCAATGATTTGTCCCAATGATATCTCTGCAGAGTTCGAAACTGCGTCATGTGGAGTCAAAAACTAGGTCACTAGGTCAAATTGAAGTAAAAGCTTTTTAACACAATAGAAGTCACATTTTTTGCACAATCTTCTTGAAATTTGCTTAAAACGTTTGTTGTTATGATATTAAACCGAGTTCGAAAATAGTTGCCCTCCGTTGAAAAACATGGCTAATGGCTATATTGAAAACTTTATACATCTTGATAACACTCTGGAGTCCACATCAACATGAAACTTGCTCAGAACATTTGTCCCAATGATGACTAGGATGAGTTCGAAACTGGGTCATGTGGGGTCAAAAACTAGGTCACTAGGGCAGATTGAAGAAAGAGCTTGTTAACACTCTGGAGGCCGCATTTACAGCCCAATAAATTATGAAACTTGCTCAGAACATTTGTCCCAATGATATCTTGGACAAGTTCGAAACCGGGTCACTTGGGGTAAAAAACTAGGTCATCAGGCCAAATTGAAGAAAAAGCTTGTGAACACTCTAGAGGCCACATTCTTAGCCGAATGTTCATGAAACTTGCTCAGAACAGTTTACTTCCTTAGCCCCTCAGGTGAGCGACCTAGGGCCTTATGGCTCTCTTGTGTGAAGAACCTTCGACAAAATTGTGTATCATTACATGTGTGCGAAGATAATTTCAGTGCATTAACATCACACTTATTGGACATGCTGGTGCTTTTTCATTTCTGTGTTTAAAAGCAAAGAAATTATTGGCACTAAATCCCCATCCGGCAATTGCCTGAGACTTTCATTAGTCTTAGTGCTAGTTCCTAGTTAAGTTGGTTATTGAATGTAAGATTTGCCAAAGGCATTTCAGGTATATATGTATTAGTGTTTTTGCTGAAGTACCTTTATGTCATTTTTTTTTTTATCAGATGACATTGTTGTTTTGCATTGTTGTTTTCTATTATAGTGTAGAAGGTGAACAATAATTGTTACATTCTAAGCAGTTTGAGTTATTTTTTAGTTTTTAGCTCGACTTTTCGAAGAAAAGGCAAGCTATTCTACTCGACCCGGCGTCGGCGTCCGAGCTAGGTTAAACTTTTTCGGTAATCTAGTTTCTCAGCAATGGCTTGAGGGATTTCATTCAAACTTAAAACATTTATTCCCCACATTAAAATAAACCTATAGGCCCAGTTTGATAAATCTAGTTTGAAATTTTTCAAAATTATGGGCCTTTTTACACCAAGAAATTTTACATATATAAGCTATATGGACAGGTTTAAGTTTTTCGGTAAGCTGGTTTCTCAGGGATGGCTTGAGGGATTTCTTTCAAACTTAGAACACTTATTCCCTATATTAATATGAACTCATAGGCCAATTTTGATAGCTCTAGTTTGAAATTTGTCAAAATTACGGGCTTTTTTACACTTAGAAATTTTACATATAAGCTTTATGGACACGTTAAAGTTTTTCGGTAAGCTAGTTTCTCTACTTTTCGATTCCGCTCTGTAACTTGAGAACGGATTAAGCTATTGTAATGAAACTTCAAACATAGACACCTTATAGCGAAACCTCGACTGGGATAGCATATAGGGTGGGTGGGGTCAAGGTCACTCTTACTAAAAATATATAAACAGTTTCTGCTCAATAAAATGAGAACGCATTGAGATATTTTAATGAAACTTAATACATAGATACCTTATATCAAGACCTCACTTGGGATTGCATATGGGGTGGATGTGGTCAAGGTCACTGTTACTAAAACTACAAAAAACAGTTTCCGCTCAATAGCTAAAGAACGCATTGAGATATTTTAATGAAACTTAATACATAAATACCTTATATCGAGACCTTGCTTGGGATTGCATATGCGGTGGGTGGGGTCAAGGTCACTGTTACTAAATATATAAAAACGTGTAACATCATAGAATACAGGTCAAGTTCGATGTTGGTTACAAACCACTAAATTCTGACAGAGTTATGGCCCCTTTTCGACTTAAAATTCTCTAAAAACATGATTTCCGGACAAAAACTCAAGAATGGCTTGACATATTCAAATAATTCGTGGTATACATGTGTAGCATCATAAAATACGGGTCAAGTATGACTTTTGTTACAAACCAATAAATTTTGACAGAGTTATGGCCCTTTATTTGACTTAAATTCCCTAAAAACATGGTTTCCTGACGATAACTCAACAATGGCTTGACATATTTAAATTATTATTGGTACACATGTGTAGCATCATAAAATACATGTCAAATTCGACTTTGGTTACAAACCACTAAATTTTGACACAGTAATGGCCTCTTTCTGACTTAAATTCCCGAAAAACATTGACGAAAACTCATGAAAGGCTTCACATATTTAAATTACTTTCCTTTGGGTATATAGGTGTAACATCATAAAATACAGATCACATTCAACTTTGGTTACAAACCACTAACAGAGTTTAGGCTCCTATTGAAATTACATTTTTTCAAATACACTATTGACCATTCACAAATAAAAGCATTCTCTCTCTATCCATTTCTTTCGAATGGATGTCATAGTTTTGTGACAAAGTCATATTGTGGGGGTATATCCTTCACTCAAGTGACAATTCTAGTTATTATTGTTTATTAGTGTTTTAAGTCGGATTTATTTCTTGTTATCTATTCATAAAGAGTAGCATCGATAACAGGAAGCCTCAACGCTCAGCTAGCGAAGCGCAGTAATTTATCAATTTACTGACTCGTAGCCCGCAGAGTAAAGAAGTAGTTCCCTCAAGACCGATTTCTAAATACAACTACTAAATCCTTGGCGTGCGCCAACAGTCGGCGACAAAAGATCCTAAAAGCATGTGAATTATGAGTGCATTTTTGCTGAAAAGGAACCATTTGTTTGAATGAAGTAAAATTTCCCACATTCAAACTTTATAATGTGGTTTCTTATTTAATAGTATACATTATATTGAACACTGATTTGTAAGTAATGAAACAATATTGTGTTCGAGCTTATTATCTGATGCAAACGATGCAAAAGGAATTATATACATGCCAGTTAACAAGTCAATCTGCAACGGGCCAGAATAACCGATGAAGCGTAGTATTTATGAGCACCGATTGTTATTGCTCCGTAGCCAAAGATCTATAAATAAACGTGTGTATTTATAGATCTTTTTTCGTAGCATACTGAGTCAAAATAGACCATACAATGCAAGGCCTTAATTTTCCATATTTAAAAAGTTTAAAATTAATAAATTGCAGTAATGTGTTGTCAAAATATCTAGAATGGGAATTGTTAAAAAGAAAAAAACACTTTGGCAACGAGTCAAAAAATAACTGATGTAGCGCATTTATTTGGTGGTCTTATTTCTGGACACTTAGGTGAATATTTCGGTTACATACAAATAAATAGCAAAAGTAGTCATTAGTTTAAAGTTACATTTGTTACAAACTGTTACTGTAATAAATCACATAATATACCAGTACACATTATAATATATATTACATACATTATCTTAAATAATTAAAATGTAAGAAAACGGGTGTGATATTTTGCTGTTTTGAAGAAGGACCCTTTCTGGTTTTGATTTACTGACTGATAGCCAGCAAAGAAAAGAAGTAGTTTTCCCCGATACCTGTTTTCCAAATTACCCTCTCAAAAGACCGTTGGCTTCCGCTAACAGTCTGAAATGACAGGGTTACAGAATCACCTCCGTTTTTCTGGACTATCAAATCCCCTTGGTTATTGTATTGGGCTATCAAAACCCCTCTGACTATCAACGCGCTCATAATATACCAATCTTGCCATTTGCTACGTGAAGTTACTAATAAAATAATAATTAATAATTATAAAATGAGGCATGTCGTGGGAAAACCGGGCTTAATGCATGTGCAGTCCGCACAGGCTTATCCAGGACTGTACTTTCCGCCTATAGTGGATATATGTTTAGAAGAAACTTCATTGAAACAAAAAATACCATAATAGCGGAAAGTGCCGTCCCGGATAAGCCTGTGAGGACTGCGCAGGCTAATCCGGGACGACACTACGCACATGCATTAAGCCCGGTTTTCCCACGACACGCCCCCAGTATTTATTTTAGAACTGTAACTATCGTAAGCGTTTGGAACATTCTTTTTGCCCATCTGCTCCTCAATAAATGTACACAAATACACTTTTAAAAAAGGAAATTACTACCTTTTTTCATGAAACGTTCTAGACGTAGCCAGCACATGGCAGAATCGCTAATGAGTAATGCGCACATCTGCAGTTTTCGAAGAAGGGGATTATGTCCCTTTACCTTGTGTTTATACGTACGCGTGCTCTATATGGCAAAATAGTTGGACGCTTATAAACCAATATACTAAGAGTACGAGACGGACTTTTGACTTCTTAAAATGTGTGAAATGGTAATTAATATCAACGCAATAGATGCTTCGGAAAATTAGACACGAACATCAGGTTTATGAAATATCATATAAAATTGTTTCGTAAATACGCCGTTTCTGGTTGGTTCAATCGTTTTAAATAATTAATGCAACTGTCGGTCGCAATGCTTCGTTATTGTCTAACGTATACCCACAAGACCATGTGCAGTATTGAGATGAATGCTCGTGTCTGTAATATAGGTCAACGTCCATGGAGTCGTTAGCAGCTATCAATGAGCCATTATTTAACCTACAAACTCAGCCCATATCGTATTACAAACATAACACGAATACCTTTTCAACGAGATACCCAACTCATTCAAATAGTTGGGCAACCAAGGCTTGCGCGGGCATATCGTACTTGTTAATAACGAATCAGCTATTACGAACTGATCAACAGCGCGTGCCTCTGATAAGAGCCATTAGTACGGACCACTAAGCACTTGATCTCATTAGTCTTATGTTGATAGGTACCATCAAACAATAGGCTTGATAGCACTCGCCCAAACTTCCAGAAATTAACATTTATTATCTTAATAGTGTTAATAATCTGGTGCATATTCATGAAGCTCCTTTAAAATAGAAAACTTAAGTATTTTTTAACTGTAAAATTCCTTAAGTCCGTGGCTGTTTTGTTTACAGTTTATTTAGTTTTTAAGAAATAATTTTTGAGTTGTTTATCTGTAAATAAACAAGGATTTTGAGTTCTGCTGCGTATGAATTAAACCATTTTACCGGTATATCTGATGCCCTCGTGGTTTAAAATACGCGCATCAGAACGAAAAATCGTTGTTTATTTACAGATAAACAATGATAAACCGAAATTATTTCGGTTCTAACATGACCTGGTAACATATTCCACAATTAGAATGCGAACTATATTTGACAGTTTTGGAACTACTTTTTCGAGTTGATTATTGGCAATTTGTGCGCGGGTCATGTTAGAATAAATGTTTTATCCTGGTTAATGATCAACAGGTGATTCTTATTTTTACATATTTTGAATCGAAGTGTTTTTTTCTTTTATAAAATTTTAATTGCAATTGTACCCGAAGTGTTACTTTAGTGAAGATTTTCTTTAGGAGTTGTATGAATTCCAGCCCAGTTGTCCATTTAAGGTCAGAGGTCATATTCCAGAAACATCTTAAGTAAAATCGTATCCTTAACCTTAAAATCATCATTTTTAATTCACTTATTTTTACAAATTTAAAAGGTTGTGTGTATAGTGTGTACTAATTATTGAACTGTAAATGGATTCACGAATTTATATGTCGTTTTAAAATTATTCTGGAATATGCACCCAGTCCGAAACGCTTAGTTCCCATCAAGTTCAACGATATATGGAAAACATATTATACAACAACAAGTGCAATTTAGCCTTTTAAGGATTTATCTGATAACCCAGTGCATTGAATATTTGGCGCAAATTTTCTTATTCGCATCATTTACTGGTAAACTATCACCGGTAATTTTTATACGCACTATGATACATAACATTATGATAATAACAATTGACGCATACAATTATGAGTATAACATTATTGTTGCAGAAAACTCATTGACGTGCCGTGATGTTACATGACATTGTTGTGGTCTTGAGCAATGTAGTCAACCTAGATAAGTGTTAGTATTATTCAATTTGTTCTAAATGCTGAGTTATAAATGAACGCATATCCTGCAAGAAAACAGCGGTATACTAAGACAGACTCAAGACTGATCACACTAATACAATGTTTGTTTGACATGTGATAGTGTCCCTTCTCCGATTGTCTGTGACCGATCGACGAGATTTAGAGAGCCAGAATTTCACTGTTTGGCGGAGATGTCCTTTACAAACATTCGTATGCTGCAAGCGGTGTTTGACGGAGATTGTTCTGAGTAGGCGTGGTTATAAATTAAATAGCGATCCGTCAAATATACGGATAGTTTCTATTGTAGAAGTTTCATTCCGCGCAAAAAGTTTACCGTCCAGTGAGTCGACTAGTTAGAAGTTCTAGCCCGTATTTGTGCAGTAGTATTTTTTTCGGTGTGCGCAATGTATCTACTCCGACACACATGGTAGTAAGTTGCGATGTGGACTAGTTCTACGGTATCATATTGGAAGGGAGCCTAGACAAAAACTTATGCTCCTCCACCTACACTGTTCGCCTGTCGTATTATGAACGGTACACACTACAGCAGAACTACTACCTGTTTAGTTAGCTGCAGAGTCGGTCGGATGGGAGCCTGTTTTTCGGAAATATTTCTCGTCTGCTTGTGAACACTTCCTCGCCCGTGAGAAACATTTCTCGTCTGCATTAAATCATTCTCTTGACGAGTTTTGGATTTTTAAACAAAAACATATACATTACGATTACTGTGAATGAAAGTGAGTATTTTAGGGGAAATAGTTCAGAATTCAGCGCTCGTATTAGGCGGTGCTTATAAGTCGTGCTATAGTAATTTTGGAATATCGCTTCTAGTTGTTAATCTCTGCAAGCACGGAGAATGTCTGAGCAAGATCAAGTGGTGTCCGTCCGTCTGCGCAGGAACACGACCAGCACCCCCTGGGGATTTCGAATGCAGGGGGGTCACGAGTATGGGTCCCCGCTCTTTATTCAAACGGTAAGAAACTCGGTAATCAGTTGATTCTATGCTATTTTTTGTATTGGGCAGAAGTCATTCTTTTCGATATTGACAACAAAAATATAAAACATTAAAAATCTTTAAAAATGAATATAAAATGACGAAAAACTATATCGGATCTCATATTTATCGGAGTAGATAAGGACGTTGTTAGTTTTATTCGTGCGCAGTGCTGACAATGTGATTTGACAATGACTGAATGTGTGTCTCATTTTTGCGTGTTGTCTTTCCTTTCCTGCAAGTTATTTATTATTACTTCATCTGTATATTAAAAAATGTATTTGCCTGTGATTTCGACTTTTAAAGTGTGTTACAAACAGAAATTCGGTCCGCTTTATCGATGTTTTTATTTATAATTATGCGGAACGGCTTGATCTGTTCATTCTAATGTATACCATTCAACCAGTAGTTTTGACCATTACAATGCCTTTCTTGTATGTTATTGTAAACCCACTTACTCTGTCTACTTAAAAAAGCATGCATCTTTAAAAGACAGGCGTATAATTACTTACCAACTTGACGGGAATATTAAGCATGCGCAGATTTGTCCTTCATTTGTGACCTATTTTCACGACATATCTGTTTTTAAACGTGGCTGCATTTTTCAATGTCACTCAGTCCCTCCCTCCAGTTGACAACTTACAACTCACCAATGGGACACAAACTCAAACAAGACTTGTTTTAGCACCAAGTAATATAGATATATATCTATATATCGCATACTTCAGAAATACTGTTTTATTTATTGTTGTTTATCGGCCATTAAACAACGATTTGGAGTTCTGATGCGTATGAATTAAACCACGAGGGTGTTGGCCCGAGTTGTTTAATAGCTACGCATCAGAACGACAAAGAGTTTATTTGCTCAGAATCGGGACTTCTTTTTGCGTTGTTTATTGGGTAGTTTAACAACGATAATTTTGTTCTTTTGTCTATAGAAAAATTTGCGAGTATCATGTTAGAATGTCGTTTTCATTTACAATATATCTAAATACGATACTGAAATCATCAAATATAGCAGTGCCATTAATTGATTATGATCAGCTTTACTAAAGAATCGTTGCTAAAATACTATTGTTGTTTTCTGCATCAGGTTTTTGTTGTTTTCTTAATAACACTCTCCAGTACTCATATACGGTCGATTCCTTTATAATTTAATTTACTGTATTTTTTATTTCTACCGTGTTTTTTTTTTCTCACAAATTACAAACATTCACGTCACTACAAAAATCTGAATGTTTTACTTCAGTTCAACTTAAGTTAAGACGCAACAAAGGAACTTTAGGAATTTGGGTCCATGTAAATTAGCTTCCTAGTTTAAGTCTTCACGTGCCATTAGCACAAGCATACATCTCAACAAACACAATTACAAACACAACTCTGAATTTTATATTAACCATAAATGTATTCCTGTACGCTATTCGTATATTTACATAGTGAAGATTTGTATCTATCTCAACACAGTATTCACACAACTTTGTATTAAAACCGAAGATTAATGATAAACATTTGCCGTGTTGCCTTGACGTAGTATACAATGCATTGGCTTTATATTATCATAATTAACATTCTGCTGCTGGCAACGAATTAATCGGGCAAAGATGCATGAAATCTACTTCATTAATCTTTAACGTATGTAAATAATGTACAATGTTGTAAAACTACCACGTCGACCTGTATTATGATGTAACATTGTTAATCTTAAAAATGTATTAAGATACCTTCATATGAAAAATAATATGTACACACACGTCTTGCAGAGAAATGTGATATGAAAGTTTTTTGCAACGATTACAGCATACTTTTCGGTCGAGCCAATAACAATACAAGTATAGAACTACATGTACATGTATATGCTATGCGTTGCTACGCCGCGCCATTTCACGCCAAACAACGTTACGCAATGCTATGATTTGCAACATCATGCAAAGTCACGTTACGCTATGTTATTCTTTGCTACGCCATGTCAAGCACAGTTACGCTTTATAATGTTTTGATAAGCCATGCCACGCCATGTCAAGCACCGTTACGATTTATAAAGCTACGCCACGCCACGCCCCATGCCAAGCACCGTTAAGCTTTATTATATTTTGCTACGCCACGCCATGCCAAGCGACGTTGCGCTTTATTGTGTTTTGCTACGCCATGTCACGACCCATGCCAAGCACCGTTACGCTTTATTATGATTTGCTACGCCATGTCACGCCATGCCAAGCAACGTTTTGCTACCGCACGCATTCGTACGCCACGCCATGCCAAATATCTTTACGCTATGTTATTCTTTGCTACGCTACGCTACGCCATATGTTGCGCTATATTTTGCTTTCCGACGCCACGCCACGCCATACACCGTTACGCTATCTGACGCCATGCAACGTAGCGTTACGCTATGCTTCGCTACGCCACGCCATTAAACGTGACGTTGTAATCGTATACTACGCAACAGTACGTACAGCTACGGGCAATGATGGGACAGCGTGGTATGGGCTGTGGCTTCATATGGGGGACTTGACAAAAGGTCGCCGGACGAACGGATGAATTTTATTTTATGTTAAGTGCTAAGTGATCGGATAATATATCAAATGAAGATTACCCGACCATTTCACTATTTCACATCGAGTTTAGTTAATGGTAAAACAATATTATGTCGATTTTCAGGGAATAAAATTACTTTCACATGCGATCCTCATATTACTTTTTTCTATGACCAGTAACGTCACAATGACTCGATAGTCGATACATTGTGCGACATGGACTAGCAGTGAATCACCAAATTGATATCCCCTTTGTCATCCATAAAAGAAACACGGGATTCTTGGTCATCTGTTTTAATCACAGGGACACCATTATTTACTCCCTGTACATGTTTATTTGAGCAAAACTTTCAGCATGCAAATACAGTCAAAAGTCACACAATGTCTCTAGTCATTGCGAGTTGGTACGGGCACTCGCGCTGTATGCATTATAAACCACTTGAGCACAGTGATTGCATATTCGACTTGTTTAACGACAAATGTTTAGTGGTCGCAACAACGACTCTTTTGTTTTCCGTGGAATGCTAATTGAATTCTTTTGCAATGAAGGAATTTAGTGACATTTTAAGTGCATGTAGTTATGTGACAATACTGTTTTTTGCACTTTATCGTGATTGGCATACGGTCTGATTTAAATCATCTTTTTTCAGAACGATCTTGCAATGCACTCGTGTGTGGTGTACTTGTAAAATATTTTATGTTTGAAATAGATAGCAGCGATCATGAATGGCTATAACTAAATTTGACGCCCTTAACATTTATTGAATTCCGTTCTCAAATAAACGCTCGTGATAACGCACTCGTAGAAGGCTTATGATTTCAGTCTGACATAAATGAACAACAAGAATTGTGTATTGATGAGCAATAGAATGAACAGACTCTTTATATTGCTAATATAATGTATATAAGTTAGGTCATATAAGTTTACATGTGGAATACGTACGAGGTGTGTCGTTGGAAACCCGGGCTTAATGCATCTGCGTAAATTGTAGTCCGCACAGGATGATCCAGGACGAGACTTTCCGCTTTTATGGTACATGTATTTTCTCTTCTAAACATTATTTCACTGTTGGCGGAAAGTGTCGCCCCGGATTAGCCTGTGCGGACTGCGGGAATCCGGGACGACGCTTTACGCACATGCATTCAGTCCGAATATCCCACGACACGCCTCAACTATGGAACACTGTTACTCGAATATTGCCATTATCAAAGGTCTTTCTGTCTAGTAAACAGATTAATTTAATGTAAGTCGGAAACTTTCACATATGCCGAACTAACCTTTAATGTAGGCTAGCCTATAAACTGACACTTCAAGACTAATTTCAATCCAAAAGGGTCTCTGTGAGACTGTGACGTTTTATTTACGAAGTTAATTTTGTTGGCTTACTGCGAAGATGGTCATCTTTTTCACACTCCTCCCAAAGGCGGCCATGGCATTTTGTTCGGTCGGTAGAGATGTACAATCGTATACAATGCAACTATTTCAAAATTAAAATCGTATCTAAGTAATGGACAATGGTATATGTTTGTGTTGGTTTTGTAAATTGTACAGCACACGGTATGGTGCTGTGATTGGTCTCACCGCCTTATGAATAAATGCGATTAAATGTTCACAGAACAACAACATGTCGAGTACCGTATCTCGACAGCCCTCTACTCCTAGTTACGTTTTAAAACACGTGTTGTTCTAAATACGCTCAAATGCTAAAATAGTTCTTGAAAAATCATACGAACAATTGAAAATCGCCTTCGCCCCAGGCTCATCCTAATACTGAAGATCTTTGCAGCCCTGGATACATACTGTCAAATGACTGAAAAATAATTAACATTCTAAAGTGTTATACGGATGAGTTGTCAAAATTACGATCATTTACCGAAATCGGAGTATTAAAACCGGGATAAGGTTACAATATACATACTGATTTCGGAAGAATTTTAGATTTACATAGTTGACATTTATCTGGTATATACATATTTAGGTTAAACTGTTTTCACACTGAGATTATGTGTCAAACTACCCTCCGCATGTAACAATTCCCTAACAGATTTGTGCGATGTGCGTTGTTCGCCCTATATTTCCGATGCATTCCCATGTAAACACGCTACTAGACGTTACATCCAATCATCGCAATCTTGCATCTAAAACCATGCACACTGCAAGAAGCATTAAGAGTGTTGTAACCGGGATTTCGGTAAGCACGTTTTAATAATTAATCGCCACCACCGCCACAAGAACAACAACAACCACAATCACCACCACCACCACCAAAACAACAGCCACAATAACCACCACCACCACAACAACAACAGCTACAATCACCCCCACCCCCACCACAACAACAGCCACAAGTACCACCACCACAACAACCACAACTGGTACAATCACCACCACAACAACAACAGCTACAGTCACCACCACCATAACAACAACAACTACAATCACCACCACCATAACAACAACAGCTACAGTCACCACCACTGTAACAACAACAACAGCTACAGTCACCACCATCATAACAACAACAGCTACAGTCACCACCACCATAACAACCACAACAGCTACAGTCACCACCACCATAACAACAACAACAGCTACAGTCACCACCACCATAACAACAACAAAAGCTACAATAACCACCACCACAACAACAACATCTACAGTCACCACCACCATAACAACAACAACAGCTACAATCACCACCACCACAACAACAGCTACAGTCACCACCACTATAACAACAACAGCTACAATCACCACCACAACAACAACAAAAACAGCTACATTCACCACCCCCTAACAACAACAGCTACAATCACCACCATCACCACAACAACAACAGCTACAGTCACCACCACCACAACAACAACAGCTACATTCACCATCACAACAACAACGACAGCCACATTCACGGTCACCACAACGACCACCATTACCGCGGCCGCAACAACAACAACCACAACCATCAATAACAACCACAAGGAACTCCACAGCAACCACAACAACCACAAACATCACAACTCCAACAACCACAACAATTTCTAACAACATCTCACATGCAACAAACATAACAACCACAACCATCACCAACAAGTGCACAACCACCACCACCAACAGCATCATTAATTCATCCACAGCATCATCGTAGTAATCACCGCCATACTAAATTAACAACAATATTAACATTTTGAGTACATGTATAAAGCAATGATACTTAATCATACATCAACATATTTCATAATCAGACGCAGACGTATTTCATATTTTTATCAGTCACCTACTTTATTTCGTATTGAGATAATATGTGTTTATAAGTTTAACATAAACAATCATAATAATTGGCTTGTTCACTATTAATTAGCATATTTATAATTGTGTGCATTTTATCCCGCTTTCCTTTTTCTTCGTTTTTCACAATGTGGCGACAATTTTGACTTGTCATGCAAAAAGTCATACGCGGCTTTAGCGAAAACGTACGCCCCCTCTAAAATTGTCTAGCATTCGAATTTTAAAACCTTACAATATCTTAAAACATATGCATTTCGTTGCCAATGGCGTGTTATTCGGTCAATTTATTGTAATATTATCAAGCCCGTTCTTCGGCATGTTCGTTAAATGTTCGTTCTGTTTGAAGATATCGCACCATTTTGGTATGTATCCCATCATGTAGGAGAGACCACAGACAGTTTGTTGACAGCCTTTTTCGGTTACTGAATATTTGTCGCCGCCTCTAACTCAAAATTATGTATGTAGCCGCGACTGAAAATTGCACTGGACATATTCATTTAAATAAAAGATGTGCGGAAAACAAAAAGACAACAACACAACAACATGGTGCTCTGTATATCTGCAGGTGAGTCCTAAAAGCCTGTCTGCGCGGCAGGGGCTGCGGGTGGGGGACCGGCTTTTATCAATTGGCCCTGCGGAGGCGCACCACATGTCCCACGACCAGGCCAAGATGGAGATCATACGAGCAGGCAACGAGCTGGACCTTATCGTCCAGAGGTTCGTACTTTCTCGTAATGGTGTCGTAGGTATAAAGAGGTGTGTTTTTACTTTTATCTGAATTAATTGAATATTTTATAATTGAACGAGCATGGAACGAGCTAGACTTATCGTCCAGAGCTAGACATATCGTCGTAAGATTGTCGTAACGATATTTTGTAGCTGATGCAGTTTAAGTAGTGTCGATTGCGATTTCATTCTGGCGATTTTTTATTTATTTATTTTTTATTTTTTTATTTTTTATTATATTGTTATTTTTTTTTGTGTGGGGGGGGGGGGCTTGTGGGCATGCGTAAGTTGTGAATATTTGTACAATACATTAAGGTTTGTTCAATTATCTAAACACAAATGCATACATGTATAATACATAAATTATGTGAATTCGGAGTATGAAAAACACAAAAAGCTATTTCATTGAATTATAACAGGCATGTTGGCTAGGCCGATTTCTTCGTATATATTTATATAGTCCAACTACTTTGTATATATTTATATAGTCCAACTACTTCGTATATATTTATATAGTCCAACTACTTTGTATATATTTATATAGTCCAACTACTTCGTATATATTTATATAGTCCAACTACTTTGTATATATTTATATAGTCCAACTACTTTGTTGCTACCTGGAGATGTTCGTATATATTTATATAGTCCAACTACTTGGTTGCTACCTGGAGATGTTCGTATATATTTATATAGTCCAACTACGTTGTTGCTACCTGGAGATGTTCGTATATATTTATATAGTCCAACTACTTTGTTGCTAACTGGAGATGTTCGTGTATATTTATGTAGTCCAACCACTTTGTTGCTAACTGGAGATGTTCGTATATATTTATATAGTCCAACTACTTTGTTGCTACCTGCAGATGTTTTAACTAAAAAAGTCATTCAGCGTCAGATTCGGACAGCATAATACGTGACATTCCCGGATGTTCATTCAAACCTGTATGTCACGAAGTGAATTAAATCACATTATTTGCTCATAAAACGTCTCTCAAAACTCCATCTCTCTACTTCTGTGTAATTACCTGCCGAGATTTGGCCACGTGCATCTCAAATTTCGTTCGATAAGCACTGCTTGTGTTACAACACCTGCCCGCACGGCAATTGCCACCGAGGAAACCCAGACCGGAAATAACTAATGTACCGAGACTATAATGTTTTGAGTCACGGTCTTAGTTCTTCAAACAGTTCACGTCAAAAAATTTCATATACGTAAATAAAGCGTAGCTGACTCCAGTAATGTGTATTTTTCGTATTTTCTTCGGGATTTCTATGAACGTAATAAAATTACTTATGAATGTGTTATAGCTCGAGTAGTGACCTTGGGCAGTATCCACAAAGCTCCTAAAGCAAATCTTAACTTAAGTTGTATTTAAGTGAAAACTTCGGATCAAATTTCCTATGTGAAATCCGATGTTTTCTGTTTACAAATGTGTAAAACATTAAAACGTTTTGCAATATTACTAAGTAGCTTTGTGAATACGGGCCCCTGACTTACGTGATTCTTATGATCATTCTACAGTACTGAGAATTGTACGTTCAATGCCTATTTTTTGAACGGTTTCATTATTCAGTTATTGATTTCATGAGACACACTTTATCCAATAAGAATGCATAAATGCTGATTTCTTATACTAGATGCATGTAAACAGGCCGCACATTCAGTGTTGATGTTGATTATTAGCAATAATACAGCACGGACGATTTCGATTAAGCTTTCGGTAGAATTTTTAATAATATATTTTATCACACATTGGTTATTATATATTTAAGAAATAATGTTGGCATTATCGTTGTTTATCGGCTAATAAACCACGAGTTGGAGTTCTTATGCATAGGAATTAAACTACGAGGGCGGTGTTTATTATCCGATAAACAACGATAATGCGAAAATTATTTCGATTCTAACACGACCTGAAAACATTTGCTGCAATTACAATGCGAACTATATTTTACAGTTTTGGAACTATTTTTTCGGGTTGTTTATTGATAGTTTAGCAACGGTGAATTGTGTTCTTTGTCTATAGAAAAATCAGCGAGTATCATGTTAGAATAATAAATATCAAACTGTGGTTATTCAATCATTTCACTATATAAATGTGTATACTCAAATACTATTACACATACTGACATCAAATAAACTATTCTGGGCACACAGGCGATTCTAAAAATAAATCTATCTTACGGAGCATTCCGGAGATAGTCGATGTATTACGATTGCAAATAAGCGGTCACAGACCCGACTACTCAAGCTTCGCATGCTCATCTTGACGACGAAAGTCTCGCACTACAGCGGTAGGTACTTGTTACTGTAGCTGTCGATCCATTGCTTTGATACGCGCATCACAATAACGGGGACATTATTGTGCACTCTTGTGCTTAAAGGGACTATGGCATGGATAAGGGCCACAAGGGGGGCACTTTCTTCAAAAGATCTTAAGTAACTTAGGATATTTATACTGGCACATAATGACCGTTAAAACAGAGTATAGATAATGGGAAAAGCGCGTACGCATTCTGACATAAAACTCAATTTGTTATAAGGGTACTGTTTGTTTGGTCCTTTTCGTGTTTACATTATGACGTCAGAATCGTGAGTATTATGTATAACCACAGTTTTCACACGATTCACGATTCATTACCAAGCAGAATAGCGCAGTTGGTTAAGCGCTGTCTATTGTTATTTCTTCATATGGCTACTAAGTCGTGAGTTCGATACCCACTTGGCGTTTTAATTTTTTTAAACGTATTTTCTATTTTGAGCTCATCTGAGCACAAAGTGCTCGGTGAGCTATTGGTATAGGGGACCTCTCCGGCGTCGTCCGTCGTCCGTATGCCGTCAACAATTTGGACCGTTATCGCGATAAAGACTACATTTTTTATTAAATCTTGACCTTACTTGCACAGTTTGTGTATGACCATAAAATCTCGGGTGAGATTGTTATTGGGTCAGATCACATCAGTAACACGAGAGTTATTGCCCCTTTTTCATGCAAAAAAAGTGCAAATTGCCCTTTTCCAACGTATAGACTTTATTTTCCATCCAATCTTCATCAAACTTTCACAGTTTGTGTATGACCATCAGATCTCAGCAGACGCCAAAAATGGGCTAGGTTGTGTTTCAAACACCAGAGTAATTGCCCTTTGTTTATTAAAAAAATATACAAAAATGGACATTATTCTGGATAGAGACTTCATTTTTCATCCAATCTTCACCAATCTTGCAAAGTTTGTCTATTACCATGAGAGTACAGTTGAAGTTTAATATAAGCAAGATCGGACCAGAAACACCAGAGTTATTGCCCTTTGTTTGTGACAAAAATATTCAAAAATGGACATTATTCAGGATAGAGACTTCATTTTTCATTCAAACTTCACCAGTCGTGTACAGTTTGTCTATGAACGTAAAACTACAGGTGAAGTCGAATAAAAGCATGATCGGGTCAGAAACAGAGTTATTGCCCCTTGTGTTTGGGAAAAAACATTAATAAGTTATCAGTGATTGGCTTGCACGCACGATTTTTGATTCAATGTTGACCAAACTTACACAGTTTGCGGATGACCATACACATTGATTGATAAAATTTGATTTCCAACAGTTGCAAGCCTTGCATGCAGTTATTTGTACATGCAACATCGATGTCTTCAGAGCCTGCATTAATATCATTTATCATCATTCGACAGAAAATTATCAAAGAAAAAGCAAAACTTTACCTTATAGCACAGACATCGCAATTATCGCATTGCATTTAGTTCTCCAAAACTGTTTGCGAAAAAGACATCAAAATCTACTGTTTCTGCATTTTCCAGAATTGTCAATAACTTAATGAAAAAGGGTCAGGTAAGAATATCGCGAAAAATTATTTGAGAACCATTAGCAACAAAAAAACGCACATCCACTACCCAACTTGTACTTTAGCTAGCCCATTGCTTTAAATCAAAATTGATCCTATCCCCCTCTGCGTATTGTTCAGATACCTTAATTTTCAAACCTGTCACAACAGTATGGTCTTCATCTGTACCAGTTCTCAGGTGAGCGCTTTGGGCCATCATGACCCTCTTGTTTTTTAATCAAATTTCTCATTGTGTATCATGACATTTATTATTTATTTAATGCAAATGTCTTAGTATAGCTCATTTCTATCATATCATATCATTCATAGTGCAAAAGAACGTCAATTTTTCGTTGACATAGCCCCTTTAAGCTAGCATCTGGTCAGGGACGATGGGCAATGGGAAATCCATGCCACATGCCGAAATGGTCGCCTTTTTAACGCAAAAAAGCAATCCTTAATCGTGTGTTATGTTGTGTGCATTTCATGTGCCACTTTAAACGATGAAAAAGCAACTCCTAGTATCTAGCCCGTCATTGCATACTATAGCTTGGGGGTTAATGTTTCTATAAAGAACCAAAAGTTCTTAAAATCAAAATCAAAATAATATTAGGAAGTCAGCTGAGAGGTATATTTCTTGCAGCAGTTATATTGCACATGGCTTAGATCCGTGCTATAATAGAGATCCCGGAAAGGGAGACAATTAATATTTTCACGAGCGCTTGCGCGAGTGAAAATATGTAAATTGTCTCCCTTATCGGTGATGATATCACGCGTTATCACACCGAAAACAAACACAATTTCTTTTTATTTAATGTTTTCTTAACCTTTGTTTTACATTTTATTGGAAAATATCACGGAAATCATAACGTATTAAATCGGGACCCCAAAAAACTAGTCCCTCACTGTGAGTGATATAGGGATATATCTCGCTGAATATCTATCTGAAATTTTCATTTAAGTACAACTTAAGTTAAGATTTCCCTTAGGAGCTTTGTGAATAGCAGCCCAGCACTTCTGTAATATATTTCACTCTGTGTTCAGCCTGCAAACAAATACCAGATGCTTCAAAACGGTTTGCAGCTGAATGTGATTTTGATACATTTACTTGTATCCCAGACAGAGGCCCAGATAAGGCGCGTACATGCGTAATTACGCACCAATTACGCACCAAAAATCGAAAAATACGCATAGAAAAATAAACTAAAAGTTTTGGTTTACAAATACGCAGAGAACATAAAATCTGGGCGTTCATTTACGCACAATTTTGTCCATGTTCGCGAACATAACGTCAGAATCCAATACGGTCCGCAGCGATATCCACCAATAAGACATTTTCGTATCAGTGTTTATATCGGCCCTCTATATAACGGCGAAGAAATGTCGCAGAAAAAAAACAACACATTTAAAGTGTTTGGAATTCTTACCTGTTACATGTTTATTTTCAAATGGTGTTAATAATTTTTATAATCCGTAATAGTTGTACAGTTGACGCATACTTTTACTGAAATATGTTAGTTATTTAACGAGCCCGCAGGACGAAGGTAAATAATTAACATATTCAGGTAATAGTATATATGCTAAACGTGTTGTATACTATATTTAACGTGCGGTATATTGAAATTTAGTTGTAATTTGTACGCACGCTACGTATGCCACGGTTAGACTCCGCCCACCAGTGATTTCACAGTTATCGAATACAGAAAAAAACAAAGAAAACTCTCTGAAGTATGGTATAATTCTCAGTTTTGCACATATTGTAATGTTTTGATGGATGAAAATGTACCCCCACTGATCCTACATAGAGCGTACATTTATCTGCATACATTCTTGAGAAAGTGTAAATTTACTCCCAAATTTTCATAAATAAGCGTACATTTGCCCCCAGTACAAAAGCTTATTTGAAGCAACGATCTCAGAGTAAACAAAAGCATTTGAACGAAACTTCAATTTCGTTAAGATCAAAATTAATGTTAGGTGCTAACCATCTTTGCCAGCCTACTCTAATTGATGTTATGCAGTCAAACTATAAATTAAACAACGATTTACTACATAATCACCCAATTTTCTATTAAATGTCAAGACATCACATTTTCTCAGTTTTCTCAGGTGGTCCCATTCGCTTTAATGTAGATGTTTAGCACAAGCATAAAACCCGAATGGGTACATGCGAATACATGAATTCTGCATGTACGTGCGGCGCATTGTTCTGCTAGATCATCAAGGTTACGCTAAGGAGACACCTCGAAGCGCTGCCAAATTCTGTTTTGCCACAGAGGCAATTATCTTCCCATATGAATCTAGCCTGTAACACACCGAAACCCCGTATGATTGACGAGGTACTCCCACGGGAAGATACAGTTATTATAGCCCTGATATGCCTTGATATTACACAGGTATAGCTGGGTATACCTGGATACCGGAACCATCCAGTCGCGGTGGTGGTGTATTGTTGTATGTTCGATGTTCTTAGATGTTGTCGCAAGGGCTTATCAGTCGATATAACACGGGTAGATATCGTAGTAGTAGCTACAGAGTGGAGTTGAATCGCAAAAAGCTACCGTTTGTTTTAGTTACAGAGCCGAGTCGAATACAAAACAGCTATATAATGTAAGTTATAATATAGAACCCATAATCGAAAAAACCTATAGGCAAAAACTAGCTGTTTGTTGTAATTTCAGAACATAGTCGATACCCAAAAAGCTTCTGTAAAGTAGTAACCACACAACCGAGCCGAATCGCAAGAAAGGTTACTGCTTGTGATGCCAATTCTGATTGTTGCTGTTTTTGCTTTCGCTGGTGTTTGATAAACATTATATTATGATAATTTACATATACTTCATTTAAGTATCTAGTGTGTTTTGCGCTGTGGCAGAGCGTGTGCGGTGTAGCGCTCTAGGTAGAATTCAGTACAACCAAAGCCCCTGACGACGTACACGAACTCACACCATGGTAATTGCTTACGGAACAATAAATGATAATTATTAACGTAGGTAGTACATACAATAGTGCTGTGCTAGCCTTGTTATGTGGTTCTTTATTCAACATGAAGACGAACACACTTACTCAAAAAGAATAAAATGGTCGTGAGCCTTGTGATGTTTTATTACTTTTAGTTAACCTTAATCCGTATTGGCATCTTTGCCTTGGAAATAGCGCATTTTCTGTGTCAGTACCTTACATCATTACTTGTCTCTAGTGTTCTTCATTACTTTCTGTTTCGGGATAATTTTATCTGTCAGTATATCTAACATCATTACTTGTCACAAGTTTACGTCATTATACCCCCACACACGAAGATTGGGGGGGGGGGGGGGGGGTAAATAGGAGTGAGCTTGTCGGTCTGTCGGTTGGTGTTGGTGTTTGGTTTCCGGATGGTAACTCAAGAAAGGCTTGACATATTCAAATACTTTTTGGTACACATGTGTAACATCATAGAATACAGGTCAAGTTCGATGTTGGTTACAAACCACTAAATTTTGACAGAGTTATGGCCCCTTTTCGACTTAAAATTCCCTAAAAACATGGTTTCCGGATGATAACTCAAGAAATACATATTCAAATAATTTGGTGCACATGTGTAACATCATAGAATACAGGTCAAGTTCGATGTTGGTTACAAACCACTTTATTTTGACAGAGTTATGGCCCCTTTTCGACTTGAAATTCCCGAAAAATATGATTTCCGAACGATAACTCAAGAATGGCTTGACATATTGAAATAATTCTTGGTATACATGTGTAGCATCATAAAATACGGGTCAAGTTTGACTTTGTTTACAAACCACTAAATTTTGACACAGTTATGGCCCCCCTTTTTGACTTATATTTTATAAAAACATGTTTTCCTGGCGATAACTCAACAATGGCTTGACATATTTATATAATTATTGGTACACATGTGTAGCATCATAAAATACAGGTACAGTTTGACTTTGGTTACAAACTCAAAATTTTGACACAGTTATGGCCCCCCTTTTTGACTTATATTTGCTAAAAACATGGACAATAACTAATGAAAGGCTTCACATATTAAAATTATTTTTGGTACATAGGTGTAACATCATAAAATACAGATCAAGTTCAACTTTTGTTACAAACCCCTAAATGTTGAAAGAGTTATGGCTCCTATTGAAATTAAATGTTTCCAAATACACGGTTGACCATTCACAAATTAAAGCATTCTCTCTCTGTCCATTTCTTTCGAATGGATGCCATAGTTTTGTGACAAGGCCATATTGTGGGGGTATATATCCGTCACTCATGTGACAATTCTAGTTACTTTGTGTTTAGGCATCATTTTATTCGTCAGTATATCGTACATCATTACTTGTCACTAGTCTACGTCATTACTTTATGTTTCGGAATCATTTTATCTGTCAGTATATCTTACATCATTACTTGTCTCTAGTTTACGTCATTACTTTGTGTTTCGGGATCATTTTATCTGTCAGTATATCTTACATCATCTCGACGCATGTGGAACACGGTAATACCCCTACACCCCAATCACTGAGACGCATGGAATTCAAAAGGTCTATGGAAGATTGTAGTTATTGTGTAAATATATGAGGCGTGTAGTGGGAAAACCGGGCTTAATGCGTGTGCGTAAGGTGTCGTCCCGGATGAGCCTGTGGAGTCCGCACAGGCTAATCAAGGACGGCACTTTCCGCTTTTATGTTGTTGTTTTTTTCTGTTTCAAGGAAGTCTCTTCTAAACATGAATCAACTGTAGGCGGAAAGTGTCGTCCCGGATCAGGCTAATCAGGGACGACACTTTACGCACATGCAGTAACCCCGATTTTCCCACGACACGCCTCATATAGTTAATAGTGGTTACTTGTCATTCAGTTTTCGTAGCTTTTAATAGTATTTTTCATAAAAACACGATAGTATGCAAATTCTTTGCTTTTATATTTATATGTATTTTATATATTTACCACTGATGAAGGTAAAAGCAAGTCCATGACCCACCGAACAAAAAAAGTAAAACAGCTCATATATTTTACTGTAAAGGAAACATATTTATGTTGCAATGTTACAACGTCATTACACAATCTCAACGTTCGCTCCATTAGTTAGAGAAGAATATAGTAGCTCAAACTGGAGATGAATTTAATGAGATTGAATGATTCAATAACGATTAATAAAGCCAATATAAACAAATACATTTACGTATAACATACGTGTACGTTAGGTGTAAAAAAAATTATGTTTGTTTCAGGTTACCCGAACTTTCATAAAAATCCCCCGACCCTAGAACATTTTATTGAGTTTTTCGGTCTTTTTTTTATTTACATTTTTTCAATAATTAAATGGTTGTTTTTGGATAAATAAATGTTTTGTTTTGATAGCATCCACTTATAAACAATGTTTTAGGATATTACTGATATGTTTTGAATATATATTCTAATTTCAGTTTTAGAATCTTCAAGTTGACCATTTACCTAAAAAATAAAAAAATAAAAATCCCGACCTACCTACCCTATGTTTTTAGCATGTAACCTGATACAAACCAATATATTTTACGCCTTATGACACATCTGTGATGTTCTTCCTCTGATTCAGACGAACAGGCCAGCACGGCTTCGACCAGCCGGATGCTTTCAAGGTCACCAAGCCGCACAGCAGGAACGAGGCCACTGAGGAGCCCACGGAGTACAGGGGCTACACGAACCCTAATGTGCAATCTAGGTCCTTCAAGATCCTACAGGAGTCACTGAACTACTCAGAAGCGAACGAAGAAGGTAATATCCTTCCCACGGGCAGCTCACCTGGGGAAGGGATTGTCCGTAGGGCTTATAGCGAGGGGAAACAGAGGCTCGAAGAGTTGTCCGAGATAAACCCGCGTAATTTCACGAACGAGGGCGAATCTCCGTACAGGTACAACGACTTGAATATTCGCGAGGATGACGAAACGCGTCTGTCTGGTTCTGGAAGCGGTTCCGGGCGCCGGAGACGACGTCGAGATAAACCGGAACCTTCGATGCACGTAGCCGCCGGAAAAACCTACCAAGGTTTGAGTCCTGAACGCAAGGTGCCCCAGATAGATATTTCAATGAGCTCGGGTTTGTCGCCTGCCGCGGCAAAACAACAGTATATACAGCAAGCGAAGACACACTATCAAACCCAAGCAGAACCGCACGCCCAAAAAGCTGCCGTTCACCATTCGCAGCCGCAGACAGCTGTCTCACATCAAGCTCCTCCAAACCAGAAGCCGTTGAAACTAATCAATTATAACTTTGATAATCAATACGCCCATGGCGAACATCGTCAACAGAATGTAGTGGTCTCGTCACATAAAACCACAGATTTCATTCCTTCAACGAAAACCGTGTCATCGGTTGCTGAGGACTTGGATCTGATACATGCAGATCGCATACAGAACACTCACAATACGCAAGTACACGCCGGTGTTAAACATGCACCGCAACCTGCTCAGACAGTTCAGAAAATTAGCGTCCAGTCAAAAACACTAGATATTAAGACCCAAAATGTAGCACCGGTTGCGAAGCATGAAATAATAAAAACTCAGCAAACGGCTGTTGTACAACGGTCCCCAATGACTGTGGTCCAGAAACCACCGATGGCTGATGTGCAACACAAAACGACCCAGAGCAGTCAAGTTCAGGATTCAAAACAAATCGCTGATACAGTAGTGCAAACCGTACAAGTTCAGCAACCTGTGGCCAAACAAGACGTTACGCTATCGAAAGAAAAAACTACTGTAGATGAAACTGTTAGAAAAGTAGAAAAGACTATACCCAAAGAAGTAGCACTTAAAGTAGTGCAAGAAGCTTCAATTAAACTTGAATCCAACAATGTAGGCGATGACAATTCTATTGGTAAGGCAGAACAACCTGCACCCAAAGAAGTACGACAAGACAATTCAACTACCATTGAAACTAAGACTATAAGTGATCAAAAGGCTGTATTACAAGAAACAGTTGTTGCTGCTGCAAAAACGATGAAGCAGGTTGATAAAACTTCGTCTGATAACAGTGAAACGGAGACTACCGCTGTAAGCAAAAGCAAAGAGACGGTTCTCGAACAAGAGACAGTTGTAGAATCTATTAGTAAGGCAGAGAAACCCACGCCAAAAGACATAGCTACTAAGGTAGTAGAAGACATATCGAAAAGGTTAACATCTGAATATAATAAGATATCCGATGCTTCAACAAATGCCGATTCAAAAGTAAAACAAGAAGCATCATTACAAGCAATGGAAGAAATGTCAGCTAAAATAGTATCGAAAGCTACAAAAGATGCAGTTGCTGAAGTAGCAAGTTCAGCTTCTCAAAAAACTGAGCAACCTGTGGAAAGTAATGAAATAGCTCACGAATCCGATATATCAAACACAATATCCCAAGTTGTTGAGAATAAGGTTGTTGAAGAGATCAAAACAATTGCACCTGACTCTGAAATATCGGGAAAGAAACCAGATGAATCAACTGCAGACACTGCTTTCGACAAGAATAAACTTGAAAATGACACCGAAAATAAAAGCGTTGAAGAAACCAAAGAATCATCAACAGCTGCGGCAAAACTAGAAGGTGATGTAGGTGATGTAGATGTAGAACATATAGTCGGAACAGGTGCAGTAGTTGCAAGTGAATCTAACTCGCATGATCCAAATCAAGAAAATGTAGACGTAGTTGTAGAACAGAACGTAGATATAGTTACACAAGAATCGAAGGGAACTATTGCAGAAAAATCTACATTGGAAAGCCAAGAACAGACAAACCATGTAATTGTAGAACAAAATTCAGAAGAAAACATTTATGTTGAACAGAAACCAAACCTTGAGACTCCGACTTTCACTGAAGCCACTTCTGAAAAATATTCTCATACGGAGACAGCGGTGGAGGAAATTGTGAGCTTTGATGTCATTCATCAAGAATCAGATGAACAGGACGCCACACACACAATATCGTTTGATGTGAGCACGACCGGCAAGGAGAAAAAAGAGAGCGTGGCAACATTTTCCATTTCAACAGATGCAGAAGTAAGTGTAGATGATGAAGCTACATTTACTATTAGTACAGACGCTGGCGAGACTGTGGAAGACCAAGTAACGTTCAGCATAAACGTAGGCGCAGACGAAAACGCTGCAGAATCTTCTGTAACCATTGGTTACGATGCAAATGTAGAAGACGCAGTTGAAAAGCAAAAAGAACAGCCAGCGGCAGAAATGCCAAAGGAAAATTCAGAGTCTCCAAAATTGAAAGTACGGTCATCTAATAAACTTCCACAACAGAAACCAAAGGAGCATGAGTCGCCAAAACCAGCGCGTGTTAAATTTGTGGACACCCAAGGTGGCGTTGCTGCTAGACTAGCCAGACTGCGGAACCAGTAAACGGTTAAACCAGAATGGACTTTACACAGCTACTACCAGTCACGGAGACCATATGCAACATTTTCAAATACTTGTAGTGTACATATTTCAACGGATTACAGGTAGATGATGTTTTGCAAACAGCAGATCGACAGGGGGCCGCGATGGAATAAAGAAAATATTACCTTGTTTTTTTGTCCTGGTTGATGCCTGACAGCAGAAATAGCGTTACCCTTTTTCCAACATTGAATGATTGTTTGGTTTGGTGTGAGTAGTGCTGTGATTCACTAAACGAGTGTTGCGTGCGTCCAAATCTTAAATCTCTTATCGCTGACATCGTCCTCTGTTTCCCGTCGTGTTTGCTGCAATCATTTCCCAACATTTTACATATTTTTTTGTTTTTTTGTTTTTTATGTTCTTTTATTTTATTTAGCTCCATGACATGGGTGAGTTTGTCATGTTAATTCGCGTGTTGTATTTAAACATATTTTAATAAAACGTACATGTATAATAACTTGGTATGAGGCGATTTGCTGTTGCTGCCAAACAATAACTTGATGATTTAATATGGTACCGGTAATTGATATTTTATTCAAGAATTTGTCCACCTTTGAGTATTAACATAAATCTCTGCAGAAAAAGGCATGGCATGGCAGTGTGGAAATGTTATTGATATCAATGCTTGACATATACTGTTCATTTACCAATTCTGTTATTTTGTTTTCCTTTTTGTTTGAACAGGAAATTAAAGGGGCACGCGGTATGAAGATTTCACAGATACCAGAAAAATGTTCGTTCAGCTATGTTGCGAACACAAAAGGCATGAGCAGAAGTGTGGTTATTTGAGGTTTCTTTTGTTGTTCCCTCAATCTGGTGTGTTTGGTATGGCTGTCTCCTCCAAATCTTCGTGTCACCATTCGTGTCACCATTTGTCGTAGAAACAAACGAACATATGAAGCCAGACTTTAAGATCAGTATGAGGAAAGGACAAGCAACACGATGGCAATGTATGTACCTTCAGGACCGAAGTTTGACTCCTTCGAGAAGAAAATAATAAACATACGACATCCGGAAACGGTGTAAATAAGATTGTGTTTGCGCTGCAAACTGCTTGGTTATGAACAGTTAACTAACATGTTTAAAGCGATCTGTGATTATTGTGACTGGCTTGTGACTTATTAACTTCTGATGCTGCCTCCCACACGTTTGGCAATTAACATTGTTATAATTGTATGCATTGCATGGCTAGTTAGGTTTGTGTGGTAAGTTATTCCATTATTCCCATTTACGATCGGTTTTAATTAACAGCTCCGAGACGTATTCCGATGCATAGGGCCTACCCTGAATTACCATGAAATAAGGCATTCCTCTCGCTGTTTTAAATGCACGCACTTCACGATTTGTACGTTGTATTTCTATGCTTTTTGCTCTGACGAATGGATAAACTCCAAATGTAATGCCGGACTTGTCAACAATAGTGTACTTTAAACTGTCGCAGAGTTGCTTATTCACCATATTTTGTCCAACGTATTATTCAACAGGCTTTCCACTTTGAACAAACTTTTTCATTTTTTTCGTACAGCGAATGTAGATGTACACTGAGTTTATGTTCTTTGAGTGAAAGTCATTAAATGCTTTATTCCAGAAAATAACTATGTGTGTATTTATCGAATACTTATACTTGATTTATATAATGTTCAAAGTTATTTTATAATTTATTTTGTAAACTGTAATTGTATGCTTATTTTGCATTAAATTATAAGTTTGGTAACTGTTTACCAGTACATAATAGATATAATTTGTATGTATGCAAGATCAGAAACATAGAGTAAGGCACATTAACTTGACATCGGCTTATTACGATAACCATGTACCGGTTTTTGTAAACTTTGGAACAACTCACAAAAGACTTACCAGCATAACATCCTTCTTTGTATACCTGAATAACACAGGTAATTTGACAGTAAACCACATACCAAGTACGATGAACTGACAGCGAAACTAGTGGAAGAGAGATTATTGTCGTGATGGTTGTTCGATATTTGCAAACTGTGTGTGCATTTTCATAATAAAACAACTGGTCACTCAATAATTGCAGGCCAGTGTTGTATCTAAATTATGTTTGCGATTGTTAAGAACATGTACACTGGCAGCACTCCTAACCCGGCACTTGCAAAATTCGTGATAAAATGATTCATTTTCAAGAAAATATTGCCAAACTTGAACAGCGATTGATTTAATGATCAACGTGTCCGCCTTAGTAAGTGTCGGGTTGTAAGGGCTGTACAGAGTATAGTTATTATGTTGTCAAATCAAATGATTGTACAGTGGTTGATTGGTAGACATACATATGTACACACTTGCTGGCTTTATGTACAAATGATATCATAGTTATGTTTAAGTGCCTTATATGTATGCAAATGTACTAGGACTGATAGAAATATGATTTGTTCTTAGGACACGGATGGCAAAGATCAACTGGAATATCCCGCGTACATCGCGATTCTACTTCTCATTCATGCAAACGCGTTTATAGATTTATTTATATGTGAAGACCAAAAGTGTATCTGTAGAACAACGCTGTCTTAAAACTAAATTATCTGCATCGTCTGTACAAGAATCTGGTCAGATTACGCATTAATATGCAATGAAACCAAATGTATTTTTAATCAAATTAAACGGGTCATCATCATACACTACCATCTGTGTTGTTATGTTGCCAATGTTTTTGTTTCATCACATATTCCACCATTGTTCGGTATAAGATTGTCGGTAAGTTGCTAGTAGCTACGCATCAAAAACCTGTCGGTAAGTTTCTAGTAGCTTGCAGACATCAAAACTTGTCGGTAAGTTGCTAGTAGCTTGCAAGCATCAGTTTTGACATTTCCGCCGATTTGTACCTCACAATTAGTTCATACCAGGGCAGCAAATAGGTAGTTAGACTTAATGCCATAGCAACGTGTAGACTTGTTACATCACTACATGCGCCAGTTTTGTGCAATTTGAACTAATTTCGTTACATAATCGGGCAATATATGCGCATGTATAAAGACAAGTTGTGAGGATAAAATATACGTTGTCTTCATCATAGCAGTGATTTATTGTATATGTCAATAACAAATACAAATGAATGTAATTTAATTTATATGTTTAGAAGACACCATTTTGCAATTGTTCATTCAATTTGATGTTGAAATAGTTCTAACATAAGAATGTTTTATTGAATTACAGTCGAAACACGATACTGCGAATCGCGATACTACGAAATGACGGGATACTAAGAACAAATCAGTGTCTCCTATTCGTAGTATCGCGTTTCGACTGTACTATTATTATTTATTTCACGTAAAATACGACAATACCTGTAGCTTCCCTGGTATATATTGTTCGTGTCCAAAGATAAGTTTTATGTAATTATTGTCATATGGTTCTACGCAGACAGAATTTTGCTCGCTTGATTATATATTATATGTAATCACCTTTCTCCATTCCCTAGACGAATATATTCCAGCAGGGCTGATGCATGCCAGATGTCGATATGTTGTTATAGGTAACACGTCATACGTACTCTGTGTGTACAGGACCACCTAGCTGCATATAGAATGATGTTTGGAAAAAATGGTCCTAAGAGACTTTATGGTAACTTAAACCATGCGGTGTCGGATAATTTACAATGCGGTGTCGGATAATTTACAATGCGGCGTCGACTGATTTACTTATGCAGATACTGACAATTAGATCTATTTGAGAAATATTGACGATTAGAAAGTGACTCTTGTCTACGTATTTGAGGTTCCTTTTTAAAAATAGTTTTATATATTTCAATGATGTCAGGGCATGGAAATCCTTAGCAAGTAGTAATTGACCAGCCTGGATTAATCCATATTTTAATTTGTGGCATCCTCCGTAATATCAAAAGAAGCATTAACATGCTATAAGCAGTGTACAATTATGCATGCATGTATGATCATTTGTATTGAGCTGTATGCAAGAAAACACACATTTTCTTATTTTATGGGAATATAAATATAGGTACTGCCAGAAGCCAACAGGAAAATTGCTACCAAAATATCTAAATTATATTTAAATGGCATATTTTAACGGGTTTTTTTTCTTCAAACGAAACATATGGTTACTGATAAATCATTTTCTTATTACTAATACTAATATATTGAACGACCATAAGGTCATTGCAAGACAAATTAAATGAGTTTAACGAGTTTACAGCAAGATGCATTAAGTGTACATTTACATACAAAAGCACATGTGACTGTTGCCCAATACGCCATGAATATCATTTATAGAAAGCCCATGTGTTGGGCAGAGATGTATTGGCCTCTCCTCTCTCGTGCCGGAGTTGCTATGTACTCGATGTTATTGGGAACTCATTGTACCAATTAATACAAGGGTCGGGTATTAACGCCATAATTACATGTACATTCACTAGAACATCCAGTGGTTACACAAACATATATACAAGTCTTATCCATGTATTTGTATTGCTATTGTATAGAGCGTAGCTATGTTTAAAAAGTGTGCTTTTTATTAGAAATATATAACATACAAACTGGTTTAGCTAGCTTGTTAATTATACATCGTTTAAGTAGAATTTACGTATATCAAAGTCCTTCTTAGACTATTCGATTAATAAACGTCGATTTTTTTTTCAAATGAATTGTATGTTCACTTCTTTAAACCCATGATTTTAAGTGATGTACTGCAAAACAAGTGCACAGTTATTGATGTAAAATGTTATTCTAACATGATACTCGCTAATTTTTCTATAGACAAAGAACACAATTATAGTTGTTAAACTACCCAATAAACAACGCAAAAAGAAATACAGATTCAGAGATTCAGTAAAAAGTAGTTCCAATTACAATTACAACAATATATGTCCAATCATGTTAAAATCGAAATAATTTTCGCATTGTCGTTGTTTATCGGCCAATAAACAACTCTTTGTTGTTCTGATGTGTGGCTTTTAAACAACTTGGGCTAACGGCCTCGTGGTTTGAGTCCTACGCATCAGAACTCCAAATCATTGTTTATTGGCCGATAAACAAAGATAAATTGCAAGTTATTTCTTAAATATAGTATCTAATAGTAGTTGAGCAAAAAGTACTTATTTCAAGTATGCGCACACTTTTCTTTAATCGGTGGTTTGGCAATGTATTTATTCTTGTAAAACTCGACGAAAAACTACAATACACAAAAGGGCGTTGAATGATGCTTATTATTACGAGTGATTACCAAAATTGAATGAATATACCTTCTAAAAGTTAATGACAATGGGTAACGTCCATGGTTTTGTCACATTGCACTTTGTATCAATATTATGTAATATCTATGTTTTGACGCAAGCTTGTTTCGTTGTTATAGTATGCTTAACGTTAGAAAAGCGCTGTATTCGTTGTACATATTTGCTGAAAATTGTGTTATTATGTAATGAAATCAGAGTTTATAAATTGCCTGTTATTGTATACTTTATTCGTATTTACGGAACCCGCTTTGTATGGCATGTTTTTAATAATAATGATTTTAACTTCAGAATATATATCATAACTAAAGGATTTTATTTTCACTACATAGCCTAATTTATTGTGTTACACATATATATGAAACATCTGTACAAACAGTTCACAACATATATGTACGAACTGGCTAGATCAAAACAACGATCTTGCAGACATCAAAACTTGTCGGTAAGTTGCAGAAGAAAAAGAAATGTCTTCAATAGAATTAAGGCGGAAACAATGTCTGAAAAAGAGGGGTTTCGTAAGTTGTGCTCAATATTTTTCCTTACTAATCTTTTAAAATATTTCCTATGTATTCAGATGTACGAAGGATAGTTAATTGTTTTGCTAAACCATAATTTTATTTGTTATTACACAATGTATTTTGACGTGGACAATAAAATGTGAAAACCCATTATTTCCTTATTATCAAGCTGTTAAGCATGTTCGTATTCAGCCATAATCAAGTATTGATAAGAGGCATGTATAGCGCTAAGAAGTGCCCAATGGCGATATGGGGACGGAATTTGTCCTGATTGGGTTTGATTCCTAACGGGGTGCATTATAATAATGCACCAAAACGTACATGTACTTATAGCTGCTTTGGTATGTACTTTTAAATGATTTAAAAATTATGGTGGCATAGGTCTACTTCATCATTAGAAAACTAGGTAATTTTCATACAAATGTTAACACCTCTTAACGAAAACTGGAGAACTTTTGCAAAACATTTTGGCCGTTTTCGTGAAAACATTATCTGGTTATCAAGCATGTCAAATCAGTACCCACAACAATCTGATATATTTATTTCACAAACTTGTAACTTTTTCACGAAACATTGAAATTCCCGCAAATTAATTAGTTTTTCATCAAACTACCTAAATTGCAATAAAGTATGAACTACTTTACCAGTCATGCATTTCAATATTTTAACATCTAATTGTATACAGTTCAGAGTACTAGCGTACAATTTGCTATTTTATTTGACAAAGCAAATGAAGTGGAAGAAAAATGTTTTCCTGCAGTGTTTATATTTGTCATAAAAAATTAACAACTCGTCTTGAAATTTCCTCATATTTTCAAGAGAAGTATCCCGTTGTTGTATGCAGAATAATGCACCATAGGAAACAGATTCGGTAGGAAGAACACCATCTGTATCACTGGTACATGTATACACACATCAGATCAGATACGTGAATTCTGCACTTGCAGTTTTAGTCCCAAGAGACTCGTTCGCTACAACTGTTTCAGTACATTTTCTTACTGCATCGATACTGAAGTAAGGGGGATAACTACAGAAGAGGTATTTGGTTTGAAAAAGTTATCTATCTTGCATGTTAGATTTAATTTTATACGTCAACATAATCAGAAATAATTTGCAGAATTTCACTGAACTGTGTAATCCAGTTTATCACCATATAATTCAATATCGCTGTATATAAATGAATGTATATTGTTTTTAATAGAATATGCTTTTGCCAAGGCCCCAAACAATTGTGTATTTCGGGCAGCGGTCTCAAAAAAGTAAGGCAGGGTGGGGATTGAGTTTTTCTTATAACTTTTTAAAGACACATTTCGGCCAACAAACATCGAAAATTATCTAAATTCTGACGAATACGGATTTCATGGAAAACAATCGTCGCTAAAAACTTTAGGGTCTGGGATTTTTCGCTAGATAGGGTCGGGTTGCCCAAAACACATTTTTTTGGCCCAACTCAAAGCAAATGCATTAATGTTTTAAGTGTTTCTTCCAAAATATAGCCTTTTGAAACTCGTAGATTGTTCACAAGACTACCACCAGACGGGAAATGCCACGCTAAGAATGCAGTTCCCCTTATTTTTAAGTATCGCAAATTCATTCGAATATCTGGTATAACTTTCAGACGTTTGGCTGCTGTCCAAATATGTGCACTTCGGAAAACAAACAACAATACATACACATGAATTTTCAGCTTAATTTATAACTTTTTTTTAATTCTTGACAATACAAAAACATCACATAAAAATCATGTAAAACAGTTAATGAAAACAAGTCTGATACCCCATTTAATTTTCAAATTTGCGGTCTCTCCTACAAAATCAAGGCCAGATAATTCAGAGATCAGCCATTCACTTAGTTACTGGCCAATTCTAGGAAGGCACCCTAGCAACCATGAATATTTCAGATATTTTCTATCATTTGGTTCAGTCTTCATTTTGATGGAAAGCACTTACATTTTGTAATGATTTTGATCTAATTCATTAAAAGCATCCTGTATTAGACTAACAAACATCAAATTACTGTTTCAAAATGAATGTTTACAAAAATCCGGAGTTATGCACATAGTGTGTAGCGAATTGAGAACATTTATTCACAATATCTTAATTTTGTAAGACGAAATCTAAAATTAGCAATTTTTAAAATAAAACAAAACTGTATTTATTAGTTAGAATTGTCACAACACATATAACTAAGACAAGTTTAATAAGAAATAATTAATTTCCATTATTCATGGGGTGCCCAAACAGAAGGGGTGTCTGAATACATAAGAAAGACGGATAATAACCACATGGAAGCTATTTCAAACTTCATAATACTGGTATAAATACAGTACTTGCTAAAAAAATATCACAAAACTGACTAATTAAAGTGAAATCTGTCTGAACCGAACCCTGTGAAAACCGAATCCCTGTCAAAACCGAACGGCTGTGTTGGTCCCGATTTTTTTCCTTCTTGTTTTGTATATCAAAAACCCTTAATAAACCGAACCCTGTCGAAACCGAATACCGAACGATTCTATCACAAATTTTATCTCATTCAACCCTAAAAACCCTGAATAAATCGAACGGTGTATCCTGTCAGGTGTCACTTCGCGCTACCGGAGAGGCTTGAACCCGATAATTGGTGACACAATTACACATAATAGCCATGGTGATAACTGGGTAGTGGTGCAATTAGCAATAAGCTAGTCGGTGCATACGACAATAGTCAGCTTGTGAAAAACAGATTAGTCTGTTGTGTTTTATGTTGAAATTTACGCACAGTGGAAATTTTTTAATGTTTTACAACAGTGTTATTAATTTATACATACAGTAATTTCTGGCAATATTTCGATCACTGGTCTCTATAAGCATAAGCTTGCGATACAATAAAATAAATAGGTTGAAACTAATCAAAGCAGTCAACAATTGGTGATTTCTTTAAACAGACGTAAATAAGTTGTACGTTGAATACATGAACTTGTTGATAGATTGAGTGTAGGTTTATGTACAAATATGCATGTTTACATGCAAATAATAAAAAATGAACAGTAATAAAAGTGTAAACATTAACACGTTGCTGTCTTATTATCTACTCGAATTAACATATACAATATAGTGTAAATTTTTAAAGGAAAATGACATTTAATATATATAAAAAACTGGTAAACCGAACACCTCTGAAAACCGAACGATCGGCCCTGTCCCGACGTCGTTCGGTTTAGACAGATTCTTCTGTACCATTAAATGAAGATTCAGGTAGTCCATACTGAATGGGAATGCTATTGAAATCAAATACACAGCTACCGTAGTTAAAACTAGATGAAGTCCTAATCTAATTGGAGCTGTGATACAGAACCAGTCATGGTCTGTTTCGCTGTACGAAGCTTGTTCACTCCAAACTCCAGGTCTGCCAGACTGATTTTGCGCATATCCCCTTGGACACGATCACTGAAATGACGAAATATATTATTAGGATTAATATATTTTGGTAAGAAGTAATATTTATGAACATTTCTACTAGTTTCGTCTTTTTCAAATGTTTCACAAATGTATCAAATAACTGGTTATGGTGTTAAATATGTAACAGAATTATCCAGATTTAAACCCCACCAAATGTATTGGTTCTACCAACTTCAACAAAATGTGTCGTGTCAGCATGTTGCTTATGAAAGTTAACAATAAACTGAAACTGTCTTCATTTGCTACAGTTTCACAAAAGAAAAAATAGAAATATACATCATTTATTTAATATTTAAGTATGAAATACTTTCATTTATATGGAACAATTAGATGAGTTTCATCACAAAGAATCATGACTTTATGTAGCTTTAATAACAAGTATAACTCACCAATACTCATTTCCGTACTGCTGTCGAGCCTCTGCCACGTAGCTGCGTATCCTGTTCAGTGCCGATACCCGACACACCTCCTGAAGGTCGCTACCAGAGAACCCATCAGTGAGGTCACCCAGTCTGCTGTAGTCTATATTGGCATCCACCTGGGAAACAAAACTTATGTTTTGGGAAAAAATATCACAATAAATTTGGTTTAGGGATCAAACTTGAGGCTTGATTTTAAAGATATTTTGGAAAGGATAGATGCATTTATGAGACTAAAAAGCCCTAATAGTAAGAGCTTTCTAATATGACAGTATTTTTTCATAAATATTTGTTAAGCTGCGAAATACAATATATAAATTGTACAAAACTAAAATCATTCAACTTACTCAGAAGTTAATAAATTCATTCATGTAGCTTTACCATACAAAACTGTATTTCCATTTTGTTTTACTTAAAAAATAACAATGACAGCTGTATACACATTGATTATGTAGCGGTAGATGATTATGTAGCGGTAGATGATTATGTAGCGGTAGATGATTCTGTAGCGGTAGATGATTATGTAGCGGTAGATGATTATGTAGCGGTAGATGATTATGTAGCGGCAGATGATTATGTAACGGTAGATGATTATGTAGCGGTAGATGATTATGTACCGGTAGATGATTTACACATTCACTCACAACACATCATTCTTAAATGGGTCTCCACTCTCTCTTACCTCTTCATTTTCTATTATCAAGGATAATATGTCAATCCTTTGTTTCCGGCCCTGAAAATAAATAGAGTTATTCAATTTGTTAAAAGCACGCTTGCAGACTGAAAAGATGACAAGTTGTAGTTTTACACAAATACGCTTAAAGGTAGTTACACAAATTGTTTCCATTAACATTTACGCAAACTTTTCACCTGATTCAAATTAGGAATACAAGAAACTGTTAAAAATACTAGAAAAATGTCATTTCTAAAAACTAAGAACAATAAGGAAACATAAATAAATCAGAGTGAAAAAAAAGCTACAACAATCAGAGTAAATAAATACCATACCGGCATCCCAATACGGAACATGCAGGGCATCCGTCTCAGAATGGCGGCATCTATGTCCTGGGGCCGATTGCTGGCCCCCATAATCATCACTTGGCAGCTGGGGTCTGTAATCAGTCCGTCCCAGAAGCTCATGAATTGGGTTTTGATCATCAACGTCGCCTCGTGGTCGTTACCCGATCTGGAGCGCAGGAAGGAATCTAGAATGGGAAAAGCCTGTCTTAAATCTGCATGCTATTGCTATCATAAGTTTAAACAGAAAACATATATTAACAAAGAAAAGAATTGTCATAAGTAATACATATATTTAAGAAGTATCTAATAATAATGGGAAAGAAATATATTCGACAGAAAAGTTCATTAACAAATGCAATGAAATAGATGTCAACATTCAGTACTGTAAATTTTTATTTATGTCAATAGTTTTTTAACAGTTAAATGTTTGCATATTGTACCAGTATATTTATTTTCATTACAATAATAAAGAAAGCAGAATAAACATGGTTTCAAGACATAAATGTGTACAATTGTAGTCAAATCAAGGGCATACCAATCTCATCTATGAATATAATTGATGGCTGTAATTTTATTGCCTGCAAACAGAAAAAAGTTACATGATAAAAAGAACAAAGACAATGTGTTCGATAAACACGCATGTTCCTGGTTGGAGCTGGACAGCCCATCTGAATTATTCCAAGTCCAAATTAGGTCAAGGTGAGGTTTGGTGATGTGAGTGGATTGGGAATGGTCATAAGCAACAACTGTGTAAGTATCCAAGTGTTGTGGTAAGCGGTGTTGGTGCTAGACGATGGTAAAATCTTGTTTACCTTGTACAGACGGAAACAAGAATGGACGGACAGGACAATCACCATAAGCCTCCCGCATCAAGATGCCGGGGGCATAAAAATCAATGAACAATAACTGTCACTGCAGTAATATTTGCATTGTTACTTATAAAAAGGTATACTCCTACAGCCAAACATGTAAAATAGCTTACACAAACCAAGATGATTTGACAGTTTGGTAGAAGGTCATCCAATAACTAATTACTCAGCTGGATTTCTGAAGCACACTTTTTTTAGAATAAAAAATACATGAAATGCTAAAAATGACAGCCACTTTATTCAAATACAGATTCTGATTGTTTGCAGACTCTCCAAAGACCATCAGTCTGGCAAATTATGAGCAGCATTTTTTATTTACCTAGAATTGGTCTGAATGTCTGGCAGCTTTTTAAAGGTTTCAAAAAACATTTCTTCCGCAAAAATATTTTTTGTCAGACAAATTTTATTTCGGTTCAACAAGTTATGAGATTTCGTCAGACAGAATGTCTGATATATTTTTTTTTCGCTTTCTGGCAGACTGGCTTTATCAAAAGCTATATAGCAATGTTTTCCCATACATCTAGGTAACACACATGCTTACCAATGAAAATACTGCTTCCGCTCTTTTCTGTGACTCACCATACCACTTGTCAACAAGAGATGAGATCTGTAGATTAATAAATCTGGCACCTGAGATTAAAAATCATTTTTAGATTTTACACGTGTAACAAAAGGTGAGATTTGGTTAACACAACCTAGCACTAACATGTAAATTAGACCTGGTGAAAGAAGCTTGCTGATCAATGGATATTTCCACAAATGTAAATAATACTCAAATTAATGGAGTGAATAATAAATAATTGAGGCATGTCGTGGGAACCCGGGCTTCATGCATCTGCATAGTGTCGACCCGGATCAGCCTGTGCAGTCTGCACAGCAAGATGCATTAAGTGTACATGTACATACAAAAGCACATGTGACTGTTGCCCAATACGCCATGAATATCATTTATAGAAAGCCCATGTGTTGGGCAGAGATGTATTGGCCTCTCCTCTCTCGTGCCGGTGTTGCTATGTACTCGATGTTATTGGGAACTCATTGTACCAATTAATACAAGGGTCGGGTATTAACGCCATAATTACATGTACATTCACTAGAACATCCAGTGGTTACACAAACATATATACAAGTCTTATCCATGTATTTGTATTGCTATTGTATAGAGCGTAGATATGTTTAAAAAGTGTGCTTTTTATTAGAAATATATAACATACAAACTGGTTTAGCTAGCTTGTTAATTATACATCGTTTAAGTAGAATTTACGTATATCAAAGTCCTTCTTAGACTATTCGATTAATAAACGTCGATTTTTTTTTCAAATGAATTGTATGTTCACTTCTTTAAACCCATGATTTTAAGTGATGTACTGCAAAACAAGTGCACAGTTATTGATGTAAAATGTTATTCTAACATGATACTCGCTAATTTTTCTATAGACAAAGAACACAATTATAGTTGTTAAACTACCCAATAAACAACGCAAAAAGAAATACAGATTCAGAGATTCAGTAAAAAGTAGTTCCAATTACAATTACAACAATATATGTCCAATCATGTTAGAATCGAAATAATTTTCGCATTATCGTTGTTTATCGGCCAATAAACAACTCTTTGTTGTTCTGATGTGTGGCTTTTAAACAACTCGGGCTAACGGCCTCGTGGTTTGAGTCCTACGCATCAGAACTCCAAATCATTGTTTATTGGCCGATAAACAAAGATAAATTGCAAGTTATTTCTTAAATATAGTATCTAATAGTAGTTGAGCAAAAAGTACTTATTTCAAGTATGCGCACACTTTTCTTTAATCGGTGGTTTGGCAATGTATTTATTCTTGTAAAACTCGACGAAAAACTACAATACACAAAAAGGCGTTGAATGATGCTTATTATTACGAGTGATTACCAAAATTGAATGAATATACCTTCTAAAAGTTAATGACAATGGGTAACGTCCATGGTTTTGTCACATTGCACTTTGTATCAATATTATGTAATATCTATGTTTTGACGCAAGCTTGTTTCGTTGTTATAGTATGCTTAACGTTAGAAAAGCGCTGTATTCGTTGTACATATTTGCTGAAAATTGTGTTATTATGTAATGAAATCAGAGTTTATAAATTGCCTGTTATTGTATACTTTATTCGTATTTACGGAACCCGCTTTGTATGGCATGTTTTTAATAATAATGATTTTAACTTCAGAAAAAAAATCATAACTAAAGGATTTTATTTTCACTACATAGCCTAATTTATTGTGTTACACATATATATGAAACATCTGTACAAACAGTTCACAACATATATGTACGAACTGGCTAGATCAAAACAACGATCTTGCAGACATCAAAACTTGTCGGTAAGTTGCAGAAGAAAAAGAAATGTCTTCAATAGAATTAAGGCGGAAACAATGTCTGAAAAAGAGGGGTTTCGTAAGTTGTGCTCAATATTTTTCCTTACTAATCTTTTAAAATATTTCCTATGTATTCAGATGTACGAAGGATAGTTAATTGTTTTGCAAAACCATAATTTTATTTGTTATTACACAATGTATTTTGACGTGGACAATAAAATGTGAAAACCCATTATTTCCTTATTATCAAGCTGTTAAGCATGTTCGTATTCAGCCATAATCAAGTATTGATAAGAGGCATGTATAGCGCTAAGAAGTGCCCAATGGCGATATGGGGACGGAATTTGTCCTGATTGGGTTTGATTCCTAACGGGGTGCATTATAATAATGCACCAAAACGTACATGTACTTATAGCTGCTTTGGTATGTACTTTTAAATGATTTAAAAATTATGGTGGCATAGGTCTACTTCATCATTAGAAAACTAGGTAATTTTCATACAAATGTTAACACCTCTTAACGAAAACTGGAGAACTTTTGCAAAACATTTTGGCCGTTTTCGTGAAAACATTATCTGGTTATCAAGCATGTCAAATCAGTACCCACAACAATCTGATATATTTATTTCACAAACGTGTAACTTTTTCACGAAACATTGAAATTCCCGCAAATTAATTAGTTTTTCATCAAACTACCTAAATTGCAATAAAGTATGAACTACTTTACCAGTCATGCATTTCAATATTTTAACATCTAATTGTATACAGTTCAGAGTACTAGCGTACAATTTGCTATTTTATTTGACAAAGCAAATGAAGTGGAAGAAAAATGTTTTCCTGCAGTGTTTATATTTGTCATAAAAAATTAACAACTCGTCTTGAAATTTCCTCATATTTTCAAGAGAAGTATCCCGTTGTTGTATGCAGAATAATGCACCATAGGAAACAGATTCGGTAGGAAGAACACCATCTGTATCACTGGTACATGTATACACACATCAGATCAGATACGTGAATTCTGCACGTGCAGTTTTAGTCCCAAGAGACTCGTTCGCTACAACTGTTTCAGTACATTTTCTTACTGCATCGATACTGAAGTAAGGGGGATAACTACAGAAGAGGTATTTGGTTTGAAAAAGTTATCTATCTTGCATGTTAGATTTAATTTTATACGTCAACATAATCAGAAATAATTTGCAGAATTTCACTGAACTGTGTAATCCAGTTTATCACCATATAATTCAATATCGCTGTATATAAATGAATGTATATTGTTTTTAATAGAATATGCTTTTGCCAAGGCCCCCAAAAATTGTGTATTTCGGGCAGCGGTCTCAAAAAAGTAAGGCAGGGTGGGGATTGAGTTTTTCTTATAACTTTTTTAAAGACACATTTCGGCCAACAAACATCGAAAATTATCTAAATTCTGACGAATACGGATTTCATGGAAAACAATCGTCGCTAAAAACTTTAGGGTCTGGCTTTTTTCGCTAGATAGGGTCGGGTTGCCCAAAACACATTTTTTTGGCCCAACTCAAAGCAAATGCACTAATGTTTTAAGTGTTTCTTCCAAAATATAGCCTTTTGAAACTCGTAGATTGTTCACAAGACTACCACCAGACGGGAAATGCCACGCTAATAATTCCCCTTATTTTTAAGTATCGCAAATTCATTCGAATATCTGGTATAACTTTCAGACGTTTGGCTGCTGTCCAAATATGTGCACTTCGGAAAACAAACAACAATACATACACATGAATTTTCAGCTTAATTTATAAAAAAAAAATTATTCTTGACAAAACATCACATAAAAATCATGTAAAACAGTTAATGATAACAAGTCTGATACCCCATTTAATTTTCAAATTTGCGGTCTCTCCTACAAAATCAAGGCCAGATAATTCAGAGATCAGCCATTCACTTAGTTACTGGCCAATTCTAGGAAGGCACCCTAGCAACCATGAATATTTCAGATATTTTCTATCATTTGGTTCAGTCTTCAGTTTGATGGAAAGCACTTACATTTTGTAATGATTTTGTTCTAATTCATTAAAAGCATCCTGTATTAGACTAACAAACATCAAATTACTGTTTCAAAATGAATGTTTACAAAAATCCGGAGTTATGCACATAGTGTGTAGCGAATTGAGAACATTTATTCACAATATCTTAATTTTGTAAGACGAAATCTAAAATTAGCAACTTTTAAAATGAAACAAAACTGTATTTATTAGTTAGAATTGTCACAACACATATAACTAAGACAAGTTTAATAAGAAATAATTAATTTCCATTATTCATGGGCTGCCCAAACAGAAGGGGTGTCTGAATACATAAGAAAGACGGATAATAACCACATGGAAGCTATTTCAAACTTCATAATACTGGTATAAATACAGTACTTGCTAAAAATATCACAAAACTGACTAATTACAGTGAAATCTGTCTGAACCGAACCCTGTGAAAACCGAATCCCTGTCAAAACCGAACGGCTGTGTTGGTCCCGATTTTTTTCCTTCTTGTTTTGTATATCAAAAACCCTTAATAAACCGAACCCTGTCGAAACCGAATACCGAACGATTCTATCACAAATTTTATCTCATTCAACCCTAAAAACCCTGAATAAATCGAACGGTGTATCCTGTCAGGTGTCACTTCGCGCCACCGGAGAGGCGTGAACCCGATAATTGGTGACACAATTACACATAATAGCCATGGTGATAACTGGGCAGTGGTGCAATTAGCAATAAGCTAGTCGGTGCATACGACAATAGTCAACTTGTGAAAAACAGATTAGTCTGTTGTGTTTTATGTTGAAATTTACGTACAGTGGAAATTTTTTGATGAGTTTCATCACAAACGATCATGACTTTATGTAGCTTTAATAACAAGTATAACTCCCCAATACTCATTTCCGTACTGCTGTCGAGCCTCTGCCACGTAGCTGTGTATCCTGTTCAGTGCCGATACCCGACACACCTCCTGAAGGTCGCTACCAGAGAAGCCATCAGTGAGGTCACCCAGTCTGCTGTAGTCTATATTGGCATCCACCTGGGAAACAAAGAAACTTATGTTTTGGGAAAAAAGATCACAATAAATTTGGTTTAGGGATCAAACTTGAGGCTTGATTTTAAAGATATTTTGGAAAGGATAGATGCATTTATGAGGCTAAAAAGCCCTAATAGTAAGACCTTTCTAATATGACAGTATTTTTTCATAAATATTTGTTAAGCTGTGAAATACAATATATAAATTGCACAAAACTAAAATCATTCAACTTACTCAGAAGTTTATAAATTCATTCATGTAGCTTTACCATACAAAACTGTATTTCCATTTTGTTTTACTTAAAAAATAACAATGACAGCTGTATACACATTGATTATGTACCGGTAGATGATTATGTACCGGTAGATGATTATGTAGCGGTAGATGATTATGTACCGGTAGATGATTATGTAGCGGTAGATGATTATGAAGCGGTAGATGATTATGAAGCGGTAGATGATTATGTAGCGGTAGATGATTATGTAGCGGTAGATGATTATGTACCGGTAGATGATTATGTAGCGGTAGATGATTATGTACCGGTAGATGATTATGTACCGGTAGATGATTATGTAGCGGTAGATGATTATGTACCGGTAGATGATTATGTACCGGTAGATGATTATGTAGCGGTAGATGATTATGTACCGGTAGATGATTTACACATTCACTCACAACACATCATTCTTAAATGGGTCTCCACTCTCTCTTACCTCTTCATTTTCCATTATCAAGGATAATATGTCAATCCTTTGTTTCCGGTCCTGAAAATAAATAAAGTTATTCAATTTGTTAAAAGCACGCTTGCAGACTGAAAAGATGACAAGTTGTAGTTTTACACAAATACATTTTATAGGTAGTTACACAAATTGTTTCCATTAACAATTACGTAAACTTTTCACCTGATTCAAATTAGGAATAGTAGAAACTGTTAAAAATACTAGAAAAATGTCATTTCTAAAAACTAAGAACAATAAGGAAACATAAATAAATCAGAGTGAAAAAAAAGCTACAACAATCAGAGTAAATAAATACCATACCGGCATCCCAATACGGAACATGCAGGGCATCCGTCTCAGAATGGCGGCATCTATGTCCTGGGGCCGATTGCTGGCCCCCATAATCATCACTTGGCAGCTGGGGTCTGTAATCAGTCCGTCCCAGAAGCTCATGAATTGGGTTTTGATCATCAAAGTCGCCTCGTGGTCGTTACCCGATCTCGAGCGCAGGAAGGAATCTAGAATGGGAAAAACTAGGCAATGAAGCCGCAGACACTCTGGCAAAGGAGGGCACCACAAAAGAACAGAATGACAGGTCAACCACCTTCAAAGAAGCCAAGACCATCATCAAGGCAAAGCAACACACCAAGTGGCTACAACAGCACCCACGATACAACCGAAATGACCCATACCACCTGCTCTCAAGATCTGAGCAGGTCCTCATATTCAGGCTGCGGACAGGCCACAACCGTATGAACCACCACCTTTTCACCAAGTTCAGATTTGGCCAGTCAGACCAGTGCCCCTGTCAGACAGATAGCATGACAACAGAACACTTGCTGCAGTCCTGCCCACTACACAATGGCCTCAGGCGCCAGATCTGGGCGGAGGAGACCACGATGCAAGGGAAGCTCTATGGCAGTCTGGAGGACCTGCGGCGCACGGCGACCTTTGCGCAGAGAGCCGGCGTGTCCATCTGAGTGATCGACAAGAAGAAGAAGAAGAAGAATGGGAAAAGCCTGTCTTAAATCTGCATGCTATTGCTATCATTATAAGTTTAAACAGAAAACATAGTAACATGTATTAACAAAGAAAAGAATTGTCATAAGTAATACATATATTAAAGAAGTATCTAATAATCATGGGAAAGAAATATATTCGACAGAAAACTTCATTAACAAATGCAATGAAATAGATGTCAAAATTCAGTACTGTACATTTTTATTTATGTCAATAGTTTTTTAACAGTTAAATGTTTGCGTATTGTACCAGTATATTTATTTTCATTACAATAATTAAAGCAGAGTAAAAATGGTTTCAAGACATAAATTTGTACAATTGTAGTCAAATAAAGGGCATACCAATCTCATCTATGAATATAATTGATGGCTGTAATTTTATTGCCTGCAAACAGAAAAAAGTTACATGATAAAAAGAACAAAGACAATGTGTTCGATAAACACACATGTTCCTGGTTGGAGCTGGACAGCCCATTTGAATTATTCCAAGTCCAAATTAGGTCAAGGTGAGGTTTGGTGATATGAGTGGATTGGGAATGGTCATAAGCAACAACTGTGTAAGTATCCAAGTGTTGTGGTAAGCGGTGTTGGTGCTAGACGATGGTAAAATCTAGTTAACCTTGTACAGATGGAACATGAATGGGCGGACAGGACAATCACCATAAGCCTCCCGCATCAAGATGCCGGGGGCATAAAAATCAATGAACAATAACTGTCACTGCAGTAATATTTGCATTGTTACTTATAAAAAGGTATACTCCTACAGCCAAACATGTAAAATAGCTTACACAAACCAAGATGATTTGACAGTTTGGTAGAAGGTCATCCAATAACTAATTACTCAGCTGGATTTCTGAAGCACACTTTTTTTAGAATAAAAAATACATGAAATGCTAAAAATGACAGCCACTTTATTCAAATACAGATTCTGATTGTTTGCAGACTCTCCAAAGACCATCAGTCTGGCAAATTATGAGCAGCATTTTTTATTTACCTAGAATTGGTCTGAATGTCTGGCAGCTTTTTAAAGGTTTCAAAAAACATTTCTTCCGCAAAAATATTTTTTGTCAGACAACTTTTATTTCGGTTCAACAAGTTATGAGATTTCGTCAGACAGAATGTCTGATATATTTTTTTTTCGCTTTCTGGAAGACTGGCTTTATCAAAAGCTATATAGCAATGTTTTCCCATACATCTAGGTAACACACATGCTTACCAATGAAAATACTGCTTCCGCTCTTTTCTGTGACTCACCATACCACTTGTCAACAAGAGATGAGATCTGTAGATTAATAAATCTGGCACCTGAGATTAAAAATCATTTTTAGATTTTACACGTGTAACAAAAGGTGAGATTTGGTTAACACAACCTAGCACTAACATGTAAATTAGACCTGGTGAAAGAAGCTTGCTGATCAATGGATATTTCCACAAATGTAAATAATACTCAAATTAATGGAGTGAATAATAAATAATTGAGGCATGTCGTGGGAACCCGGGCTTCATGCATCTGCATAGTGTCGACCCGGATCAGCCTGTGCAGTCTGCACAGCAAGATGCATTAAGTGTACATGTACATACAAAAGCACATGTGACTGTTGCCCAATACGCCATGAATATCATTTATAGAAAGCCCATGTGTTGGGCAGAGATGTATTGGCCTCTCCTCTCTCGTGCCGGTGTTGCTATGTACTCGATGTTATTGGGAACTCATTGTACCAATTAATACAAGGGTCGGGTATTAACGCCATAACTACATGTACATTCACTAGAACATCCAGTGGTTACACAAACATATATACAAGTCTTATCCATGTATTTGTATTGCTATTGTATAGAGCGTAGATATGTTTAAAAAGTGTGCTTTTTATTAGAAATATATAACATACAAACTGGTTTAGCTAGCTTATTAATTATACATCGTTTAAGTAGAATTTACGTATATCAAAGTCCTTCTTAGACTATTCGATTAATAAACGTCGATTTTTTTTTCGAATGAATTGTATGTTCACTTCTTTAAACCCATGATTTTAAGTGATGTACTGCAAAACAAGTGCACAGTTATTGATGTAAAATGTTATTCTAACATGATACTCGCTAATTTTTCTATAGACAAAGAACACAATTATAGTTGTTAAACTACCCAATAAACAACGCAAAAAGAAATACAGATTCAGAGATTCAGTAAAAAGTAGTTCCAATTACAATTACAACAATATATGTCCAATCATGTTAGAATCGAAATAATTTTCGCATTATCGTTGTTTATCGGCCAATAAACAACTCTTTGTTGTTCTGATGTGTGGCTTTTAAACAACTCGGGCTAACGGCCTCGTGGTTTGAGTCCTACGCATCAGAACTCCAAATCATTGTTTATTGGCCGATAAACAAAGATAAATTGCAAGTTATTTCTTAAATATAGTATCTAATAGTAGTTGAGCAAAAAGTACTTATTTCAAGTATGCGCACACTTTTCTTTAATCGGTGGTTTGGCAATGTATTTATTCTTGTAAAACTCGACGAAAAACTACAATACACAAAAAGGCGTTGAATGATGCTTATTATTACGAGTGATTACCAAAATTGAATGAATATACCTTCTAAAAGTTAATGACAATGGGTAACGTCCATGGTTTTGTCACATTGCACTTTGTATCAATATTATGTAATATCTATGTTTTGACGCAAGCTTGTTTCGTTGTTATAGTATGCTTAACGTTAGAAAAGCGCTGTATTCGTTGTACATATTTGCTGAAAATTGTGTTATTATGTAATGAAATCAGAGTTTATAAATTGCCTGTTATTGTATACTTTATTCGTATTTACGGAACCCGCTTTGTATGGCATGTTTTTAATAATAATGATTTTAACTTCAGAAAAAAAATCATAACTAAAGGATTTTATTTTCACTACATAGCCTAATTTATTGTGTTACACATATATATGAAACATCTGTACAAACAGTTCACAACATATATGTACGAACTGGCTAGATCAAAACAACGATCTTGCAGACATCAAAACTTGTCGGTAAGTTGCAGAAGAAAAAGAAATGTCTTCAATAGAATTAAGGCGGAAACAATGTCTGAAAAAGAGGGGTTTCGTAAGTTGTGCTCAATATTTTTCCTTACTAATCTTTTAAAATATTTCCTATGTATTCAGATGTACGAAGGATAGTTAATTGTTTTGCAAAACCATAATTTTATTTGTTATTACACAATGTATTTTGACGTGGACAATAAAATGTGAAAACCCATTATTTCCTTATTATCAAGCTGTTAAGCATGTTCGTATTCAGCCATAATCAAGTATTGATAAGAGGCATGTATAGCGCTAAGAAGTGCCCAATGGCGATATGGGGACGGAATTTGTCCTGATTGGGTTTGATTCCTAACGGGGTGCATTATAATAATGCACCAAAACGTACATGTACTTATAGCTGCTTTGGTATGTACTTTTAAATGATTTAAAAATTATGGTGGCATAGGTCTACTTCATCATTAGAAAACTAGGTAATTTTCATACAAATGTTAACACCTCTTAACGAAAACTGGAGAACTTTTGCAAAACATTTTGGCCGTTTTCGTGAAAACATTATCTGGTTATCAAGCATGTCAAATCAGTACCCACAACAATCTGATATATTTATTTCACAAACGTGTAACTTTTTCACGAAACATTGAAATTCCCGCAAATTAATTAGTTTTTCATCAAACTACCTAAATTGCAATAAAGTATGAACTACTTTACCAGTCATGCATTTCAATATTTTAACATCTAATTGTATACAGTTCAGAGTACTAGCGTACAATTTGCTATTTTATTTGACAAAGCAAATGAAGTGGAAGAAAAATGTTTTCCTGCAGTGTTTATATTTGTCATAAAAAATTAACAACTCGTCTTGAAATTTCCTCATATTTTCAAGAGAAGTATCCCGTTGTTGTATGCAGAATAATGCACCATAGGAAACAGATTCGGTAGGAAGAACACCATCTGTATCACTGGTACATGTATACACACATCAGATCAGATACGTGAATTCTGCACGTGCAGTTTTAGTCCCAAGAGACTCGTTCGCTACAACTGTTTCAGTACATTTTCTTACTGCATCGATACTGAAGTAAGGGGGATAACTACAGAAGAGGTATTTGGTTTGAAAAAGTTATCTATCTTGCATGTTAGATTTAATTTTATACGTCAACATAATCAGAAATAATTTGCAGAATTTCACTGAACTGTGTAATCCAGTTTATCACCATATAATTCAATATCGCTGTATATAAATGAATGTATATTGTTTTTAATAGAATATGCTTTTGCCAAGGCCCCAAAAAATTGTGTATTTCGGGCAGCGGTCTCAAAAAAGTAAGGCAGGGTGTTTATTGAGTTTTTCTTATAACTTTTTTAAAGACACATTTCGGCCAACAAACATCGAAAATTATCTAAATTCTGACGAATACGGATTTCATGGAAAACAATCGTCGCTAAAAACTTTAGGGTCTGGCTTTTTTCGCTAGATAGGGTCGGGTTGCCCAAAACACATTTTTTTGGCCCAACTCAAAGCAAATGCACTAATGTTTTAAGTGTTTCTTCCAAAATATAGCCTTTTGAAACTCGTAGATTGTTCACAAGACTACCACCAGACGGGAAATGCCACGCTAATAATTCCCCTTATTTTTAAGTATCGCAAATTCATTCGAATATCTGGTATAACTTTCAGACGTTTGGCTGCTGTCCAAATATGTGCACTTCGGAAAACAAACAACAATACATACACATGAATTTTCAGCTTAATTTATAACATTTTTTTTATTCTTGACAATACAAAAACATCACATAAAAATCATGTAAAACAGTTAATGATAACATGTCTGATACCCCATTTAATTTTCAAATTTGCGGTCTCTCCTACAAAATCAAGGCCAGATAATTCAGAGATCAGCCATTCACTTAGTTACTGGCCAATTCTAGGAAGGCACCCTAGCAACCATGAATATTTCAGATATTTTCTATCATTTGGTTCAGTCTTCATTTTGATGGAAAGCACTTACATTTTGTAATGATTTTGATCTAATTCATTAAAAGCATCCTGTATTAGACTAACAAACATCAAATTACTGTTTCAAAATGAATGTTTACAAAAATCCGGAGTTATGCACATAGTGTGTAGCGAATTGAGAACATTTATTCACAATATCTTAATTTTGTAAGACGAAATCTAAAATTAGCAATTTTTAAAATAAAACAAAACTGTATTTATTAGTTAGATTTGTCACAACACATATAACTAAGACAAGTTTAATAAGAAATAATTAATTTCCATTATTCATGGGGTGCTCAAACAGAAGGGGTGTCTGAATACATAAGAAAGACGGATAATAACCACATGGAAGCTATTTCAAACTTCATAATACTGGTATAAATACAGTACTTGCTAAAAATATCACAAAACTGACTAATTACAGTGAAATCTGTCTGAACCGAAAACCGAATCCCTGTCAAAACCGAACGGCTGTGTTGGTCCCGATTTTTTTCCTTCTTGTTTTGTATATCAAAAACCCTTAATAAACCGAACCCTGTCGAAACCGAATACCGAACGATTCTATCAAAATTTTTATCTCATTCAACCCTAAAAACCCTGAATAAATCGAACGGTGTATCCTGTCAGGTGTCACTTCGCGCTACCGGAGAGGCGTGAACCCGATAATTGGTGACACAATTACACATAATAGCCATGGTGATAACTGGGCAGTGGTGCAATTAGCAATAAGCTAGTCGGTGCATACGACAATAGTCAACTTGTGAAAAACAGATTAGTCTGTTGTGTTTTATGTTGAAATTTACGTACAGTGGAAATTTTTTAATGTTTTACAACAGTGTTATTAATTTATACATACAGTAATTTCTGGCAATATTTCGATCACTGGTCTCTATAAGCATAAGCTTGCGATACAATAAAATAAATAGGTCGAAACTAATCAAAGCAGTCAACAATTGGTGATTTCTTTAAACAGACGTAAATAAGTTGTACGTTGAATACATGAACTTGTTGATAGATTGAGTGTAGGTTTATGTACAAATATGCATGTTTACATGCAAATAATAAAAAATGAACAGTAATAAGTGTAAACATTAACACGTTGCTGTCTTATTATCTACTCGAATTAACATATACAATATAGTGTAAATTTTTAAAGGAAAATGACATTTAATATAAAAAAAAAGAAGGTAAACCGAACACCTCTGAAAACCGAACGATCGGCCCTGTCCCGACGTCGTTCGGTTTAGACAGGTTCTTCTGTACCATTAAATGAAGATTCAGGTAGTCCATACTGAATGGGAATGCTATTGAAATCAAATACACAGCTACCGTAGTTAAAACTAGATGAAGTCCTAATCTAATTGGAGCTGTGATACAGAACCAGTCATGGTCTGTTTCGCTGTACGAAGCTTGTTCACTCCAAACTCCAGGTCTGCCAGACTGATTTTGCGCATATCCCCTTGGACACGATCACTGAAATGACGAAATATATTATTAGGATTAATATGTTTTGGTAAGAAGTAATATTTATGCACATTTCTACTAGTTTCGTCTTTTTCAAATGTTTCACAAATGTATCAAATAACTGGTTATGGTGTTAAATATGTAACAGAATTATCCAGATTTAAACCCCACCAAATGTATTGGTTCTACCAACTTCAACAAAATGTGTCGTGTCAGCATGTGGCTTATGAAAGTTAACAATAAACTGAAACTGTCTTCATTTGCTACAGTTTCACAAAAGAAAAAATAGAAATATACATGATTTATTTAATATTTAAGTATGAAATACTTTCATTTATACGGAACAATTAGATGAGTTTCATCACAAAGGATCATGACTTTCTGTAGCTTTAATAACAAGTATAACTCACCAATACTCATTTCCGTACTGCTGTCGAGCCTCTGCCACGTAGCTGTGTATCCTGTTCAGTGCCGATACCCGACACACCTCCTGAAGGTCGCTACCAGAGAACCCATCAGTGAGGTCACCCAGTCTGCTGTAGTCTATATTGGCATCCACCTGGGAAACAAAGAAACTTATGTTTTGGGAAAAAATATCACAATAAATTTGGTTTAGGGATCAAACTTGAGGCTTGATTTTAAAGATATTTTGGAAAGGATAGATGCATTTATGAGGCTAAAAAGCCCTAATAGTAAGAGCTTTCTAATATGACAGTATTTTTTCATAAATATTTGTTAAGCTGTGAAATACAATATATAAATTGTACAAAACTAAAATCATTCAACTTACTCAGAAGTTAATAAATTCATTCATGTAGCTTTACCATACAAAACTGTATTTCCATTTTGTTTTTCTTAAAAAATAACAATGACAGCTGTATACACATTGATTATGTACCAGTAGATGATTATGTAGCGGTAGATGATTATGTAGCGGTAGATGATTATGTAGCGGTAGATGATTATGTAGCGGTAGATGATTATGTACCGGTAGATGATTCTGTAGCGGTAGATGATTATGTAGCGGTAGATGATTATGTACCGGTAGATGATTATGTAGCGGTAGATGATTATGTACCGGTAGATGATTATGTAGCGGTAGATGATTATGTACCAGTAGATGATTTACACATTCACTCACAACACATCATTCTTAAATGGGTCTCCACTCTCTCTTACCTCTTCATTTTCCATTATCAAGGATAATATGTCAATCCTTTGTTTCCGGCCCTGAAAATAAATAAAGTTATTCAATTTGTTAAAAGCACGCTTGCAGACTGAAAAGATGACAAGTTGTAGTTTTACACAAATACGTTTAAAGGTAGTTACACAAATTGTTTCCATTAACATTTACGCAAACTTTTCACCTGTCATTTCTAAAAACTAAGAACAATAAGGAAACATAAATAAATCAGAGTGAAAAAAAAGCTACAACAATCAGAGTAAATAAATACCATACCGGCATCCCAATACGGAACATGCAGGGCATCCGTCTCAGAATGGCGGCATCTATGTCCTGGGGCCGATTGCTGGCCCCCATAATCATCACTTGGCAGCTGGGGTCTGTAATCAGTCCGTCCCAGAAGCTCATGAATTGGGTTTTGATCATCAACGTCGCCTCGTGGTCGTTACCCGATCTGGAGCGCAGGAAGGAATCTAGAATGGGAAAAGCCTGTCTTAAATCTGCATGCTATTGCTATCATAAGTTTAAACAGAAAACATATATTAACAAAGAAAAGAATTGTCATAAGTAATACATATATTTAAGAAGTATCTAATAATAATGGGAAAGAAATATATTCGACAGAAAAGTTCATTAACAAATGCAATGAAATAGATGTCAACATTCAGTACTGTAAATTTTTATTTATGTCAATAGTTTTTTAACAGTTAAATGTTTGCATATTGTACCAGTATATTTATTTTCATTACAATAATAAAGAAAGCAGAATAAACATGGTTTCAAGACATAAATGTGTACAATTGTAGTCAAATCAAGGGCATACCAATCTCATCTATGAATATAATTGATGGCTGTAATTTTATTGCCTGCAAACAGAAAAAAGTTACATGATAAAAAGAACAAAGACAATGTGTTCGATAAACACGCATGTTCCTGGTTGGAGCTGGACAGCCCATCTGAATTATTCCAAGTCCAAATTAGGTCAAGGTGAGGTTTGGTGATGTGAGTGGATTGGGAATGGTCATAAGCAACAACTGTGTAAGTATCCAAGTGTTGTGGTAAGCGGTGTTGGTGCTAGACGATGGTAAAATCTTGTTTACCTTGTACAGACGGAAACAAGAATGGACGGACAGGACAATCACCATAAGCCTCCCGCATCAAGATGCCGGGGGCATAAAAATCAATGAACAATAACTGTCACTGCAGTAATATTTGCATTGTTACTTATAAAAAGGTATACTCCTACAGCCAAACATGTAAAATAGCTTACACAAACCAAGATGATTTGACAGTTTGGTAGAAGGTCATCCAATAACTAATTACTCAGCTGGATTTCTGAAGCACACTTTTTTTAGAATAAAAAATACATGAAATGCTAAAAATGGCAGCCACTTTATTCAAATACAGATTCTGATTGTTTGCAGACTCTCCAAAGACCATCAGTCTGGCAAATTATGAGCAGCATTTTTTATTTACCTAGAATTGGTCTGAATGTCTGGCAGCTTTTTAAAGGTTTCAAAAAACATTTATTCCCAAAAAATATTTTTTGTCAGACAACTTTTATTTCGGTTCAACAAGTTATGAGATTTCGTCAGACAGAATGTCTGATTTTTTTTTTTTCGCTTTCTGGAAGACTGGCTTTATCAAAAGCTATATAGCAATGTTTTCCCATACATCTAGGTAACACACATGCTTACCAATGAAAATACTGCTTCCGCTCTTTTCTGTGACTCACCATACCACTTGTCAACAAGAGATGAGATCTGTAGATTAATAAATCTGGCACCTGAGATTATAAATCATTTTTAGATTTTACACGTGTAACAAAAGGTGAGATTTGGTTAACACAACCTAGCACTAACATGTAAATTAGACCTGGTGAAAGAAGCTTGCTGATCAATGGATATTTCCACAAATGTAAATAATACTCAAATTAATGGAGTGAGTAATAAATAATTGAGGCATGTCGTGGGAAACCTGGGCTTCATGCATCTGCATAGTGTCGACCCGGATCAGTCTGTGCAGTCTGCACTTTTGGCACTTTCCGCCTACAGTGGATTTATGTTTAAAAGAGACTTCCTTGAAACAGAAAATACCTTAAAAGCGGAAAGTGTTGTCCCAGATCAACCTGTGCAGACTGCGTAGGCTGATCCTGGACGACACTTTATGCACGTGCATTAAGCCCCGTTATGCTACGACATGCCTCAAATAATTGTACTTTGTAAGTAGTTGTTCCCTGATAAAAGGTTAACCCAGTCAACACATAAGACTACATGGTGATGCTTGCAATGCACCTACCAAAAAATGAACCTTCTAACAAAACAATATATTTAAAAAATATATATGTTTGAGCAAATCAGTTATTTCACTCAATTCTGGCGACAGATTCTGAACACGGTCTTGGCCGTAATGCACAGTCCTATCAAGATCACTTTTGCACATATTCATTAACTTTTATGTTTTTTTTAATAACACGTGAAATAAAACACCGTCCGGTGAATTTGCACTCGGAAGAAAGATAGTTGTATTAATGCGCACTAAAATTAGTGCGCTTAGAATAAAATAGTTCATCATAACTTAGACCGGTAAGTGAGAAAGAGCTTAAATTATTTGTGGTAACAAATCCGAATTCTATTCTACTGATATAACCAATAAAAGTATGCTTTTGTTATGGAATAACTGACCTGCAGCCTTTGCAGTTGCTTTTGCTATCATTGTCTTCCCACAACCAGGTGGCCCATACAGCAAAACACCTGAAATTGGTATCAGGTATATCATGTAAGAAGTTGATAATCTAGTAGGAGAAACACAGTTATAGAAATTTTAGAAAGTCTAAGGAATCACACTGTTACACAATCAATCTTGTGACAAACATATATGAGTGATTGAACACAATATGTCCATTTATATATTTGAATATATCATTATTATGAATCATTGTATAATTTCCCTAAGTGGTACCTTTTGGTGGCTGGACCAAAAAGGATCTCTGAAACAGGTCCCGCCTTCTGAAGGGGAAGATAACTGTGTCTTGTATCTGATCAATTATCTCCTCGAGACCACCTATGTCGTCCCAGGAAACATTCATGGCGGAAGGATCTACCAGGTTTGCAGCAATGCACAGCTCATAATCTGTCAGCTACAAATACTTTTTACAAAAGTCGAAATAATTTAACAATTAATTCCTAATGTCTTATGCATGTTGGATTTAAAAGTTTCATCACTAATATAGTATTCCCTTTCATGTATATTTGATGCTTAAGGAAACGTGTCATTTTCACAATTTTTTAGCCTGCCAAGTATCGAAATGCATTGTAATAATTATCAGATCACTATCAAAATAAGTCAATTGTTATGGTTCACATGTTGAACTCACAAGACAACAAATAAAATACCGTAAAATATCTATATTTTCGGACACTTAAAAATAATTTAAAATGTTCGTGTCCGATAATTTGGATACACAAAAATATTCCCAAATTACAGGTGTCCGAAAATGTATAGACAATATGACAATATGGCAATTACGTTCGGATATGTCCGGTGTATAACGTTTTTTGCCGAATATACACAGGTAGTATCGATTAATAATTTCGCGTGCTTGTTAAATACCACGCTGTAAAGTAATATTAATTTTTAGTGATGTTTGCCATTAATTTTAAATCATTTCATATGTTTGATTTAGTTTTACAGAAAATTATGCCAAGACTGCATTTTTGTCCACCGAGTTCAAAAATGACTAAATAAAGCAGAATGTATTGGTAAATAATTAAGACTGGTTAAGACTGGTTCCTTAATAGGATAAGACTGGTTCCTTAATAGGATAATTTCACCAACATATTTAATATTCGATATCAATACCGGTATACACAATCGGGTAAACCCATTATTTATGGCACATGGCTCTGAACCCCATGACGCTAATGTAACGGTCCACCGCCTGAACTCATTCATCTGCCAGGTTGTATGACCTTCATCCATTTGTAAAAACACATGTGCGATGTGTCACCCGATTAACGCAAACAGGTTAGAATTCTGCTAAAATACCACTGTCATATCAAATGTCCGAAAATTAAGATTCATTAATTAGGGTTTAAAATCAGGATGTCCGAAAATATATAGTGACAAAAAATAATTATTTTGGCTAAAAAAGAGGGTGTCCGAAAATTTACAGTGTCTGAAAATAAAGATATTTTATGGTACATTTCATTGTATTTGTGCACCAAAGTGTTTCGCAGGTATTACCTTCACATTTGTCACACCCAGTCTTTTTAGCATTGCTTCTGCCTGTTAAAATACACAACATCGTCTGGGTTAATTATGCACCTATCGATATTTACCCCCAGGGGGGAGCGGCGGGCATATACGGGTCTTTAGACTGAAAGCAATTCCCGATAGGCAGTTATTAGACACTTTGTTCGGAATTTAGATCGCCATAATATTGGCCCCCGGGCCATTTTTGATACACCAATTAAGCACCCCCATTCAGGGGATGTAGACACAAATGCTTGGCTCTAGGGTGGGGAATTAGATCCCTAAAAATAAAATTAGTTCAATTCCCCTGGGATAGCCCGCCACTCCCCCAGCCACTGGGGGAAAATATTGATAGGTGCATTATAGTGACTGTCAACTGTCTGTATTTCTTGGCTTGGACCAAATCATGTACGGACAAGAGAAAATTTGCCTACTTAAAAATAATTTATTTAACCATATATTTTGAACGTGACCTTGAGATTCATTAGCAAATGATGAAGTTAGAACCAATTATGCTATGGCAGAGTAATGCCGATTCTCAAGTTAGTTTTTACAATTTAGAATCTTGTAACCAGTCATCAGATGTGCTAGAAATAAGAAATTAAATATGTTAAACATTCATATCATGTACAAATTCTTGAACAAATAAATAATGTGATACAATGCATGCTAATATTTAAACACTTGTTCAGAAGTCATTAAAACAACGTTTGACTAACTCTTTCTCTTGCTTTCTGCTTCTCCTTGTTAGTTGGATCCATGGCGTTGACCATATAGTTAACACACCAGTAAGTCGCTCCAATGGAGGCTGCAAGTCCCAATAATGATGTAATAACTTTAGAAATCATTTCTCGCCGGGCCACCTCTTTTGAAGAGCGTGTAGCAACTTCTGAAGGAATAGAGTAAACAACCTCGTGAACTGTTTCATTTTCTGGTGGTAAATTGAATTGCTCTTTAACAAATTCAATAAGATTTACAAAACTTTCTTTAACTTTGTTAGCCATCATTTTCGTTTCCTCCATGTTGACTAGAGTGACTTGTTTGATACAATGGTTGTATTTCTTTTGTATTATTCTAAACTATATGGTTTGCTAGAAATCAACTTAGCTCATTTTAATTATTTAAGTTTTATTGTTAAATAACACATAATAAAAATAATATTACGTAGCACGTGGTATCTATCAAGCAAATTAATTTTAATTGATTATCATTTTGGTGACAATAGAAATGGAGCACAACCTTGACATAAGCGCGGGAAAATTAAAAGTAAACAAATACTTGAAATAAAATGACACCATTTTAATAAATGTGTGTTCTGGTATACTGTGGGATTTGTGAGTCAGACGGGCATTTATAAGTCATAGGGGAAGACCTTGAAGGTCACATTTTGAATTTTTGTAACAATTTGATAAAGCCAAGATGTTATTTTTCTTTTTTATGTTATTACATGGTTTTTGAAATATCTATTCTAGTAATCTCAGTGGGTGTCGGTGAGTTCGGTAAATGACAAGTTCATACAATGATTTTATTTAGTGAAGGCTTAGATGAATTTGGTAAATTTATTTTTATTCAAACAGGTCTGTCTTGTCGCAGTGACTACATGTACTTGTGGCAGGTAATGGTATTGATGTGTCTTTATCTTTACAGTGGATTTATGTTTAGAAGAGACTTCCTTGTAACTTCCTTGCAACAGAAAATACCATTAAAGTGGAAAGTGCCGTCCATGCATTAAGACCGGGTTTCCCACGACGCGCCTCTTATTGTCTTTACTTTCTTAAAACTTTCAGCCAACTAACAGTTACACCTCTTAAGACAAGGTGTGAGTAACATTAAAATTCAATTAACCGCACTTTCCTCAGCGTTTACTGTATATTATCATTTTACCGAACTGGTCATTTACCGAACTTACCGTAAATCATCTCAGTTATCATTTAATGAGTAACAATATTGAGTTCTGAAAGATCGTCAACGTTTATACTGGTAAATCATATAATCCCAATTACGAAAACACAAGCTTTGACAGAACTGTTTAACTGAAGAAATTGTATAGACAAGCTAATTGAACAATTAATTGATGAATTTGAAATTGATGTTGCAGTTATGATGATCATGGCATAAGAAAATCATGTTGCCGGTGTCAACATTTTATGGACAGAAGAATAAAAGGTATATTCTCATGAAGAGCATTTGGCTCAATATTTTCCAACTATTAGCATCATTACTTGCTTACACATTTGTTTGAGGTACATTAGATTGAATATTTTAATAAATATCCAAAGTTTAGTTGGTAGTTTATAGATGAACATGGAAGCCATTATGAAATCATGTCAAACTTTGTTATTTTTAGCTCGACTATTCGAAGAATAGGTGAGCTTTCCTACTACCCCGGCGTTGGCGTCTCATCTCGTCTGAATTTGGTTAAAGTTTTTATTCAAAAGTCTTGTAACTTCAAAACTACACAAGTTATTCACTTGAAACTTGGAATATATCAACTCCAGTATCAAGGGCAACATTCCCCATAACTCTGTTTTGTATTGTAACAGAGTTATGCCCCTTTTTCACATAGATTTTCTGGTTAAAGTTTATATTCAAAAGTTTGGTAACTTCAAAACTACAGAAGTTATTTACCTGAAACTTGGAATATACCTTTGTCATCAACTCCAGTGTCAGGGGCAACATTCTCTATAACTCTGTTTTGTATTTTGACAGAGTAATGCCCATTTTTCACATAGATTTTCTGGTTAAAGTTGATATTCAACAGTTTTGTAACTTCCGAACTACATAAGTTATTCACTTGAAAATTGGAATATACCTTTGTCATAAACTTCAATATCAGGGGCAACATTCCATGTGTTTAATCTAGAAGGTCAGAGGGGCATGGCGCTTGACTTGGAAAAATGGCATTTTGTGCGTGGTGACACTTCTAAAAAAAATGTTATAGTGTGTTTTTCCTGATGTAATATTTCAAACCACTAATACATGTTAAATTACTGACTGATTTAGTTTACCTGTTTGATGTTGTTTTTTCAATTCAAATAATGAACACATTTTCATTTTCCATAATTATTGCTTCATATTATTGTGAAGTCATATTGCAAAGATCATACTATTTATTTATTATTCATAAGAATATGTGCAAATTCGGCATTCATACATGAAAACTTATTAACAACTCGCAAACTAAAACTATTTATGGGCAAGACAAAATCATGCTTATTAATGGTAAAATACTTATACCCTGGAATTATTTTTCATCTTTTATTGTAGGAAATATTTGTATTTTTACTTGTATGGTTGATATGTTGTTGATGATGACATTGCTGCTAAGATTTAGATTAATAATGAAAAGCTTAAGTCAAGATAGAAAATTTAAAAAACGAACTCTGCCATTCGGATTGAATACAGTATCCGAATATGTTTGTCCGAAATAATAGCTAGTTAGGCAATTCGTATTTTCAAAGGGATTTTTATTCATGATTGGAAGAAATATTGTATGCACATGTATTTTTTTCATAATTAGTGATTAAAGACCATATCGAGTCTACATTTTTTATGCTTTCTGTCCTTTGTTATCACGTTGATCATAAATATTGACGAACAAAAACACATTAGAACTTGCATATGAAAACTATGCTGTTAAAAGCAGATGATTTACACACACTTTTATAACAAAATCAGCATGTTTGAAAAGGGCAGAGTGGCGGATCAATAAAGGGGCGTGGTGCGGCGCCGCGCTAATTAGGTCTAGATAAAACACTGCCATGTAACTCTGTTTTGTATTTTGACAGAGTTATGCCCCTTTTTCAGTTAGATTTTCTAGTTAAAGTTTATATTCAAAAGTTTTGTAACTAGAGAAAAATCTGGTTAAAGTTTATATTCAAAAGTTTTGTAACTAGAGAACTACATAAAGTTATTCACTTGAAAATTGGAATATACCTTTGTCATCAGCTCCAGTGTCAGGGGCAACATTCCATATAACTTTGTTTTGTATTTTGTCAGACTTATGCCCCCTTTTCACATAGATTTTCTGGTTAAAGTTTATATTCAAAACGATTGTAACTTCAGAACTACATAAGTTATTCACTTTAAAATAGGAACATACCTTTGTCATCAACTCCAGTGTCAGGGCCAACCTCCCTATAACTGTTTTGCATTTGACAGAGTTATGCCCCTTTTTCACTTAGATTTTCTGGTTGAAGTTTATATTTAAAACTCTTATAATTTCAAAACAACATAAGCTATTAACTACATAAGTTGAAACTTGGAATAATTTGATAAAATAATTTCCATAACTCAGTTTTGTATTTCAACAAATGTATGCCTCTTCCACTTTCCAAAATATATACCAACTGAAATACTTCGAATAGTCGAGCGCACTGTCCTCTGACAGCTCTTGTTAATGGGTGCAGTGCCATACATGTACATGTATGTATGTAAATGTCTTGGGCCAAGTGTTTTAGAGGTAGGTACTTACTGTATTTTATACAATGTTGCAAGAAATAATGTAAGTATGTGAATGGCAAACCAATTTGAAAACTATTGTCTTTTTAATTTTGTGGACATGTTGTAGCCTTGGTGAATTTGAAATTTAAATCATCGCATTCAGCAAACAAATAACAAGACCTAGTTTGCAAGTACTGGGACTTTTGCGTGAGTTTGCTTGTATTGTCAAAGTAAATTATTGCACAATCTTCATGAAACTTGCCCAGAACATTTGTTCCAATGATACCTCGGAAGAGTTCGAAACTGGGTTATGTCGTGTTAAAAACTAGGTCACCAGGGCAAATTAAAGAAAAATCTTGTGAACACTCTAGAGGCCACATTTGTTGCCCAATCAACATGAAACTTGCTCATCCGGTGAGCGACCTAGGGCCTTACGGCGTTCTTGTTTTATAATTTTTTCTCTCTATTTTATCATTTAATGCTAATACTGCAATATGTGTGGTTTGTACTGCATGTAATCTTGTATACATATATATATATTTTCATTTCATCATTTTCAGAAAATGGATTGGACTCCAGAACGCCGTAGAATCAAAAGCAAAACAGTTCAAAGAAGAGAAAATACCCAAACCGTTTCCAAGCAGGTATTTTGCCTTTTTCTTCAGACTGTCTGATTTTATACCACAGCAAAAGTTATGAGTTTACTGTAACTGTTCTGTACAATTTCTATATATTCAGTCCTTTCACCATTTGTGACATTGCACCAGATTATTTGCATTTGCATTATACTGTGTCAGACTGTGATGATTGTTTAAAAAATCATATTTTAATAAATTCATTTTTCATTGAATCTCACGTATGTATGGTCCCACGTAGGACTGAACCAATGGGCACTTATTTCATACAGTCACGATCGGATTACGGTATTACTGTATATTGTTCTGCTCATATTATACATGTCTTTGCAATCGCATTTACAGTCAAGACACAATAAGATTTTACCATTCTTTTATAAAACCACTGACCAGGATTTTGGGACCATCAGTAAGATGGGAAACATTTTTCCGACAGCAAGATGCTTTCAAATTATGTCGAAGCACCTTCAAGGTAAGTGAACAAAATTATTTTTGCAGAGAAAGAATGTCAATCTTCTTAATAATGATTTATCGATTTTTCTTCAAAAAAGAAATGGAGTAGTTCATTTATAGCCATGTTTTCACCATTTTTACTATGTGACAGTCAGACTTTTGAGAGACCTGAATTATTCTCTGGCCTGAGAAGTATTAGAACTTTGGCTCCAAACATAAATTTCTTTACAATTCTATCAGTGTTTGAAAGTTGCAACTAAAACCAGATCGACTTAAATACAGAAGTAATTGTGATTCTAATAAATTAGTAAAATGTCATAATGTGTGAATGTAATTTTTAATCATTTTATACATGAAGAATCTGGTTGGTATCAACATAATTTTGTAACGAGTACGTTATACATGTTTCACAGTTGTTCTAAATAATGCAGTTCAGACAAGCAGCTGAAGTCTTTGTGTTTTGTATTTTACGTCTACCGGTACGTTTTTTATTGAACCTCATATTTGTATTTCCTATTGTAGGACCTCCACGTGTTTGCCTTCGAGAGTGACTGTTTTGAAGGCAACAGTGGTCAGAGAATGTATCTGGCGGCCAGCTATCCACACTTCTGGCATATGTATGAGTATGTCAGCAACAGTTGTATTATAATTTGTATATTTTTTCACCTGGAATATGCATGAAGTTTTTGGCTTTCTTACGGGTGTTGCGTTGGAACCAGCATTTAGTTTGAAAAGCAATTAATCTTAACAAAACAAGGGATAATGACTTTCATTCCATTCATATAAATATATGAGGCATGTCGTGGGAAAGCCAGGCTAAATGCATCTGCATAAAGTGTCATCGAGAATGAGCCTGTGCAGTCTGCACAGGCAGATCCAGGATGGCACACTTTCCACCTACAGTGGATTTGTGTTTAGACGTGATTTCCTTGAAATAGAAAATACCATAAAAGCAGAAAATGTCACACAGGCTGATCTGGGATGACACTTAACGCAGATGCATTAAACCTGGTTTTCCCATGACACACCTCATATGTATTTCACAATAACCATGGATTTTATGGAAAATTATATAACAAATGTTCTTTTGCAAATGGAAATGTGTTCTTGCCCGTTTCAGATGTATTGAATTGTAAATAGTCAAGTTCCATGTTGGCATAAGATTTTCATGTCCGGTTTTGGAACTTAAAATTATGGGGAAAAAAGTCCTTATTCTCATGTGTATGACTATTCAGACAGCTGGATTCAAACAAAAGACACCACTATGAGGTGATACCCGAAGGAGCAGTGTGCAAGCTGTACTTCGACCTTGAGTACGACATGGCTGCCAATACAGCGTCAGATGGTGATGCAATGGTGGACACTTTCATACAGGTAGGCTGATGGTTGTCATTTGGCATAATTAAGTGACAATTGATAATAAGAATAACCATCCATGCATCATTAAGTGTAATCACCAGTGAATAATTATTAAGATTTGTCTCTGATTTGGTCATGTTTATATGGCTTCAAGCTTATGTGATGTGAACTCTGATTTAGAATTTACGAAAGACCACATTTACAGGAAACATAATTATTGTTTTTATTTGATAGTCAAGTTCACATATTTAATCATGATTTGACGGGTTAATTTGGTAAAAATTATGATAACACACATCATATTGCTAGGTTGAGAGATGCATTTTTCAGGTTGTTTGCAGTGCGTTGCGTACCATCTTCAAAATCAGTTGCACCCGAGAGGATGTTTTGGATTTAGATGCAAGGTAGTAACAGTTTAAGGGTTAACTCTGACCTATACCTATATATGTCTTTTTATTGTTATGTCTAAGCATTGAGGGCTTTAGAAATTACTTATTCCATAGACTTGATACTTACATATTTTGTATTTTAAATCTCATTCTGTTTATATATGGATGTAGTTGGAAATGCCATTCATCTCATAATTCAGGAATTATGGAACAAATGCTAAAATACTGTTTGCATAATGACGATTAAACTTTTGTGTAGAGTTTATTCATCATATCGTCCCTTGCAAGGCAGAAGGTGTCATAAACATGTGCACAGAAGGCTGATAGGCCCGTGTGGCTTTTAAGGGCTGAAATGCTTGTTTAAATGCTTATTGTGCAAAAAATGCAAGTCAAGTGCAATTTGTATGTTCTGTTACATGTATACCATGTATCTTACTCTGTAGAGACACTTGCATTATACACTTTAATTGTAGCACAGATGCCAAGTTCAGTAGACATCTGATATTCCAGATGAAGAAGGCTGTGGTTAGAGACAATATTCATGAAGGTACACGTGACATTGTTAATTGAGCGTATTCCAAATGCATGTCTTTACACACTATCGGTATAAATGATTGTTTATTGTTTTGTATTCCTTTCTTTGATAATCATGGATATTTAATTTTAAGAAAAAAATACATTTTCTGTAGAATTTATACCACTTTGTTGTGTTTTTAATTTCTTTGCCCCATATCATAAATAAACAAATGCCATTTGTTTGTTATAAAGTGCTTATAAGTGATCATTTGGCTTTATGAATTGTTTTGCAGGGAGATTCGTGCATTACATGCTTGCCAAAATTTTGGCCATAATCAATGGTGCCAAACACCCAGATACTGATACCACTCCACTGGATAGAGGAACTTCCCTGGAACATTCTTTAAAAGATCAGTTTCAGGAATTAGATTCAAATCCTTGCGCCAGTTCTGAATTGAAACAAAGCGATGGAGGAGTTGTGAAATGTCAAGCAGAAACAAGCCTTTCAGCCAGGGATAAACCTACAAAAGCAGATAGTGAAAGGACCAAGACTGAAATGGAAGTAAACATGGGTGATGACAGGAGTGATTTAGGTTTGCGTGCAAGAGATAAATACTCAAACTTGTTACATTACTTTTCTGTGGACGAATTAAGCAGTCTTTTAGTGAAAAAGAAAGATGGCAATACAGTGCTGTTCTGTGATGCAGGTAAGGCATTAGATCTTGGATTTTGCGGAAAATGAATCAGATTTGTGTGTTTAGAAATGTTTATTGTTGTAGATCAGTTTCCTGATAATTTACAGTTATTTATATAGAAATTTTTTGTTGTTGTAATCACATAAGTGTGATGACTCGTTAAGTTTGCAATTAATATGAAGCACTTGTATCAATTGAAACACATTAAGTCATTTGTGACATCTGTTGGCAAGTTGACATTGATGTGCAAGTATGCTGATTATTTGAAGGAGTCTATACTAAGAACCGTAACTTCCGCTTGTTCAAGTCGTCCAAGTTTCATAAAAGCAATCCACTGGAGTTATCTGCACACAACAAGTACCTGCCAGCAGGGGGAGCCAGCGAGGAGTCGCTGTTCTATGACTCTTTGATAGCAAACATACAGTAAGCTACTCAGTTGATAGCATGTGTCGTGTCGTGAGAAAACAGGGCTTACTGCATGTGCGTAAAGTGTCTTTCCAGGACGACACTCGCTTTTATGGTATTTTCTGTTTCAAGGAAGTCTCTTACATAAATCCACTGTAGGAGGAAAGTTCTGTCGCGGATTAAACTGTACGGACTGCACAGGCTAATCTGGGACAACACTTTACGCACATGCATTAAGCCCTTTATCCCCACAACATGTCTCGTATGTATCTGTATATTATAATTTGGATGTGAATTGTCTATGCTTATTTGGCACTGTAAGCATGTATTTCCCAGATTTATGTGTCCTTTAGTTTGCATTTATTTTGATGAAAAAGTACTTTAAGAAAGACAAATGTAAAGTATTCTGCTATTGATATACATGAGGCATGTTGTGGGAAAAGCGGGCTTAATGCACATGCGCAAAGCAAAAAGTGTCTCCCCACATCAGCCTGTGCAGTCCGCACAGGCTAATCCGGGACAGCACTTTCCGTTTATGGTATTTTCTGTTTCAAGGAAGTCTCTTCTCAACCTAAATCCACTGTAGGCGGAAAGTATCGTCCCGGATTAGCCTGAGCACAGGCTGATCCAGGACGACACTTAACACATGTGCATTTGTTTTCCCATGACATGCCTAATATTTTAATTTGTTTTAATTTGTTGTAGCTGATACATTGAAAACAGTAGATAAGGTTTATTTCCATTTGTCATTGTTCGTTAGCAAGGTATTTGTATGTTTAAAGCAGATTCATAAATGTGTTTTGATAGGTACAGAAATAAGCTAAGAATCCTGGATTTTGCTGAAGAAACCGACTTCAAAGTAACTGCATGGACATGTGGACCTGCCAAAAGACAGCAGGGTAAGATTTTTTTCAACCCTTCATTGTGTTGGATCTCAACTTTAGGCAGATATGTTTCTGTTAGGTTATTATTTTCATGTATTTTTAGTAAATGTTATGCAAAACTATAGTATTAACTGCATTTTTAGCTCACCTGAGCATTATTGGTATAGGGAACCTCTCCTGCATCGTCCTTGGGCTGTCTTCCATGTGCCGTCAACAATTGGGTTCGTATTCATGCTGGAGACTTCACTTTTTATCCAATCTTAACCAAATTTGCACAGTTTGTGTATGACCAAAAACTCTTGGATGGGATTGTTATTGGGTCAGATCACACCAGTAACACTAGAGTTATTGCCCCTTTTTCATGCAAAAAAAGTGCAAAAATGCCTTTTTCCAACATAAAGACTTTATTTTCCATCCAATCTTAACCAAACTTTCACAGTTTGTGTATGACCATCAGATCTCAGCAGATGCCAAAAATGGGCCAGATGTTTCAAACACCAGAGTTATTGCCCTTTGTTTATTAAAAAACATATATACAAAAATTGACATTATTCAGGATAGAGACTTCATTTTTCATCCAATCTTCACCAGTCTTCCATAGTTTGTCTATTTGGATGAGATAACAGTTGAAGTCGAATATAAGCAAGATCGGACCAGAAACACGGGAGCTGTTGCTCTTTGTTTGTGAAAAAAATATGCAACAATGGACATTATTCAGGATAGAGACTTCATTTTTTATCCAATCTTCACCAATCTTGCAAAGTTTGTCTATGACCATAAGATTAAAAGTGAAGTGTTATATAAGCAAAATCGGGCCAGAAACACCAGATTTATTGCCCTTTGTTTGTGAAAAAAATATACAAAAATGGACATTATTCAGAACAGAGACTTCATTTTTCATCCAATCTGCACCAGTCATGCACAGTTTGTCTATGAACGTAAGACTATAGGTGAAGTCAAATATAAGCATGATCAGGCCAAGAACACCGGAGTTATTGCCCCTTGTATTTGGAAAAAAAAACAACAAGTTATCAATGATTGACTTGCACACACAATGTTTTATTCAATGTTGACCAAACTTACACAGTTTGCGTAAAAATTGATTGATAAAATTTGATTTCCAACAGTTGAAAACCTTGTATGCAGTTGTTTTTACATGCAATATTGATGGCTTCAGAGCCTGCATTAACATCATTTATCATCATTTGACAGAAAATTATCAAAGAAAAAGCAAAACTTTACCTTATAGAACAGCCATCGCAATTATCCAATTGCAACTAGTTCTCCAAAACTGTCTGCGAAAAATACATCAAAATGTACTGTTTCTGCATTTTCACTGACATAAGGAAAAGGTTCAGGTAAGAGTATCGAGAAAAATGATTTGAGAACCATTAGCAAAAACACCGCACATCCACAACCCAACTCGTACTTTAGTTAGCCCATTGCACTAACCGACTTTGCGTATTGTTAATATATCTTAATTTTCAAACCTGTCACAACAGTATGGCCTTGATCTGTACCAGTTCTCAGGCGACCGCTTTGGGCCATCATTGCCCTCCTGTTAATAGGTATGTAATTTAGACACAAAAATATAGATATTTTGGTGAAAATAATGTCACATTATTGAATATTCTGAAATACCCCCCCAATTTTTTTTTATTTACTTTAAGACATTACTATTCAGAGATGTTTATACAATAAGTCACAATATTGTTTGAAATTTCAGGTGAGACCACATTGGATGGCTATCACAAGTCCCCTTACCCAGAAGTGGATGAATACATAGCAAGCATCATCACAGAGAACGATAAAAGGGGCGTTATTAGGCACTGGACCTACTTTCAGCAGGGGGAACTACTTGTCTATGAAATTGCCAAGTACCGCTTCTGTCACAATATTGCCAGAGAACACAAGAGTAACAATATCATGTAGGCATGCGGATCATTTCATTTAACAGTCGTTCTACTGTTGGTCACACACACTTGAGTTCTCGTCATTTTTATTGTAGTCTTATTAAGTAAACAACACATTGGCTAAATAACCATAAATTATGATGTTTCAAGAATCAAAACTTTGTATGTTATGTTAACGAGAAACCAATGTATTGGTACATCAGTTTGATCTTTATATTAGTTTATTATGCTCCCCAGAGCATATAGTCGCCGCTTTGTCCTTCCTTCCGTCTGTCCGTCCGTCGCGTTTTCTTGTCCAGAGTATTCAATGAAACTTCATGGAAAGCTTCATTACCAAGAGAGGTCGTGCACTGAACCAGGAGGTTCCGCTTCAGTGATTTTTCTCAGAGTTATGGGACTTTGAGGATTTCTTAAATAAGCACTTAGTGCACAATTCTTGTCTAGTCTATTTCTACGCAACTACTGGCTGGAATTCAATGAAACTCTACAGGAAGCTTCATTACCCAGGGGAGGTGTGCACTGAACCAGAACGTTTCACTTCAATGATTTTTCTAAGAGTAATGGGACTTTGAAGATTTCTGAAATAAGTATTTGCCGTATTTATTCTATGTTTTCAGGCGCTTAAAAATAATTATTTTTTTCAGCGTCTGAATACTTAGATTCACAAAAAAATAATCGATCAAAATCTGTCCGAATACAACGATTCTGAAAAACGTTCAAGTCGTAAAAATTGCAAATAAGCTACGCACTTGTTTGTTTAGTTGTCTGCGGATATGGACTTTGTTTATAGCCGGAGGTGTTAATTTTTGACATGAGGTTGTTTATTGAAGCCATAATAGTGTCCCTAACTTGCTAATTGACATGCAGAATGGTGCTGCAATTTTTCGCAAGATGAAATTGGCAAACAATAGGAGAGATGTCTGTGATAAAACCTGTCTCTACCTATGAAAGGTTTTAGTAAACTTGTTGTTAATTGCCAAATATCGATTTAAAATATTTGTTTTTCGGGAAGTCATTTATCGTTACAAATGAAAATTCGCCCGTTGTATATACTTATATAGTTGACATACATTATCCGTCCGAAAACATATAATCACATTTTAATTTCTTTTCTGAAAGTGTCTGCAAATATAGAGGTGCAAAAAATATTTATCCTTGACTTGCCTAAGTTTGTGGATGTAAGACATTGTCAAATAATAAATTGACAAAATTATCAAAAGACAAAAGAGAAACCACTTACTCATTATCTTAGGTTTATTTTATACTGAAGTAAGTTTAAATCCATGAAAATTTCAAACAAATGGCTGAGCAAACGCAAAAACCCAAGTACTACGTCATTTTTGTTACGACAATTCTAGCACAATGTAAGTTCATGGATTTACGTCATCTCCAAATACAGCGCGTGCGTGTCAAGATGACCAAGACAATGCAACTTAGGCCAAGCAAAATTGTGTGTTTCATGTAAAAGAGCAAGTTAAATTAATGTGTTATAGGTGTAAAATACTTCCAGCTCATGATTAACTCATGGTCTACATAATATGGGAAGTATGGCAGTAGTAACAGATCCAATATGAATTTTGCCATGAATTCTATTTCTACAATGTTTATTCTGTAACTCCAAGGAGTTTGACACTATTGCCTACATGTTTATGCTTGTTTTTACACATTTAAAGACATTTTGCAAAACTTGAGAAGAATGTAGACACTATTTCTGTTTGACATGTTGGGGGTTCATCTCCAAATCCAGTTTTATTTTACAAGGGTACGAGTCAACATTCAATAAAATATTCTTGGTCTTAAATATCTCTATGAAAAAAGGATAACGAGGCTGTCAAAACGACATGTCAACAATGCAGACCACCTAAATTGTGTACTTTAATATGAAATATTTTACGAAATATGGGATAAAATATTGTTGGATTAATAGGATATTACACATTTTAGGTATTTTACATACCTAAATTTGTATTCAGGTTGAGTACTTGTTTAAACGGAGTATTTTATAACTAAATGTATTTTAACAAGTAGGTCAAGGTTACATCCGGGTGTTTAAATGGAAAGTTACCATGTTCTGTATATGTTTTTGGTTACGTAACAGAATATATGAAATCCACGAAGTTACATTATCCACGAACTTATCCATGCGACGGTATTTTTACAGATTTTGTGGGTGTCCGAAAACTAAGTGTGTCTGAAAACATATAATAAATCCGGTAGTGCACAATTTTTGTCCAATCTGTTTCTACACAACTACTGGCCAGATTTCAATTAAACTTTATAGGATGCTTTATTATCAAGAGGAGGTGTGCACAAAATCAGGAGGTTCCGCTTCATTTATTTTTCTAAGAGTTGTGGGACTTTGAAGATTTCTGAAATTAGAATATAGTGCACAATTCTCGTCTAGGCTATTTCTCTGCAACTACTGGCCAGAATATAATGAAACTGTATGTGATGCTTCTTTATCAAAATAAGGTGTGCACAGTACAGGTCGTTCCACTTTAGTGATTTTCCTTGGAGTTATGGGACTTTGAAGGTTGCTGCTCTTTAACTCGAGAACGGATTGAGCTATTATAATGAAACTTCATACATAGATACCTTATAGTGCGACCTCGCTTGGGATTGCATATGGGGTCGAGGTAACTGTTACTAAAAATAGAAAAAACGGTTTCTGCTCAATAACTTGAGAATGCATTGAAATTTTTTAATGAAACTTCATACTTAGATACCTTATATCAAGACCTCGCTTGGGATTGCATATGGGGTGGGTGGGGTGAAGGTCACTGTTACTAAAAATAGAAAACCGTTTCCGCTAAATAACTAAATAAGAATGCATTGATATATTTTTATGAAAATTCATACATAGATACCGTATAGCGGGGCCTCGCTTGGGATTGCCTATGGCGTGGGTGGGGTCAAGGTCAATGTCACCATAACTAAAAATAGAAAAACAGTTTTCGCTCAATACCTAGAAGACAAATTCAGATATTTTAATAAAACTTCATATGTAGATACCTTATTATATAGACCTCGCTTGGGATTGCATATGGGGTGGGTTGAGTCAAGGTCATCGTTTCTAAAAACAGAAAAGGGTTTCCACTCAATAATTTAAGAACGAATTTAGATATTTTAATGAAACTTCATATGTAGATACCTCATATTGAGACCTCGCTTGGCGATTGTATATGGGGTGGGTGGGGTCAAGGTCACCATTACTCCAAATAAAACAAACGGTTTACGCCCAACAGCTCAAGTGTGAATTAAGGTATTGTAATGTTACTTCAATTGTAGATATTTTATGTTGAAACCTCACTTGGGATTACATATGGGATAGATGGGGGTCAAGGATACTGTTTCTTTTTCTCTTACATAAACATACTTACGTTTAGGGTCAGTATTCTTAAATGCCCTAATGAATAACTAAAAAGGCTATTTCTTAACTTAAGTGTTACTTTAGTGCAATTCCTAACCATGACCTTCACATTGCATCTAAACTTTCTTTTATTATTGTGCTGACTTTTATGCATTTTATTTGAAAAATTTGGTTTTCGTGGAAGTTCCACGCTTCTTGTCTTACAGTTATGGGACTTTGATGATTGCTGAAATTAATATATATAGCACAATTCTTGTCTGGACTCTGCTCTTCTGATTGCTTCACCATTACTTGGCAAAGCACATTGGGGAGCATCCATCAGTTCACTGATATCCTTGTTGTTTATTGTAATTATGTTGTTTAATATCTTGCCCATTAAAAGTAAAGAAGTAAAGAAATATTGGATATGTTTCATGTTAACGCTGCAAGTTCATCACTCATTTGGTTATTTACTTTATATATTCAGGTTCATAGCAGATCTTAAGAGTGGGGTGTTCTACCAGAAGTGTCATGATCCAGACTGCAGTATGCAAAACTACAAGTCACCAGGTACGTTGTACTTGTAAAATATGTGTCTAGTTTTGTAACCTTTTAAATATAGCTTTAAAATGTAAGAACACACTAGACGTTAGTATATTTACTGATAGGGGATTATTGAGTAAGTTACATTTATGGTGTCTGATACATTGGGGTCATAAACTTGTTAGTGATATCACTTTAGAATTGATTGCTATTTTTTCGTGAACTATTTTTTTTGTGACCATGCAATCAACTAACATTTTTGTCAGGAATTTATTTTTATACCCCCATAAACAAAGTTTAGGGGGGGGTATATAGGAGTGATTTTGTCTGTCCTTCGGTCTGTTGGTTTTTGGTTTCTGGATGATAACTCAAGAAAGGCTTGACATATTCAAATAATTTTTGGTACACATGTGTAACATCATAGAATACAGGTCAAGTTCGATGTTGGTTACAAACCACTAAATTTTGACAAGAGTTATGGCCCCTTTTCGACTTAAAATTTCCTAAAAACATGATTTTCGGACAATTATTCACGAATGGCTTGACATATTCTAGTGTTTAATCGAGAAGGGCAGAGGGGCATGGCGCCTGACTTGGAAAAAGGGCATTTTATGCGTGGCGACATTGCTAAAAAGGGCACATTAGGTTATAATAGTATTTTTTCCTGAAGTAATATTTCAAACCACTAATACGTTTTAAATTACCTACTGATTTAGTTTACCAGTTGATGTTTATTCAGGTCAAATAATTAACACATTTTCATTTTACATTATTATTGCTTCATATTATTGTCAAGTTATATTATTGCAAAAATCAGACAATTTATTTATTATTCATAAGAATATGTGCAAATTGGACAATCATACATGAAAACTTATTGAAACTGTCAAACTAAAACTATTTATGGGCAAGTCAAAATCACGCTTATTAATGGTAGAAGTCGTATACCCTGGTACTATTTTTCATCTTTTTTTTATTGTAGGAAATATTTGTATTTTTACTTGTATGGTTTATATGTTGTTGATGACGACATTGCTGCTAATATTTAGATTAATGATGAAAAGCTTAGTCAGGATAGAAAATTTAGAAAACGCACACTGCAATCCGGATTGAATACAGTATCTGAATATGTTTATCCAAAATAATAGCTAGTTTGGCAATTCGTGTTTTTTTTAAGGATTTTTGTTAATGATTTGAAGAAATATTGTATACACATGTATTTTTGTCATAATAAATGATAAAAGACCACATTGAGTCTACATTTATATGCTTTCTGCCCTTTGTTATCATAAATATTGACGAAACAAAAACATGTTAGAAATTGCATATAAAAACGAGGCTGTTAAAAGCAGACGATTTACGCACATTTTATAACAAAATCAGCATGTTTTTATTGCAGGCCTATCTTTACACTAACTCGTAAGCTGACTGCCCCTACTGCTGATCTTATCAGTTGGTCACTGATTTATATACCATCTTATGCCATCACTAAGGGCCCTCATTAAGGGCAAAACAGTCGATAGATAAGAGGGCACGAGGCGCTACTTGCCTTTGAAAAGGGCAGGGTGGCGGAACAATAAAGGGGCATGGCGCGGCGCCGCACTGATTAGGTCTAGATAAAACACTATATTCAAATAATTCTTGGTATACATGTGTAGCATCATACAATATGGGTCATGTTCGACTTTGGTTACAAACCACTAACTTTTGACACAGTTATGGCCCTTTATTTGACTTAAATTCCCTAAAAACATGGTTTCCTGACGATAACTCAACAATAGTTTGACATATTTAAATTATTATTGGTACACACGTGTAGCATAATAAAATACAGGTCACGTTCCAGTTTGGTTACAAACCACTAAATTTTGACACAGTTATGTTTTTTGACTTAAATTCCCGAAAAACATGGACAATAACTCATGAAAGGCTTCACATATGTAAATTTTTTTTGGTACATAGGTGTAACATCATAAAATACAGATCAGTTTCAACTTTGGTTACAAACCACTAAATTTGACAGAGTTATGGCTCCTATTGACATTAAATTTTTCCAAATATACTGTTGACCATTCACAAATTAAAGCATTCTCTCTCTGTCCAGTTTTTTCGAATGGATGGCATAGTTTTGTGACAAGGCCATATTGTGGGGGTATATCTGTCACTCATGTGACAGTTCTAGTTGTAATAGCGGGAAAATTTCCATGCAATGCCTTCAGTTGATCCAGGTATAAACTGGCATTCAGATTTGATTTGTTTTGATTTCAGAGTGGCCACTTCCTCGGTCAGTCCTTCCAGCCAGTTATTTTGATGACCTTGACCCCAGTGACCTTGAGTCAGATGACCTTGAACTGGGCAATGACGAACTTCTCAACTCCACTTTAGACCTTGAAAAAGAATACGAACTTGCACAGAACATAAGTATGGGTAAGTTAACTACTGGTGTGTTATCAAGTTTTATGTAGAAAAATGTGTAGCCAAATGAAATTTCTTAACTAAATGCTGAAATGTGTAGCTTCTGGCTAACCAGGCAAATCGCAGAGCGAGCCCTGATGATAAAAATGGGTTGTTTTACTTGCAGAAAACGAAGCAGATGACACAAATGAGGGCATAGAAGGTTCCGAAGTTTAATTCTCTCATGGTGAAATTGAAATGTTGTGACAGATTATCTGTATGCATATAGTAGTAGCAAATAAGCATCACCTTCATTGACATATCTAGAGTGTTGATGTCTTTTCAAATATACAGATCAACAGATATGGATTTTGTCAGAATTGAGTATTATCCCATCATTTTGAGTACATCAGTTGAGTACAGAGTGATTTGAGTTCTTGAGATTATGTTACCCCTTATGATTAACTTTAGATTGATGGAAATACTTAAATTAAGGTAAACAACCGTAACACACAAAAATTTAGTGAGGCATTCTGCCATTATACAACCATCGTGTGAATGATGCGATACAATTACAGGTCAAAAAACATTTCGCTCACGATGAACACTCATATTTTTCACTATTTGACTATCAGTAATTCTGTGGTTGACCAATCTTTTTAAAATCTGATGTTTTGCAGTATTCTGTATGCATTTTGTCGCTCATCAAATGTAAAATTAATTGAGATATGGTGTTTTAGAATAGGGTATTTACACAAATACATGTACTCTCCCTATCCATATGCTCTGAATATGTACTGTGTTAATCATGTGCCAAATAGAATGAATTTGTATGTCCATTAATGGAATAAAATATGACGTTGCACTGAAAACAGCAAGTATCCTCTGTATTGCTTCCGACTCTAGATAAATCTGTTGCTGTGTATTATGAAAATTCTTAGCAATATGCATGGACAATAATAGTTAGCAATTAGTTCTTCTGGTTGCTCAGAATAGATATTCGAGTTTTGTTATATATTCTGGGCAAATTTTATCATCTTTTTTAAATAATTATATAAGCAAAAACATGTAATTTTGTGCTTTTAACTTGACCTCGTCTTATAAATTTGTTTTGTGTTCAAGAATGACCATTTGCAATGTAAAGTGTTATCTTCAATACTTTTTAGTATCATGCAGTATATTTTTCTTCTTTTTCCAGTCAGACTGGTTGTTCATTCCTCTGGTTCATATTTGATAATGTTTACAAATTTGACCAGCATTTGATTCATATTTCATTATTTGTAGCAATGCATAGTGTTTATTCTGGAAAGCTTACATGTACATTAATTTTTATTTTTGATACAATAATTGTTTGCTGCGTTTAATTTGACTGATATGACCAAAACAAAATGTGTGCACATTCATGTTCCAGTATGTACACATGTTCTCAATATACAAATGCATTTTGTAAGATTTTAATATTGATGCATTATATTTTGTTTGTGATGTGCTTCATTAATGATTGTGTCAAGTAGTTTTTACAAATGCATGTATTTGTCATTTATTATTAATCTTTTAGAATGGCAACCGCAACATTTTAAAGGGTTCCGTTCTTTATCAGAATCCATTGAAGTGATAGATGTACGTTTATGTTAACCTTGTAGTTTAGAAAAAAATAAGTATATTATGCAAATGTTTCTATGTGTATATTTTGCACATTCACTGCAATGTACTAGATTTATAAATGGTCTGTTATACCCCTGTCACACTATACTGCGTTTCCACTGTGTTGGCCCGGCGCTGTGTAATTTTCCAGAGATCGCAAGAAAAATCTGATATTGTTCGTGAAGATTGAGATGTCACGGCTTCCTCACAGCGACCAAGGCCTTGCTACGGAGCTCTCATGGCGTTCTATTGCCTTCCTCCAGAGTTCTTGTTGGCCATTATCTGCGCTCTCACGGCGCTTCCACTGCATGCACTGTGCCTTCTCGGCACTCACACTGCGCTGACGGCGTGTTGAAGACGTTTGTTTGCACTACCTATAAAACAAAGTTGTTCGTTTTTGTCATGCAAACGCCGATGGACGCAGTAGAAGTGCCTTGGGAGCACAATGATCGATGTGACAGCTCTGTACAGTCGTTGTAAAAGCGCAGTAAAATAAATAACACTGTATAAGCGCCGTATAAGCGCGGTAGAGAACGCTGTACAATCTCCGTGCAAGCGCCACCGACAACCGCAGTGTTCACACTGTGACCTCTACGCGCCTGCAGAGCTCCTGTGGCGTTGTGAAGTGACGGTACTCCGCTGCTATGGCAACCTTACGGCGACCCCACTGCGCTCTTATCAGAACGCCGAGCGATGGCGTTTGTTTTGTGCATGCTCAAAGTGCGCGCCGTTTCTTGGCGTTCCATGCGATCCCAATGAAATCATAATGAACATGTAGTTTGTTAAGTGAATAAAACGGAATGAATGTTGTCTGGCTAGAGTTTGTATTGTTCAGAATGCCTCGATTATTTTACATGATTACATGTATGTACAACAGATGTATTATTAGTGTTTCTCGGGTATAATTGTTTCAATAAAGGGTGGAAATAATTGTATACTTGTTTGTGTTAAACAACTGACAGGGATATACATTTGACACATACATTGATATTAAACGCTCAACTAAACTAAACCAAACGATATACATGTCGCATTTGTAGAACATTTTCAGACTTTAAAATTTGTTTCAACTGCAATTTCTTTAATATTTCAATATAATATGCACATTAGTAAAATATAATAAATGATGGGGCAAATGCCAAAAGGAGATGTGTTTAACATTACTTGTTAATTTGTTTTGTGAAAGTTTAGATGGTGACCACTGTTTTGGGTGTAAAATTAAACAGGGTCAGAAGTCTCAATACCTTTCTTTGTTAAAGGTACCTATTCAGATTGGAAAATTGACAATGTTCAATGTTGTTTTGTTTTGTCATGGAAATATAGGTTCACCTATTTTCACTGTGTATATGCAACTTTTATTATGGCCCCCACCCCCCCATCGAAGATGGCGGGGTATATTGGTTTGCTAATGTCGGTCGGTCGGTAGACCACTTTCGTTTCCGCAAAGTTTAACAGTTTTCATCTGATCTTCACCAAACTTCATGAAAATAGTTATGGCCATAATATCTAGGTTAAATTCGATAATCTGCCAAATCACTTATGGAATTGTGGAGTTATGGCCCTTGAATTATCTGAAATTGGCCTTTTCAGCCGTTTCCACTCTCTTAAGTTAAAACGTTTTCAGCCAATCTTCACCAAACTTCATGAAAATGTTTGTAATAATAAATCTAGGTCAAATTCAATAATCAGCCAAATCGCCAAAGTAATTGTGGAGTTATGGCCCTTGAATTATCTAAAATGAGCCATTTTAGCAGTTTTCGTTCTTGAAGTCCAACAGTTCATAGCCGATCTTCACCGAATTTGGTGAAAATCTTTGTGGGCATATTATCTCTGTTAAGTTTGATAATCAACCAAATCGTTAGGCCCTTTATTATCTAAAATTAGCCCGTTTAGCTATTTTAACCTAGAGGGGCATAACAAACAAACAGCTCTTGCTTTTTTGTTGAATGAATTGTGTATTAGTCACTCAATAGCTGATTTACAACTCATTGAAAACAACAAAAGTAGTGTTTCCAATGTACTTGATATGGCAGTATTTACAAGAAACCATTGATGTTTCATGTACTTTCATGTACATTTAAATGCAACAAATACAATTATAGTCAAATATTTTATTTTCAAGATCATCGCATACCAGGAAAATTATCATAAAAGCTATCCCTAACAATCATGCACCATCTCGATCATAAATCTACACATTTAACATTGTATTATTGCTGGAAGTCATCGTTTAAACAAACAAGACACACATGATGACTAAATTTGAATTAAGCATTGCACCATGGCTACAAGAGTTCTCAATCTCAAACTTAATCTTAATTTGAGCGGTGTCGTGGGAAAACCGGACTTAATGCACGTGCGTAGTGTCGTCCCGGATCAGCCTGTGCTGCACAGGCTGATGCGGGATGACACTGCGCTTTTATGGTATTTTATATTTAAAGGAAGTATCTCTTCTAAACATAAATCCACTGTAGGCGGAAAGTGCCGTCCCGGATCAGCCTGTGCGGATTGCAAAGGTAGTTCTGGGACGACACTTTACGCACATGCATTAAGCCCGGTTTTCCCACGACATGCCTCATTTAAAATATTGACCAATGACATTCAAAGTCAAAATTAAACAAGTAATTTTATTGGGCAATATTTTATGTTGAGACTAAGATTGGGATTGAGAACTTCCATAGAGCCTGGTAGAAATTTCAAATATGAGCAAAAATCAACATGAAAACACTGTATTATGTGAAGTTAGAATAAGACATAAAAAATAGAATGGACATGAAATGTTTTTTTTTTTCACATAAAACTGCTGTTGGTGGTGTGATTGTTATATTTTGTCAATAATTATGGTATTATTTGCATTTTCCATAACTCTTTCATTAAAACTCTTTGACTGTTTTTATTTTATTTAAAAACTGTGTTCATGCATGCATGGACACATATTATATTGTGAAAATTTTGTAAATGCATACAAGTATACAGTTTTGTAGTAAAATCAATTTTATTGATGCAATTATATATGCAAGAGTGTATTACACTAATAACTCTGCTAAATTTTATAATTACAAATGGTTAACTGCGTATTAAACATTGGTATAATAAAACAATTTATTCTATATTCTATGTTTGATGTCTTATTCTAACTTCACATAAAGTGTGTTATGAACTTTAAAATTCCTCCCATAACGAAGAAAAATGAAGTTCATTTAATCAAGGGAATTATTAGATACCATAACAATACAGAATACCATACACAACCATGCATTTTCATACTCTGTTCAGAAGCACCGTTATACAACCCATTTGCCCTTTCAACAGAACAATCTACAGTTTATTTGAATAACTTAGAACAGCGTTTATGGAACGGCATGGACAGCGAGGTACAAAACATAAATAATTATCTCACTGGAAAAAGCATGGTCCCAATAAGTAGCATTGTAATGTTGAAACAAATTTAATTTTCTCTATGCACTTTATGGCTTTAAACGTACACATTCCACATAGTTTCTTGTTACGGCAAAAGCAAAAAACATTTTTCTCCTGATAATCTAAGACAAGTACAAGTGTAAGCTCTTAATAATGCAATTAAATGATGCAGATTTGATACTCTAGTCTAGTGAGATTTTGGGAAACCAGTTGGGTCAATTAATAAATATATTGAACAAATAAAGTATATGTAACTCCTTTAGAAGGAAAATAATTGGTTATAGGCTGAACTAAGAATGGTTTCTTTTATCCATTAAATCATCTTTTTAACAATGATTGCACAAAATATAACTTCAACGCGTACATTTTCACTAACAGATGCTGTTATGTTTCATCTTCATCTTCTATATCGACATCGTTCAAGTCGTCATCATCATCTTCAACCTGTAAAAGAAACATACAGCATTAACGTTGAGTTAAATACAATATCAACGTCTCATTCATCACCCTGAGGTACAGACAGTGCATTGTATATTCTCCATCCAACAGACATCACAAGCACACATGTATAGGTCCCCCACAATTTCATTAGACACATTCTAGTGACATAGCCCTTCGAATAGGACTACAAAAAATCTCAAGCGTTGTTGTCAATGAACGCATTTATTACATAAGAGCTTAGATTTTTCATTGGTTATTTCTTCATAATAAACCAAAAGTTAAGTTTATGAATGTTTATACAGATTGGAAGACATTTCAGATGGGACTGAATTCAAGTTTATGAATGTTTATACAGCTTGGAAGACATTTCAGATGGGACTGAATTCAAGTTTATGAATGTTTATACAGCTTGGAAGACATTTCAGACGGGACTGAATTCAAGTTTATGAATGTTTATACAGCTTGGAAGACATTTCAGACGGGACTGAATTCAAGTTTATGAATGTTTATACAGCTTGGAAGACATTTCAGACGGGACTGAATTCAAGTTTATGAATGTTTATACAGCTTGGAAGACTTTTCAGATGGGACTGAATTCAAGTTTATGAATGTTTATACAGCTTGGAAGACATTTCAGATGGGACTGAATTCAAGTTTATGAATGTTTATACAGCTTGGAAGACATTTCAGATGGGACTGAATTCAAGTTTATGAATGTTTATACAGCTTGGAAGACATTTCAGATGGGACTGAATTCAAGTTTATGAATGTTTATACAGCTTGGAAGACATTTCAGACGGGACTGAATTCACCTCCCCATTCTTAGACTTAAGACTTAAAAATAAAGAATACTCTTAAATTTGTTCTAAGGCCATTAACTGTAATCTTGGTATTCACTAACTAATATATAGAGGATATTTGTTGATTTCCATGTAAGATCGTATTTGATTTCATGAGTGTTCATAGAAAATATGTATTTTCTATGATCACATTTTCTTTTTATTTTATGCTTTTGGACAATAAATAAATAAAATTGCACGCGATAAGCTTAAACGTCACAAGTTCGTGTATTCTGACCTTAAACGTCACAAGTTCGTGTATTCTGACGTCATAGATGATCCCAAATCTGTCACTCGATAGTATGGTGGGAAAAAACCTGCAATATTTTGTGAGTCGTCGCTAAATTATAATTTTGTTGAATTTTATAATGTGTTTTATGTAAACACATGCATGTACATACTGTACATGTATATAAATTTGCCTAGGGTTGTAAACCACTACTTGTAGATCGATGCTATTTGTGGGAAAATAGTCCGTTTTATGTTATATTTTCACTGCAGTGAAAATATAAAATCTTATATTTTCACTGCTCGAACAGTAAAAATATAAAATTCTATTCCACCAATAAACTTCGATATTTCACTGAAAAGCATTTAATAAAATAACATTCTTAATTAAGAATGATTTGTCAATGACATTTATGACATTGGTACTAGCATTTTTGTGAACACGAAATTATTTTTTCTTGAGTTGAAGTCTATCCTTTATTCTTGAGTCTAAGAATGGGTTGGTGAATATTGTCCCTTTCAGTTAAATGCAAATTTACCGTGCACATGTACCTAACCTTACAATTTGTCACAGATCTGTTAGTCAAAATGAACCTATAATTATGTATTGTTATTAAAATTCCGTTCGAAATTACCTCAAACTGACACCAAAGGACATTTACCAAGTGTGAATTGAAATATGAAGTTTCATAAGCGGAAATATGTATAGACATTTTCATCTTTTAAATAAATTTTACTAACATAAAGTTATTATCTATCTTACAACATGTGCATACCAACTGATCACTCAACAACATGCAGAATTGAAGTTAATCAACCAATGACAATTTTGAGATCAAGGGGAATGGACAAACATATTTTGTACAAGTAGGCAGAGCAACAAAATGGTGAAAGTAATTTGTCAGCATGACAGATTGTGCATGCATAAAGAAAACACTGGGTCATTCAAGAAAGTTCAATATGTCTGGAAAACTTCTCAATTAATCTTTTACTCCCAGGGGTTTGAAAAAAGATTTCTTTTATAAAAATAAGAAAATAATGTTTACACATTGATAAAAGAAATAAACATATTTACAAAAAACGTAAAATAAGTTTTGCCATGATTTCAAACAATAACCATGTTAAAAAATAATTACCGATTTAATTTTAGAATTCAATCAAGCCATTTCATTCTGTGTATTTGGTACCCATAAAGCAGATAAACACTCGAGAATAGTGTTTTCAAGAAATGAACCTTTACACTTGGATGACGTCTACAAACCTGTGTTATGTATACATAGATGCGTCGATTTTTTTGAACTAGTACCAATTATAATAGGAAATATTATAGTACTCTTAACTTTAGTAATTTTTAATTGTATCATTTGAAAACATGGATAAAAAATAAAGCAAAATGACGAGGAACACAAAACAGACAAGCTGGGCATTGACAAGGATGAATTAAATGGTTACCTCTTCAAGCTGAAGAAGAAGCACACGAATAGTTAGAAAATGAAAGATATTTAAATTAAAATTTAATGCAATACTGCTGTTAATATGCAATCAGCTGCGTGCCCACTCAAGCTGAGTAACAAACATTTACAGAAATAGAATACACTCAACAAAAGTTACAACGCACCAAATGGAAATTGTTTCATTTTCTTTATTTGTAAGAATGGTGAACACAAAATGCTTTCGTATTTATTCCAATATTTTTATATGAACACATGCATGTATAACTCAAATAATCATAGCTGACATTTCACGCTGAAATTCTTATAAATAAATCAATTTGGTGTGTTATAATGTTTGTTGAGTGTATTTACCCAGGGAAACAATTGTGTTATAACATAATACAAAATTCTACCAGTCATGAAAAGGATCCTTCAGTTCATACATGTACATAAAAGGGTCGTGTCTAAGTTATAACTAAGAAACAAGCATTAAAAGCCAAAGCCATGTTTTTTGATAATCTCACTTTCAAATCTTTTCCCAGACCATGTGTCTCATTATCAAATAATTTCATAAATTTAAGTAGTCAATGGCAACTGTACACACTGTATGCCTAATGGAAAGAATACAAAAATAACATCCATCTGAAATGAAGAACATGAAATCATGACGAAGCAAAACTAACTCTTGTCTTTACCACTACAAGTAGCTGAATGAGATTTTTAAGAACTACATGTATGTTTCATTGACCAATCCTAGCATATTTCACAGCACTCTAAATCAAAGAGAATGAACACATTTAGGAAAATTTCACACCAATCCTAGCGTAGTTCACATCACTCAAAATGCTAAATCAGAATACATAAAGAGAAAAATTTCACAACTAGACCACTAATAGCCTTAGCAATTCACTGCAATCAATATGCTAAATCAAAATACATAACGGGTCAAATTTCACTATTTTCACATTCAGACCAACAACCTCCGCACAGATATTTGACTGGTTCCAAGCATAGCTCTAATCAAATGCCTGCCGTCCTAACAAACAACGTGATGATGATCGATTAAAGTCTTTGACAATATTAATTATGGTTTTAATTAGTTATCTTCTTTTCCTTTTTTCATTATTGACTGCAAACGATATACAAAAAGTCCAATTATGTAGAAAATTGCAATGAGTTGCATTAAATGAATAAAAGTTACAAACACGTAATCCTCCAGATCAGCAAGGACTTTACTTGTGACGGCAGTGGTTACTGTTAACCAAAAGTGGAAGTAACTGCTGCATGGAGTTTGCTGGACCAATACTGGCCTACATAACACACTTCAAATTGCAACTAGAAACCCTGTCAGACGTCACCCACCTCCTGTCCGAGCTCCCTGAGGTTCGTCTTGTACTTGTCGATCTTGCTGTCCTGGTCGGCCAACAACACCAGTAAGTCTTCCTGCTCCTTCTTGAGCGTGTCCAGCTCATCGTTAACCCTCCCCTTCTCTGCCTGTTGTCTCGACACCTCGTCCTCTAGTTTCTGTAAAAGTATTCATAAACAAAGCATATATAAAAGTATTCATAAACAAAGCATATAACATGTAAATAAGCTGATTTTTGTCGTGGGGAACTTATAACATATGAAAATCTGAATGATGTTTTCATAAAAAAATCTTTTTTCAAATTTTAATAAATAACTTAAGTATACATAACATTAAAAGCACAAAGCATATTTATAGCCTACAAACTACAAATAATAGCAACCCCGGTGCGAAATAAATTATTTGAATTGTCCAATCTAACTTAGTTAAATTACGCAATTATTAAATAAAACATTTTCTTAAATCCCCGTCACTGTTGTTAAAATTAATCAAACACTTCTACAAAAACATAAAGAGGTAAAATATTCTTACTTTTATTTTATCAGCTAAATTAAGATTTTCTTCATTTGCTTTTTTAAGGCGTTCTAGTAGACTGTTTTTATCCACTGTCAATTTTTTAACTTCCCCTGAGAGTGACTCGAATTGACTGGCATCATCTGCTAAATTATTACTGGTTAATGACTGAAAGAAGAATAGAAACAAATCCTTTGAGATTTGTAGCAACCCTTACAATTCATTGTTAACAATTGTGAAAATCATGAAATACATATGAGGCGCGTCATGGGAAAACCAGGCTTAATGCATGTGCGTAGTGTCGTCCCAGACTAGCCTGTGCAGTCTGCACAGGCTAATCCAGGACAGCACTTTCCGCTCTTATGGTATTTTCTGTTTCAAGGAAGTCACTTCTAAGCATAAATCCACTGTAGGCGGACTGCACAGACTAATCCAGGACGACAGTTTACGCACATGCATTTAGCCCGGTTTTCCCACAACGCGCCTCATATGATTCTGTAAATGTCTGGATAAATTAATACAGAGTTCACCACACCTCCTACATGCATAATGTCTTAAGTATAGCTTGGACACAATAACCTGACACTGACCTTTATGCATGAATATGTACATCTATCAAAATGAATATATTAGTTGCCGTAATGAAATCCAGTTAAATTGATTTAAGAGTGTTCCACTGAAAAGACAGTTGTGGCATAAGTAAACACTTAAAACACATGGACAAACATATCCCAATAGAAATGCGGGAAAAAATTTATGGTAATAAAGTGTCAGGTCAGCTGCATGTATAACAGCTGGGGGACAATAATTTATGTCTCATCTAAATTAAATCATTACTAGACTATTTACCATATCTTTTAGCTGCGTTTGTAATGACCCACACTCTGAAGTGACCCTATGAATCTCGGCGTCTTTATTGCTAACTTGAATTCTAAGTTCGTGTAATTCAGTGTTAAGTCTGTTCACAGTCTGTTGTAACACTGCCGTTTCACTGGGGTTATTTTCCTTGTCCTCATCGGCAAGTTCATGTGCACTCAACCTCGCCTCCAGCACTGATAGGTTAGTTTTCTATCGATAAATATGAAAAACTATGAAGATTTGAGGCGCGTCATGGGAAAACCGGACTTAATGCATGTGCGCAAAAGGCACTTTCCGTCTACAGTGTATTTATGTTTAGAAGAGACTTCCTTGAAACAGAAAATACCATAAATACCATAAAAGCGGAAAGTGCCGTCCTGGATTAGCCTGTGCGGACTGCACAGGCTAATCTGGGACGACACTTTACGCACATGCATTAAGACCGGTTTTCTCACGACGCGCCACATTTTATGAAATGTTTCTAAACTAGTCCACTATAATGCATTGCTTTGTAAAATAACTTCATGTTTGAATACCCACTACAATATTTGTTCTACAACCACGATCAATTTAAGCTGTTAAAATATTGAAATACCGGTAATAATAATAATTTATTACTACAGTAAATATTTAAGTTTGTATATACGATAGTTCTCCTAAATAGTAAATACTGTTTGTTTTCATTTTAAATATATAAAATATGTACAATTACTTAAGAATCAAGTTAAGAAAAGTAATCTAGTCTTCACTGGCGAATATCATTTTTTATGTCTTGCAAAACAAACATCTGAACAAACTTCCTGTGCAAACATGGTGTTGTTTTTTCGTACCATTTTTTCTATATGTGAATCTTTTTCTACAAGCTGCAAGTTAAGGTTTTGTAGTTTCTCGTTTAATTGTTTTACTTCCTCTTCTTTACTCAAGTCTGACGATGACTTTGAACCTGCAACCGAGAGACAAATGTTTTTGATAAAACAGTAGTTTAGACGTATCTATCAACCATAATGTACACAGTATAAATAACTAGACAAACAGTATACATGTACTTGATCAATGTTGCTGAAAAGTGTTAGTTACTGCTAATATATGATTCAATACGTGTAAATTCAATTTTCATGAATAACTTGGTACTCAAAACTACTAGTGTTCACAATAAAGGTAGAATATCATGCTCAAATGATTTTAATTACAATCATGTTTTTCAAATTTATTATAAACCGCAAACTACTCTTGGTATAGCCCATTAATGCCAGAGTGTAACTGACCGTACGGCGACATTTCATTGACAATGCGTTTAGCCATTCAGAAAGCTGGGATTTATTTGTACGACAGAGCAGCCTTCCAGTAAAAAAAAAATTTGTATACAGTTACTGTCAACAGTGTCTGTTGGTGTTTGATTGAAGTAGGCGTGATTTATATAGTGTATCATGGTCCATTGTACTGTCAACGGTATGTGTTGGTGTTTGATTGAAGTAGGCGTGGTTTATATAGTGCATCAGGGTCCAATGTACTGTCAACAGTGTCTGTTGGTGTTTGATTGAAGTAGGCGTGGTTTATATAGTGTATCATGGTCCATTGTACTATCAACAGTATGTGTTGGTGTTTGATTGAAGTAGGCATGTTTTATATAGTGTATCATGGTCCATTGTACTGTCAACAGTGTCTGTTGGTGTTTGATTGAAGTAGGCGTGTTTTATATAGTGTATCATGGTCCATTGTACTATCAACAGTGTCTGTTGGTGTTTGATTGAAATAGGCGTGGTTTATATAGTGTATCATGGTCCATTGTACTGTCAACAGTGTCTGTTGGTGTTTGATTGAAGTAGGCATGGTTTATATAGTGTATCATGGTCCATTGTACTATCAACAGTGTCTGTTGGTGTTTGATTGAAGTAGGCGTGGTTTATATAGTGTATCATGGTCCATTGTACTATCAACAGTGTCTGTTGGTGTTTGATTGAAGTAGGCGTGGTTTATATAGTATATCAGTCAACTCTGCAACTAATAAATAAATGAACCCTATCCCTCCCAGCCTTTGGTAGCCTCGAGGACAGCATAATTGCAACTAATGAACATAATCTCTCCCAGCCCATGTCACCTTTGGTAGCCTTGAGGAGAGCGTTCTGGTCTCGGAGTTGCTGTATCTGCTGCGTGGACTCCTCCAGGTGTCGCTGAGTCCGACTGTGCTCCGACCGTAAGGCCTCCAGTTGTCGCTGCAGCTCATGCAATCTGTCATCCTGAACAAAAAATATGACCTTTGAACCTTTGAACTCTCGTCTTCCAAAAACATTTTCCAAGGCAGAACAAGAGAATATGACCTTTAAAACTATGAACTTTGGTACAGCGTACTCTCTTAAAACCGAACTCCCTATAAACAAATTGACCTCTGTAAACCGAACATGTGTGACAATCTGATTAGGGGCAACAGTCCGACATCATATTAGGACTCCAGATAAGGGTGTTCAGTCGCTAAATAAATGGGTATTGCCTATAAAGTGTGAACAACAAACAGTATGTTAATAGGACTGTTTTGATTTGTTTAGCAAATATTTAAACATTTTACAAACAATTTATATAACTCAGGTAATAACTAATAATGATGTAATAATTATTAATGATTACTTTAATTAAAACATAATTGGAATAATGTTGGTCGAATTAACAGTCTATCAAAGCAATCAAAACAATGTTGAGCAGAACCGGCTTTCTTGAAAGAAATGATAGAGTATTTATGCTCGATGTTACTTCATTTTTCTGCAAAGTTAGTACAGTGTTAAAATGTCTGAGCCACCTTCTAAACGTCGACAGGTTTAATTAACTCTCGAAAACAAAATAAAATTTATCAGTGATGCAGAATCTATCCCCAAACCCTCGCTTAAGATTCTGAGTAAAAAGTATAGAGCAGGCAGGTCTACAGTTAGTGACATAATTCTTCAAAAATCTACTTACAGTGAACAGTGGTAGAAAAATGCTGCGCGAAAGAAATGTCGTTTCGGAAATGCATGTAAATTTGACAAACTTAACGATCTGGTTGATTTCAAAATGTGTTGTATGTTATAATAATGCATTACGTTTTAAATTAGTACTGTCATAAAACGCCATATTTGAATATATCTGAATGAAACGAATAAATTAATATAATCTATATGCATTATTGTATTTTGCCTCAAACCCTCAGTAAACCGGAACTCCCTGAAAACCGAACATTTGGTCCGGTCGGTGTTCGGTATAGAGGGAGTACACTGTATTCCAACAATATTTTCCAAATCAGAGCAAGAGAATATGACCTTTGAACCTCAAACTCTCGTCTTCCAACATTTTTAATGACACCTTTTGAGTATTTCATGAATTTTTGAATTACCTAAGAATTTAAATTGCTGTTCAGTCACAAGGACTACGTATTAAAATAAACTACTAACTGTCAACAACAGCTTATTTCAACAAATAGATACCTGCAAAAGACAGCAGTTAGAAGAGCAAAAAATACCTATTTTATTAACATTTGATTCAAGCAAAGTATAAACTCCCTGTCAATTCTTGTTACATGTTACTAAGGATACCGTCTACCGGTGTAATCCGAGATATTCCGATTATGGTCACGTGAGCAGGCACTTTTGCTCTGGATTGTTTACATTCGTTCCAGAGATTTTTGAAGCTTGATACTATCAAATATAATGTCGTATTTACGCATAAGTAAACCAAACCCCTGATTGTTTATATTTAAAAGATATTTTTTCAATTTTTTCATTCAATATTTTAACAGTTATCGCTTTTGTTTTGTTAAAATTCCGTAATTAAACCTGCCGTATTTGCATTATGTATACATTTGACGACGTCATTGAATATTTACTCCTGACGCGAGCGCTGTCGCGGTCACATTGTACCAATATTTGTGTTTGACATTTCAGTAACACTGATGGCTACTTTCTTCGTTCTCAGGTGAGTTTATTTTTATTTTTTAGTATCCTACAACGTATAAGGTGAAGCGTCGCCAGTATGATGTCTGTTTACTGGACAGAGCATTCCATGATGTGAAGACTAAAGAGATATTAGCGTACAAGGCAGCTAAGGTGTATGGTGTTCCTGAGTCAACTTTGAGAGATAGGACCCTTGGATTCCAACCTATTGGGGAAGAAAACTTGCCATATGCTGGACCAGGACCTCTCTTCACCAAAGCTGAGGAGGAGCAACTTGTAGACCACATCACATATATGTCACGAATTGGGTACAAGTATTTGAGACAAGAGTTCATGCACTTCGCCAAAGACTTTGCCATAAGCTTGGGGAAAAAAAACTGAAAATGACCCTCAACTGGCACCATCTTGGTACAAGGATGTCAAGAAAAGAAATCCTAAGTTGTCATTGTCCAAGCCGCAGAAATTGTCTATTTCGACGGCCAAGTGTACTTAGAGAAAGTGTTCAATAGTTATTTTGCAGAGCTGGAAAAAGTTGTGATAAACAACAACCTCCAAGACAAGCCAGAGAATATATGGAACATAGATGAGACCGGGTTGCAGACAGAACACAGTCCTAGAAAAGTGATGTGCCTGAAGGGAGAGAAGGCAAATGCGATCACATCCAACAGAGGTCAGAATGTAGCCATTATTGGAGGTGGGCATGCAGGTGGGGTGCGAATCCCCCCATTCTATGTCTTCCCAGGAAAGAGATGGAGAGATGACCTACTGGATGGGGCCACACCTGGGTCATGGAATCACATTTCATCAAGCACAATCCCACCAGTACCCACCCCGTTTTAGTCCTCTTTGATGGCCACAAGTCCCATGTTAACCTCATTCTTATTAACTGGGCACAGCAACACAATGTAGTATTCTTTGTGCTCCCACCACACATGTCACATGTTACACAACCACTTGATGTTGGGTGTTTTGGACCTTCGAAGAACACATACTACAGTGGGTACCAATGATACATGAGAAATAATCTAGGCTCGCAGGTAAACTGTTACAACATCGCGGCAAATTCCCTAAAGGCATACAACGTTGGAATCACACCAGACAATCTTGTATCCTCGGAATTTATCCTATAAATAGAAATGTACTAACAGATATCACACCGGCACATTAGAAGATATACAGTGAAAAAACACCTGAAAAATCTGATCCTTGATCAGAAAAAAGTAACTGTTGCAGTTGAGTTTACGAAAAAAATGAAAACACCACCGTCTGTTCAAGGAAATGTTCTATCCCCAACCAAGACCGTCTGTTCAAGGAAATGTACTATCCCCAACCAAGACCGTCTGTTCAAGGAAATGTACTATCCCCAACCAAGACCGTCTGTTCAAGGAAATGTACTATCCCCAACCAAGACCGTCTGTTCAAGGAAATGTACTATCCCCAACCAAGACCGTCAGTTCAAGGAAATGTACTATCCCCAACCAAGACCGTCAGTTCAAGGAAATGTACTATCCCCAACCAAGACCGTCTGTTCAAGGAAATGTACTATCCCCAACCAAGACCGTCTGTTCAAGGAAATGTACTATCCCCAACCAAGACCGTCTGTTCAAGGAAATGTACTATCCCCAACCAAGACCGTCAGTTCAAGGAAATGTACTATCCCCAACCAAGACCGTCTGTTCAAGGAAATGTACTATCCCCAACCAAGACCGTCTGTTCAAGGAAATGTACTATCCCCAACCAAGACCGTCTGTTCAAGGAAATGTACTATCCCCAACCAAGACTGTTCAAGGAAATGTTCTATCCCCAACCAAGACCGTCTGTTCAAGGAAATGTACTATCCCCAACCAAGACCGTCAGTTCAAGGAAATGTACTATCCCCAACCAAGACCGTCTGTTCAAGGAAATGTACTATCCCCAACCAAGACCGCACAACTGTCCGAAGTTCTGAAAGCGCTTTCTACACCAGCGCAGAAAAACCGTAAGAAAGTCAGGAGTATTGTCTTATCACCAATTCCAGGAACATCCGGATTAAACGCAGTAACACGTGAAAGCGATTCAGATGATGATGCTGTACCAGATCATGATTGTTGCTGTGTCTGCAAAAAGTTCAGTCCAGAGTCCATAAACATCTATCAGATGGACATTGTAAATTGGGGTCAGTGTTTCAAATGTGGCCACTGGACCAACTTAAAGTACTGTACAACTGTGTAAATTGGGGTCAGTGTGTAAAATGTGGCCACTGGACCAACTTAAAGTACTGTACAACTGTGTAAATTGGTCGTCAGTGTGTAAAATGTGGCCACTGGACCAACTTAAAGTACTGTACAACTGTGTAAATTGGTCGTCAGTGTGTAAAATGTGGCCACTGGACCAACTTATAGTACTGTACAACTGTGTAAATTGGGGTCAGTGTGTCAAATGTGGCCACTGGACCAACTTAAAGTACTGTACAACTGTGTAAATTGGTTGTCAGTGTGTCAAATGTGGCCACTGGACCAACTTAAAGTACTGTACAGCTGTGTAAATTGGGGTCAGTGTGTCAAATGTGGCCACTGGACCAACTTAAAGTACTGTACAACTGTGTAAATTGGTTGTCAGTGTGTCAAATGTGGCCACTGGACCAACTTAAAGTACTGTACAACTGTGTAAATTGGTTGTCAATGTGTCAAATGTGGCCACTGGACCAACTTAAAGTACTGTACAGCTGTGTAAATTGGGGTCAGTGTGTCAAATGTGGCCACTGGACCAACTTAAAGTACTGTACAACTGTGTAAATTGGTAATCAGCATGTCAAATGTGGCCACTGGACCAACTTAAAGTACTGTGCAAATGTGTGGGTTTTAAGGCGAGGCAGTCGGTTCTTGTGTCCTCATTGCTAAGGATATGCTGTTAGTATTTGGCAAGACTGTGATAGTTTTAGTCTGTGATAGAAATATATTGGATTTGTGAATTGATTACATGAGATAGTGTTCATATTATATACTTGTTTTCTGTTTATTTATCTGATTTTGATATATATATATATATATATATATATCATCCTGATTATACTTTGAAAAAAAAAACACCCAGATAAATCAAAGTCAAATATATTCAAAAACTATGTTTTTTGTTTGTCAATAATTACTTTCAAGCAAGTCATATAAACAAGAGGTTTAGTACAGCAGCTGATCATGAAACAAGGGAGATAATTACAGTTGCACCAGTAATGGGTATATTCGCCATTAAACAAATTGGCCGTCCCTAGGTTTAACAAAGAGGTCACTGTTGCACTTATGAACATATCAATTCCATGATGTGAAGACTAAAGAGATATTAGCGTACAAGGCAGCTAAGGTGTATGGTGTTCCTGAGTCAACTTTGAGAGATAGGACCCTTGGATTCCAACCTATTGGGGAAGAAAACTTGCCATATGCTGGACCAGGACCTCTCTTCACCAAAGCTGAGGAGGAGCAACTTGTAGACCACATCACATATATGTCACGAATTGGGTACAGGTATTCGAGAGAAGAGTTCATGCACTTCGCCAAAGACTTTGCCATAAGCTTGGGGAAAAAAATATGAAAATGACCCTCAACTGGCACCATCTTGGTACAAGGACGTCAAGAAAAGAAATCCTAAGTTGTCATTGTCCAAGCCGCAGAAATTGTCTATTTCGAGGGCCAAGTGTACTTAGAGAAAGTGTTCAATAGTTATTTTGCAGAGCTGGAAAAAGTTGTGATAAACAACAACCTCCAAGACAAGCCAGAGAATATATGGAACATAGATGAGACCGGGTTGCAGACAGAACACAGTCCTAGAAAAGTGATGTGCCTGAAAGGAGAGAAGGCAAATGCGATCACATCCAACAGAGGTCAGAATGTAGCCATTATTGGGGGTGGGCGTGCACGTGGGGTGCGAATCCCCCCATTCTATGTCTTCCCAGGAAAGAGATGGAGAGATGACCTACTGGATGGGGCCACACCTGGGTCCTCCGGGACAGTGTCAGAGTCTGGGTGGTCGAACTCGCAAGTATTCCTGGAGTACATGGAATCACATTTCATCAAGCACAATCCCACCAGTACCCACCCCGTTTTAGTCCTCTTTGATGGCCACAAGTCCCATGTTAACCTCACTCTTATTAACTGGGCACAGCAACACAATGTAGTATTCTTTGTGCTCCCACCACACATGTCACACAACCACTTGATGTTGGGTGTTTTGGACCTTTGAAGAACACATACTACAGTGGGTACCAATGATACATGAGAAATAATCTAGGCTCGCAGGTAAACTGTTACAACATCGCGGCAAATTCCCTAAAGGCATACAACGTTGGAATCACACCAGACAATCTTGTATCCTCGGAATTTATCCTATAAATAGAAATGTACTAACAGATATCACAACGGCACATTAGAAGATATACAGTGAAAAAACACCTGAAAAATCTGATCCTTGATCAGAAAAAAAGTAACTGTTGCAGTTGAGTTTACGAAAAAAAAATGAAAACACCACTGTCTGTTCAAGGAAATGTTCTATCCCCAACCAAGACCGTCTGTTCAAGGAAATGTACTATCCCCAACCAAGAACGTCTGTTCAAGGAAATGTACTATCCCCAACCAAGACCGTCTGTTCAAGGAAATGTACTATCCCCAACCAAGACCGTCTGTTCAAGGAAATGTACTATCCCCAACCAAGACCGTCTGTTCAAGGAAATGTGCTATCCCCAACCAAGACTGTCTGTTCAAGGAAATGTACTATCCCCAACCAAGACCGTCTGTTCAAGGAAATGTTCTATCCCCAACCAAGACCGTCTGTTCAAGGAAATGTACTATCCCCAACCAAGACCGTCAGTTCAAGGAAATGTACTATCCCCAACCAAGACCGTCAGTTCAAGGAAATGTACTATCCCCAACCAAGACCGTCTGTTCAAGGAAATGTACTATCCCCAACCAAGACCGCACAACTGTCTGAAGTTCTGAAAGCGCTTTCTACACCAGCGCAGAAAAACCGTAAGAAAGTCAGGAGTATTGTCTTATCACCAATTCCAGGAACATCCGGATTAAATGCAGTAACACGTGAAAGCGATTCAGATGATGATGCTGTACCAGATCATGATTGTTGCTGTGTCTGCAAAAAGTTCAGTCCAGAGTCCATAAACATCTATCAGATGGACATTGTAAATTGGGGTCAGTGTTTCAAATGTGGCCACTGGACCAACTTAAAGTACTGTACAACTGTGTAAATTGGGGTCAGTGTGTAAAATGTGGCCACTGGACCAACTTAAAGTACTGTACAACTGTGTAAATTGGTCGTCAGTGTGTAAAATGTGGCCACTGGACCAACTTAAAGTACTGTACAACTGTGTAAATTGGTCGTCAGTGTGTAAAATGTGGCCACTGGACCAACTTATAGTACTGTACAACTGTGTAAATTGGGGTCAGTGTGTCAAATGTGGCCACTGGACCAACTTAAAGTACTGTACAACTGTGTAAATTGGTTGTCAGTGTGTCAAATGTGGCCACTGGACCAACTTAAAGTACTGTACAACTGTGTAAATTGGTTGTCAATGTGTCAAATGTGGCCACTGGACCAACTTAAAGTACTGTACAGCTGTGTAAATTGGGGTCAGTGTGTCAAATGTGGCCACTGGACCAACTTAAAGTACTGTACAACTGTGTAAATTGGTCATCAGCGTGTCAAATGTGGCCACTGGACCAACTTAAAGTACTGTACAAATGTGTGGGTTTTAAGGCGAGGCAGTCAGTTCTTGTGTCCTCATTGCTAAGGATATGCTGTTAGTATTTGGCAAGACTGTGATAGTTTTAGTCTGTGATAGAAATATATTGGATTTGTGAATTGATTACATGAGATAGTGTTCATATTATATACTTGTTTTCTGTTTATTTATCTGATTTTGATATATATATATATATATATATATATCATCCTGATTATACTTTGAAAAAAAAAAACACCCAGATAAATCAAAGTCAAATATATTCAAAAACTATGTTTTTTGTTTGTCAATAATTACTTTCAAGCAAGTCATATAAACAAGAGGTTTAGTACAGCAGCTGATCATGAAACAAGGGAGATAATTACAGTTGTACCAGTAATGGGTATATTCGCTATTAAACAAATTGGCCGTCCTTAGGTTTAACAAAGAGGTCACTGTCGCACTTATGAACATATCAATTCCATGATGTGAAGACTAAAGAGATATTAGCGTACAAGGCAGCTAAGGTGTATGGTGTTCCTGAGTCAACTTTGAGAGATAGGACCCTTGGATTCCAACCTATTGGGGAAGAAAACTTGCCATATGCTGGACCAGGACCTCTCTTCACCAAAGCTGAGGAGGAGCAACTTGTAGACCACATCACATATATGTCACGAATTGGGTACAGGTATTCGAGACGAGAGTTCATGCACTTCGCCAAAGACTTTGCCATAAGCTTGGGGAAAAAAATATGAAAATGACCCTCAACTGGCACCATCTTGGTACAAGGACGTCAAGAAAAGAAATCCTAAGTTGTCATTGTCCAAGCCGCAGAAATTGTCTATTTCGAGGGCCAAGTGTACTTAGAGAAAGTGTTCAATAGTTATTTTGCAGAGCTGGAAAAAGTTGTGATAAACAACAACCTCCAAGACAAGCCAGAGAATATATGGAACATAGATGAGACCGGGTTGCAGACAGAACACAGTCCTAGAAAAGTGATGTGCCTGAAAGGAGAGAAGGCAAATGCGATCACATCCAACAGAGGTCAGAATGTAGCCATTATTGGGGGTGGGCGTGCACGTGGGGTGCGAATCCCCCCATTCTATGTCTTCCCAGGAAAGAGATGGAGAGATGACCTACTGGATGGGGCCACACCTGGGTCCTCCGGGACAGTGTCAGAGTCTGGGTGGTCGAACTCGCAAGTATTCCTGGAGTACATGGAATCACATTTCATCAAGCACAATCCCACCAGTACCCACCCCGTTTTAGTCCTCTTTGATGGCCACAAGTCCCATGTTAACCTCACTCTTATTAACTGGGCACAGCAACACATTGTAGTATTCTTTGTGCTCCCACCACACATGTCACATGTTACACAACCACTTGATGTTGGGTGTTTTGGACCTTTGAAGAACACATACTACAGTGGGTACCAATGATACATGAGAAATAATCTAGGCTCGCAGGTAAACTGTTACAACATCGCGGCAAATTCCCTAAAGGCATACAACGTTGGAATCACACCAGACAATCTTGTATCCTCGGAATTTATCCTATAAATAGAAATGTACTAACAGATATCACAATGGCACATTAGAAGATATACAGTGAAAAAACACCTGAAAAATCTGATCCTTGATCAGAAAAAAGTAACTGTTGCAGTTGAGTTTAGGAAAAAAAAATGAAAACACCACTGTCTGTTCAAGGAAATGTTCTATCCCCAACCAAGACCGTCTGTTCAAGGAAATGTACTATCCCCAACCAAGACCGTCTGTTCAAGGAAATGTACTATCCCCAACCAAGACCGTCTGTTCAAGGAAATGTACTATCCCCAACCAAGACCGTCTGTTCAAGGAAATGTACTATCCCCAACCAAGACCGTCTGTTCAAGGAAATGTACTATCCCCAACCAAGACTGTCTGTTCAAGGAAATGTACTATCCCCAACCAAGACTGTCTGTTCAAGGAAATGTACTATCCCCAACCAAGACTGTCTGTTCAAGGAAATGTACTATCCCCAACCAAGACCGTCAGTTCAAGGAAATGTACTATCCCCAACCAAGACCGTCAGTTCAAGGAAATGTACTATCCCCAACCAAGACCGCACAACTGTCCGAAATTCTGAAAGCGCTTTCTACACCAGCGCAGAAAAACCGTAAGAAAGCCAGGAGTATTGTCTTATCACCAATTCCAGGAACATCCGGATTAAACGCAATAACACGTGAAAGCGATTCAGATGATGATGCTGTGCCAGATCATAATTGTTGCTGTGTCTGCAAAAAGTTCAGTCCAGAGTCCATAAACATCTATCTGATGGACATTGTAAATTGGGGTCAGTGTTTCAAATGTGGCCACTGGACTAACTTAAAGTACTGTACAACTGTGTAAATTGGGGTCAGTGTGTCAAATGTGGCCACTGGACCAACTTAAAGTACTGTACAACTGTGTAAATTGGTCGTCAGCGTGTCAAATGTGGCCACTGGACCAACTTAAAGTACTGTACAACTGTGTAAATTGGGGTCAGTGTGTCAAATGTGGCCACTGGACCAACTTAAAGTACTGTACAACTGTGTAAATTGGTTGTCAGTGTGTCAAATGTGGCCACTGGACCAACTTAAAGTACTGTACAGCTGTGTAAATTGGGGTCAGTGTGTCAAATGTGGCCACTGGACCAACTTAAAGTACTGTACAACTGTGTAAATTGGGGTCAGTGTGTCAAATGTGGCCACTGGACCAGCTTAAAGTACTGTACAAATGTGTGGGTTTTAAGGCGAGGCAGTCAGTTCTTGTGTCCTCATTGCTAAGGATATGCTGTTAGTATTTGGCAAGACTGTGATAGTTTTAGTCTGCGATAGAAATATATTGGATTTGTGAATTGATTACATGAGATAGTGTTCATATTATATACTTGTTTTCTGTTTATTTATCTGATTTTGATATATATTTATATATATACCATCCTGATTATACTTTGAAAAAAAAAAACCCAGATAAATCAAAGTCAAATATATTCAAAAACTATGTTTTTTGTTTGTCAATAATTACTTTCAAGCAAGTCATATAAACAAGAGGTTTAGTACAGCAGCTGATCATGAAACAAGGGAGATAATTACAGTTGCACCAGTAATGGGTATATTCACCATTAAACAAAATGGCCATCCGTAGGTTTAACAAAGAGGTTACTGTCGCACTTATGAACATATCAAATCGTACAAAAGTGCCCAATAATGGATGCAACTGGATTATCCTAAATATCATTCACTACTCTACAAAAAAATACAATTTTAATCATATTTAATAGTGTTTTAAAGCTTAATACACTGGTAGACGGTACATCCAGTATACACATTCTTTACATAACTTGCTGTTCCATTAAAATCATAGAATATCAGTGACACAAGAACAAAGATCAAAGCAATAGGTAAACTGTCTATTTACCATTAACACATGACAATGGATGTACACAATTTATTCACTGCATCACCTACCTGTTCTTGAATCAGGTCCTTGTACTGGGCCACTATGCTCTCATGCTCCTTCAGGTTGGCTAGCTGCTGCTTACTGTCCTTGCTGGCATTGGTGGGCGACAGGGCCTTAATAATGTCATCTGAAAGTATAGACTAGAGTAGATACATCGCTGGATGAAAGGGCCTTCATAATGTCATCTGAAAGTATAGACTAGAGTAGATACATCGGTGGATGAAAGGGCCTTTATAATGTCATCTGAAAGTATAGACTAGAGTAGATACATCGGTGGATGAAAGGGCCTTCATAATGTCATCTGAAAGTATAGACTAGAGTAGATACATCGGTGGATGGAAGGGCCTTTATAATGTCATCTGAAAGTATAGACTAGAGTAGATACATCGGTGGATGAAAGGGCCTTTATAATGTCATCTGAAAGTATAGACTAGAGTAGATACATCGGTGGATGAAAGGGCCTTTATAATGTCATCTGAAAGTATAGACTAGAGTAGATACATCGCTGGATGAAAGGGCCTTTATAATGTCATCTGAAAGTATAGATCAGAGTAGATACATCGGTGGATGAAAGGGCCTTTATAATGTCATCTGAAAGTATAGACTAGAGTAGATACATCGGTGGATGAAAGGGCCTTTATAATGTCATCTGACAGTATAGACTAGAGTAGATACATCGGTGGATGAAAGGGCCTTTATAATGTCATCTGAAAGTATAGACTAGAGTAGATACATCGGTGGATGGAAGGGCCTTTATAATGTCATCTGAAAGTATAGACTAGAGTAGATACATCGCTGGATGAAAGGGCCTTTATTATGTCATCTGAAAGTATAGACTAGAGTAGATACATCGGTGGATGAAAGGGCCTTTATAATGTCATCTGAAAGTATAGACTAGAGTAGATACATCGGTGGATGAAAGGGCCTTTATAATGTCATCTGAAAGTATAGACTAGAGTAGATACATTGGAGGATGACAGGGCCTTTATAATGTCATCTGAAAGTATAGACTAGAGTAGATACATCGGTGGATGATGGGGCCTTTATTATGTCATCTGAAAGTGTAGACTAGAGTAGATACATCGGTGGATGAAAGGGCCTAAATAATGTCATCTGACAGTATAGACTAGAGTAGATACATCGGTGGATGACAAGGGCCTAAATAATGTCATATGAAAGTAGACTAGAGTAGATACACCGGTGGATGACAGGGCCTAAATAATGTCAACTGAAAGTATAGACTAGAGTAGATACAACGGTGGATGACAGGGCCTAAATAATGTCATCTGAAAGTATAGACTTGAGTAGATACATCAGTGGATGACAGGGCCTAAATAATGTCATCTGAAAGTATAGACTTGAGTAGATACATCGGTGGATGACAGGGCGCAAATAATGTCATCTGAATGTATAGACTAGAGAAGATACATTGGTGGGCGACAAGCCCTAAATAATGTCATCTGAAAGTATAGACTAGAGTAGATACAACGGTGGATAATGTCAACTGAAAATATAGACTAGAGTAGATACACCGGTGGATGACAGGGCCTTTATAATGTCATCTGAAAGTATAGACTAGAGTAGATACACCGGTGGATGACAGGGCCTAAATAATGTCATCTGAAAGTATAGACGAGAGTAGATACACTGGTGGATGACAGGGCCTAAATAATGTCATCTGAAAGTATAGATCAGAGTAGATACATCGGTGGATGACAGGGCCTTTATAATGTCATCTGAAAGTATAGACTAGAGTAAATACACCGGTGGATGGAAGGGCCTTTATAATGTCATCTGAAAGTATAGATCAGAGTAGATACATCAGTGGATGACAGGGCCTTTATAATGTCATCTGAAAGTATAGATCAGAGTAGATACATCGGTGGATGACAGGGCCTTTATTATGTCATCTGAAAGTATAGACTAGAGTAGATACATCGGTGGATGGAAGGGCCTAAATAATGTCATCTGAAAGTATAGACTAGAGTAGATACATCGGTGGATGAAAGGGCCTTTATAATGTCATCTGAAAGTATAGACTAGAGTAGATACATCGCTGGATGAAAGGGCCTTTATAATGTCATATGAAAGTATAGACCACAGTAGATACATCGCTGGATGGAAGGGCCTTTATAATGTCATCTGAAAGTATAGACTAGAGTAGATACATCGCTGGATGAAAGGGCCTTTATAATGTCATATGAAAGTATAGACCACAGTAGACACATCGCTGGATGGAAGGGCCTTTATAATGTCATCTGAAAGTATAGACTAGAGTAGATACATCGGTGGATGAAAGGGCCTTTATAATGTCATCTGACAGTATAGACTAGAGTAGATACATCGGTGGATGAAAGGGCCTTTATAATGTCATCTGAAAGTATAGACTAGAGTAGATACATCGGTGGATGGAAGGGCCTTTATAATGTCATCTGAAAGTATAGACTAGAGTAGATACATCGCTGGATGAAAGGGCCTTTATTATGTCATCTGAAAGTATAGACTAGAGTAGATACATCGGTGGATGAAAGGGCCTTTATAATGTCATCTGAAAGTATAGACTAGAGTAGATACATCGGTGGATGAAAGGGCCTTTATAATGTCATCTGAAAGTATAGACTAGAGTAGATACATTGGAGGATGACAGGGCCTTTATAATGTCATCTGAAAGTATAGACTAGAGTAGATACATCGGTGGATGATGGGGCCTTTATTATGTCATCTGAAAGTGTAGACTAGAGTAGATACATCGGTGGATGAAAGGGCCTAAATAATGTCATCTGACAGTATAGACTAGAGTAGATACATCGGTGGATGACAAGGGCCTAAATAATGTCATATGAAAGTAGACTAGAGTAGATACACCGGTGGATGACAGGGCCTAAATAATGTCAACTGAAAGTATAGACTAGAGTAGATACAACGGTGGATGACAGGGCCTAAATAATGTCATCTGAAAGTATAGACTTGAGTAGATACATCAGTGGATGACAGGGCCTAAATAATGTCATCTGAAAGTATAGACTTGAGTAGATACATCGGTGGATGACAGGGCGCAAATAATGTCATCTGAATGTATAGACTAGAGAAGATACATTGGTGGGCGACAAGCCCTAAATAATGTCATCTGAAAGTATAGACTAGAGTAGATACAACGGTGGATAATGTCAACTGAAAATATAGACTAGAGTAGATACACCGGTGGATGACAGGGCCTTTATAATGTCATCTGAAAGTATAGACTAGAGTAGATACACCGGTGGATGACAGGGCCTAAATAATGTCATCTGAAAGTATAGACTAGATACACTGGTGGATGACAGGGCCTAAATAATGTCATCTGAAAGTATAGATCAGAGTAGATACATCGGTGGATGACAGGGCCTTTATAATGTCATCTGAAAGTATAGACTAGAGTAAATACACCGGTGGATGGAAGGGCCTTTATAATGTCATCTGAAAGTATAGATCAGAGTAGATACATCGGTGGATGACAGGGCCTTTATAATGTCATCTAAAAGTATAGATCAGAGTAGATACATCGGTGGATGACAGGGCCTTTATTATGTCATCTGAAAGTATAGACTAGAGTAGATACATCGGTGGATGGAAGGGCCTAAATAATGTCATCTGAAAGTATAGACTAGAGTAGATACATCGGTGGATGAAAGGGCCTTTATAATGTCATCTGAAAGTATAGACTAGAGTAGATACATCGCTGGATGAAAGGGCCTTTATAATGTCATATGAAAGTATAGACCACAGTAGATACATCGCTGGATGGAAGGGCCTTTATAATGTCATCTGAAAGTATAGACTAGAGTAGATACATCGCTGGATGAAAGGGCCTTTATAATGTCATATGAAAGTATAGACCACAGTAGACACATCGCTGGATGGAAGGGCCTTTATAATGTCATCTGAAAGTATAGACTAGAGTAGATACATCGGTGGATGAAAGGGCCTAAATAATGTCATCTGACAGTATAGACTAGAGTAGATACATCGGTGGATGACAAGGGCCTAAATAATGTCATATGAAAGTAGACTAGAGTAGATACACCGGTGGATGACAGGGCCTAAATAATGTCAACTGAAAGTATAGACTAGAGTAGATACAACGGTGGATGACAGGGCCTAAATAATGTCATCTGAAAGTATAGACTTGAGTAGATACATCAGTGGATGACAGGGCCTAAATAATGTCATCTGAAAGTATAGACTTGAGTAGATACATCGGTGGATGACAGGGCGCAAATAATGTCATCTGAATGTATAGACTAGAGAAGATACATTGGTGGGCGACAAGCCCTAAATAATGTCATCTGAAAGTATAGACTAGAGTAGATACAACGGTGGATAATGTCAACTGAAAATATAGACTAGAGTAGATACACCGGTGGATGACAGGGCCTTTATAATGTCATCTGAAAGTATAGACTAGAGTAGATACACCGGTGGATGACAGGGCCTAAATAATGTCATCTGAAAGTATAGACGAGAGTAGATACACTGGTGGATGACAGGGCCTAAATAATGTCATCTGAAAGTATAGATCAGAGTAGATACATCGGTGGATGACAGGGCCTTTATAATGTCATCTGAAAGTATAGACTAGAGTAAATACACCGGTGGATGGAAGGGCCTTTATAATGTCATCTGAAAGTATAGATCAGAGTAGATACATCAGTGGATGACAGGGCCTTTATAATGTCATCTGAAAGTATAGATCAGAGTAGATACATCGGTGGATGACAGGGCCTTTATTATGTCATCTGAAAGTATAGACTAGAGTAGATACATCGGTGGATGGAAGGGCCTAAATAATGTCATCTGAAAGTATAGACTAGAGTAGATACATCGGTGGATGAAAGGGCCTTTATAATGTCATCTGAAAGTATAGACTAGAGTAGATACATCGCTGGATGAAAGGGCCTTTATAATGTCATATGAAAGTATAGACCACAGTAGATACATCGCTGGATGGAAGGGCCTTTATAATGTCATCTGAAAGTATAGACTAGAGTAGATACATCGCTGGATGAAAGGGCCTTTATAATGTCATATGAAAGTATAGACCACAGTAGACACATCGCTGGATGGAAGGGCCTTTATAATGTCATCTGAAAGTATAGACTAGAGTAGATACATCGGTGGATGAAAGGGCCTTTATAATGTCATCTGACAGTATAGACTAGAGTAGATACATCGGTGGATGAAAGGGCCTTTATAATGTCATCTGAAAGTATAGACTAGAGTAGATACATCGGTGGATGGAAGGGCCTTTATAATGTCATCTGAAAGTATAGACTAGAGTAGATACATCGCTGGATGAAAGGGCCTTTATTATGTCATCTGAAAGTATAGACTAGAGTAGATACATCGGTGGATGAAAGGGCCTTTATAATGTCATCTGAAAGTATAGACTAGAGTAGATACATCGGTGGATGAAAGGGCCTTTATAATGTCATCTGAAAGTATAGACTAGAGTAGATACATTGGAGGATGACAGGGCCTTTATAATGTCATCTGAAAGTATAGACTAGAGTAGATACATCGGTGGATGATGGGGCCTTTATTATGTCATCTGAAAGTGTAGACTAGAGTAGATACATCGGTGGATGAAAGGGCCTAAATAATGTCATCTGACAGTATAGACTAGAGTAGATACATCGGTGGATGACAAGGGCCTAAATAATGTCATATGAAAGTAGACTAGAGTAGATACACCGGTGGATGACAGGGCCTAAATAATGTCAACTGAAAGTATAGACTAGAGTAGATACAACGGTGGATGACAGGGCCTAAATAATGTCATCTGAAAGTATAGACTTGAGTAGATACATCAGTGGATGACAGGGCCTAAATAATGTCATCTGAAAGTATAGACTTGAGTAGATACATCGGTGGATGACAGGGCGCAAATAATGTCATCTGAATGTATAGACTAGAGAAGATACATTGGTGGGCGACAAGCCCTAAATAATGTCATCTGAAAGTATAGACTAGAGTAGATACAACGGTGGATAATGTCAACTGAAAATATAGACTAGAGTAGATACACCGGTGGATGACAGGGCCTTTATAATGTCATCTGAAAGTATAGACTAGAGTAGATACACCGGTGGATGACAGGGCCTAAATAATGTCATCTGAAAGTATAGACTAGATACACTGGTGGATGACAGGGCCTAAATAATGTCATCTGAAAGTATAGATCAGAGTAGATACATCGGTGGATGACAGGGCCTTTATAATGTCATCTGAAAGTATAGACTAGAGTAAATACACCGGTGGATGGAAGGGCCTTTATAATGTCATCTGAAAGTATAGATCAGAGTAGATACATCGGTGGATGACAGGGCCTTTATAATGTCATCTAAAAGTATAGATCAGAGTAGATACATCGGTGGATGACAGGGCCTTTATTATGTCATCTGAAAGTATAGACTAGAGTAGATACATCGGTGGATGGAAGGGCCTAAATAATGTCATCTGAAAGTATAGACTAGAGTAGATACATCGGTGGATGAAAGGGCCTTTATAATGTCATCTGAAAGTATAGACTAGAGTAGATACATCGCTGGATGAAAGGGCCTTTATAATGTCATATGAAAGTATAGACCACAGTAGATACATCGCTGGATGGAAGGGCCTTTATAATGTCATCTGAAAGTATAGACTAGAGTAGATACATCGCTGGATGAAAGGGCCTTTATAATGTCATATGAAAGTATAGACCACAGTAGACACATCGCTGGATGGAAGGGCCTTTATAATGTCATCTGAAAGTATAGACTAGAGTAGATACATCGGTGGATGAAAGGGCCTAAATAATGTCATCTGACAGTATAGACTAGAGTAGATACATCGGTGGATGACAGGGCCTTTATAATGTCATCTAAAAGTATAGATCAGAGTAGATACATCGGTGGATGACAGGGCCTTTATTATGTCATCTGAAAGTATAGACTAGAGTAGATACATCGGTGGATGGAAGGGCCTAAATAATGTCATCTGAAAGTATAGACTAGAGTAGATACATCGGTGGATGAAAGGGCCTTTATAATGTCATCTGAAAGTATAGACTAGAGTAGATACATCGCTGGATGAAAGGGCCTTTATAATGTCATATGAAAGTATAGACCACAGTAGATACATCGCTGGATGGAAGGGCCTTTATAATGTCATCTGAAAGTATAGACTAGAGTAGATACATCGCTGGATGAAAGGGCCTTTATAATGTCATATGAAAGTATAGACCACAGTAGACACATCGCTGGATGAAAGGGCCTTTATAATGTCATCTGAAAGTATAGACTAGAGTAGATACATCGGTGGATGAAAGGGCCTAAATAATGTCATCTGACAGTATAGACTAGAGTAGATACATCGGTGGATGACAAGGGCCTAAATAATGTCATATGAAAGTAGACTAGAGTAGATACACCGGTGGATGACAGGGCCTAAATAATGTCAACTGAAAGTATAGACTAGAGTAGATACAACGGTGGATGACAGGGCCTAAATAATGTCATCTGAAAGTATAGACTTGAGTAGATACATCAGTGGATGACAGGGCCTAAATAATGTCATCTGAAAGTATAGACTTGAGTAGATACATCGGTGGATGACAGGGCGCAAATAATGTCATCTGAATGTATAGACTAGAGAAGATACATTGGTGGGCGACAAGCCCTAAATAATGTCATCTGAAAGTATAGACTAGAGTAGATACAACGGTGGATAATGTCAACTGAAAATATAGACTAGAGTAGATACACCGGTGGATGACAGGGCCTTTATAATGTCATCTGAAAGTATAGACTAGAGTAGATACACCGGTGGATGACAGGGCCTAAATAATGTCATCTGAAAGTATAGACGAGAGTAGATACACTGGTGGATGACAGGGCCTAAATAATGTCATCTGAAAGTATAGATCAGAGTAGATACATCGGTGGATGACAGGGCCTTTATAATGTCATCTGAAAGTATAGACTAGAGTAGATACATCGGTGGATGGAAGGGCCTAAATAATGTCATCTGAAAGTATAGACTAGAGTAGATACATCGGTGGATGAAAGGGCCTTTATAATGTCATCTGAAAGTATAGACTAGAGTAGATACATCGCTGGATGAAAGGGCCTTTATAATGTCATATGAAAGTATAGACCACAGTAGATACATCGCTGGATGGAAGGGCCTTTATAATGTCATCTGAAAGTATAGACTAGAGTAGATACATCGCTGGATGAAAGGGCCTTTATAATGTCATATGAAAGTATAGACCACAGTAGACACATCGCTGGATGGAAGGGCCTTTATAATGTCATCTGAAAGTATAGACTAGAGTAGATACATCGGTGGATGACAGGGCCTTTATAATGTCATCTGAAAGTATAGACTAGAGTAGATACATCGCTGGATGGAAGGGCCTTTATAATGTCATCTGAAAGTATAGACTAGAGTAGATACATCGGTGGATGGAAGGGCCTTTATAATGTCATCTGAAAGTATAGACTAGAGTAGATACATCGGTGGATGGAAGGGCCTTTATAATGTCATCTGAAAGTATAGACTAGAGTAGATACATCGCTGGATGAAAGGGCCTTTATAATGTCATCTGAAAGTATAGACTAGAGTAGATACATCGGTGGATGACAGGGCCTAAATAATGTCATCTGAAAGTATAGACTAGAGTAGATACAATGGTGGATGACAGGGCCTTTATAATGTCATCTGAAAGTATAGACTAGAGTAGATACATCGGTGGATGACAGGGCCTTCATAATGTCATCTGAAAGTATAGACTAGAGTAGATACACCGGTGGATGACAGGGCCTAAATAATGTCATCTGAAAGTATAGACTAGAGTAGATACATCGCTGGATGAAAGGGCCTTTATAATGTCATCTGAAAGTATAGACTAGAGTAGATACATTGGTGGGCGAAAGGGCCTTTATAATGTCATCTGAAAGTATAGACTAGAGTAGATACATCGGTCGATGACAGGGCCTAAATAATGTCATCTGAAAGTATAGACTAGAGTAGATACACCGGTGGATGACAGGGCCTAAATAATGTCATCTGAAAGTACAGACTAGAGTAGATACATTGGTGGATGACAGGGCCTTTATAATGTCATCTGAAAGTATAGACTAGAGTAGATACATCGGTGGATGACAGGGCCTTCATAATGTCATCTGAAAGTATAGACTCGAATATACAGCGATATATCGCCAATATTAAAGTGCACCGTTTTTCTTTCTGCCTCTCTCAAATTACCAAGGTTTTTGACGGTCAAGTTGTATTAAAAAGTGCACACTCTTAGTCTGTTCATTGTTAATCTTTAATTGATTCATGAAAACATCGTAATGTTCAATATCATGACAAAAACACCATCTCTCTCACTAGCACCTATTTGCCTGCCATATATTAACATTAAGTCTTATAAAATAATGTTTTTGTACAATTTAATTAAATACAAGTGTTCAACAGAAAGGTTGTAAAGATATTTTTACACAAACACATGCATTTATTATGTTTTACATTTGTGTATTAACAGAAACATTCTGTCAACTAGCCAAAATCAGTATAATATTATAATTCAGTGAATAATGAATGCATTTAACTATTTGAACAGAATTAATGTTTTTGTCATTCGACTTGACTGAAAAATGTTCACAAATTACATTATTCCAAATTAACCATTCTGTTTCGATAGCAAACCATTACATTAATATAATCATGATTGCAATTGGAAGTAGATATGTAGACAAATGCAAAATCACCAATGCAGTAAAAGAAGTAATAATTAGTTAAGAAAATCAAAATGCTGACAGCGTAGAAAGACTGTTGGCGACAAAAGAAACTAAAAGCATGTGAATCATGAGTGCATTTTTGCTAAAAAGTAAACATTTGTTTGAATGAAGTTCAATTTCCCACGTTTAAACTTTAAATGTTCCTTATGATAAAATTATTCTCATAATTCATTTTTGATTTTAGTTTCTTCTCGCCAACATTCTTTCTACGCTGTCAGCGTTATGATTCGAGCTTATTATCTTATGCAAACGGAATAATGTACATGCCAGTTAACAAGTCAATCTGCAACGGACCAGAATAACCGATGAAGCGTAGTAATTAGGCGCATCGACTGTTAGTGCTTCGTAGCCAAAGATCTATAAATAAACATGTTTATTTATAGATATTCATTCGCAGCCTACTTAGTCAACAGTAGGTCATACGATGCAAGCCCTCGATTGTCCATAGTAATGTTTAAAATTAATTAATTGCGGTAATTTGTTGTCAGAATATTCAGAATGAGAATTAGTAACAAGAAAAAAACATTTTCGCAACGAGTCAAAAATAACCGATGTAGCGCATTAATTTGGTGGTCTTATTCCCGGACACTCTGGTGAATATTTCGGTTACATACAAGTAAATAGCAAAGTAGGGGTGTCATTAGTTTCAAGTTACATTTTGCATAAATTGCATCTTAACAAAGTGTCATTGTAATACTAGTAAATAACATGATATTACATACATTATCTGTAAATAATTAAATTTAAGAAAATGGGTGTAAAAATTTGGCTGTTTTAAAGAAGGACTCTTTCTGGTTTCGATTTACTAACTAATAGCCTGCAAAGAAAAGTAGTAGTTTTCCACGATACCTGTTTTCGAAATTACCCTCTCAAAAGACCGTTGGCTTCCGCCAACAGTCTAAAAATCACAGTTATTCTATGAACGATTTTCTAAACACCCAAACAGTACATATCGCCAAATACCGGTATGCAGATATATCGTTACACCCCTAATTATTATGGTAGACTTTTTATCAAGTCAGTTGTCTGCATTTTATGAATACTTAATAAGGTTATCAAATTTATTTGTCTTGTCTGTGTAAATGCAACTAATAAAGGCAGGTAATAATTTGGATGAACTCAACTGAGGGAATACAAAAATGAATATAGCATCAGCATTAACAACAGAACCAGAAACAGTTATAACCTGCACTTACGTTCTACGTCTTTAAACAGCCTAGAGAACTCGTGATCAAAGAACACCTCTGATGGCTGTTTGTAGTTGAGATGGGGTTTCTTCATTGCGCGGGTGTAGTTCTCACTCTTGGACACATGGGACAACTTGTTGTTAAACGCCTCCAGTCCTATTCGCTTCTCTATGATCTGCCTTATGGATGCTCTAAAGGTAACATGGAAACTTTTGATAATATTATACATCCTAAGATCTAGCCCATATTACAATAAATGTCTTTACTAAATTACAGTGAGCAACATATATGTATCAACTCTTTGGAATACAAAATAATTTAGTCCACTTTTCCAAAAATTGTACAATTGCAGTAAATGCAATATCTGTTTTGTTAAATAAGAGGAATGGATCATATATCAAAATTTCTAGAAAAATCATGCTTTTTTCCCAAAAGTTGTAATTTAGATGGGGTCATTATGCATTGTCTTCACCTGGAAAAAATTCTTTAAAATCTTGCTTTTTTAAACATTAGTTTTTTATTTCCACTTAAATATTTTGCCACAAATCTTAGACCCTAGGCCCCATTTTCCTTCTCTTAAAAAATGAGCCATGAATAATTGCTCAGGACAAAATGAGTTCAATGTACAAACAATATAAAGTCTGATATGCTGATGACACCTTCTGGCTTTCAGGGGACGATATATGTGTTGTAAAATCAAAGCACTGAAAGAAGTGAAAGTGTTACGTGGTGAAGGTCTGGTTTTGGTCATCGTTGTACAGGACACAGATGCCCAGCAGGAAGGCACACAGACCCTGCACGCACTGCTCATTCTCGTCTCCATCGCCGGATGACACTTGGGATATTAACTAGCAGTCAGTTAAGTGTCAAATGTTACATGACTACATATTGTATCAAACCTATGACAAACTTTTACCCATGTTGAAATCATTTTGTTCATGCACAAAGTTCCACCCATATATCTGCATTGTCTCCAATGGTAATACTTGTTGTGTAGTTATTTTCCTGCTATGCTCATTACCAGTATTGTTATAATAATTTCTTCTAATAAAGGTTCTTAACACTGTAATGTTACCAGGTATTTTTGCCATTTTTTTGTACATACATTTAAAAAGGCTCATTGCAAAGACAGAAGAACATTTCATTACCACAGCTCTAAAACAACTAAAGACCTCATTCTCACAAAACATCTGTGTTTAAATTAAGTACTTTATTATGGACAGAAGCAAATTCAAGTGCACTATCAAGTGTAGGTAGGAAAAAAGTCTATATATGACAACTAGCACATTTTCATGAAGGATACATAAGGCACATTGGCTGTATTGTAGAGGAAGTGGGCCACTGCCGTGTGACAGTCAGCCATCCATGTGGCCAGCAACATCAGTATACCGATCCTGGTTTGAACGGGACCACCCTAGAGCACACAACACAAACACACATTGGGTATTACCACACCAGCCAATCACTACTTTGCCTTGTTTAAAACAGTTTGCTATGACAATGTGTTTAGCCATTCAGAAAACCAGGGCTTAATTGCTTGACGGAGATGTCTTGAAACAAGATTCTGTGTTTGATAAACACACATGCCCCCAGTTGGTGCTGGATAGCCCATTTCTTAGTCAAAATTAGGTTAAGGTCAAGGTCAAAGTGAGGTTGGGTGATATGGGTGGATTGGGGATAGTCATAAGCAACAACTGTGTAAGTATCCAAGCGTTGTAGCAAGCGGTGTTGGTGCTAGACAAAGGTAAAATCTAGTTAACCAAGAAACAGCCCATTTGAATTATTCTAAGCGCAAATTAGGTCAAGGTCAAAGTGAGGTTGGGTTATATGGGTGGATTGGGAACAGTCATAAGTAACAACTGTGTAAATATCCAAGTGTTGTTGCAAGCAGTGTTGGCGCTAGACGAAACGGTAAAACCTACTTAACCAAGAAACAGCCCATTTCAATTATTCTAAGTGCAAATTAGGTCAAGGTCACGGTAAAAGTGAGGTTGGGTGATATGGGTGGTTAGGGAATGGTCATAAGCAACAACTGTGTAAGTATCCAAGTGTTTTAGTAAGCGGTGTTGGTGCTAGAAGAAACGGTAAACTATACTCAACCTTGTCATGGACAGAAGGACGGACGGACAGAACAATCACTATATGCCTCCCGCATCAAGATGCCAGGGGCATAACAATTTCATTTCTTATTCACACTGATTGACTGATGACATTTTATTTTTCTTTGAACCCAAGAATGTAACTGTTACCTAATTTTCTATGTTGAAATGAAAAGAGCAAAAAACAAGAACATTTGGTTAACATACTATTGAAAACTTAATTAATAAAAATCAAAAGTGCCAACCTGCAGCAGTATGTTACAGCACTGCTGTAGGAGGGAGACTGGAGGGTTGCCACGGCTGGTTGCCAGCTGGGTCCGCAGCAGCTGCTCCTTCTGGGTCTGGTTGTCCGAGATGGCGTTGAGCAGGGCCACGGCCGCAAACCAGTTGGACAGGGAGTCGGGGCTGAATAGGCCTCCACACAGAAGCTGCCCCGCTGATATCGTGTTGGCTGAAAAGGGGCAGACAACTAGTGAACAAACAAGATCTACTGGCAGATTTATATTCTGTACACTTTAAATATATTTTGCAGTAATCATCTCCCTCAAACACTGACCTTGTGCATTTTTCTTGAAAAGTGTACAAACTTCTTTCTGGGGCAGACAACTTGTGAATGAACAGGATTTACTGGTACATTTATATTCTGTATTCTGTACATATAGAATGAAGTGCAGTAATCATCCAGGCCAAACACTGACATCAGACCTTTTCTTAAAAAGTGTACAAAGAATTTTAAAAACAGACAAATAGTAATAATTTTATTACTCGACAGCTAGTTGTAATATCAAGACATGGCTTCAATATTTATAATTGCTAATATCCATGGAAATGGCTTTTTACTGTTTATTCCACTTTTTAAGTTTATCATGTATCTCCCAATTATTTTTAACAAATAAAATATGTGATTTAAAAATTGTATAAACTTTACTACAAAAAAATGAAATATAATTTTTTTTTATAGAAAATATGGTGAATAAAAAAGGACTTAACTGATATGATTCTTTTTGTTACAATGCTGAAAATCAGCAGAAAAAAAATTCCAACAAAAAGCACATACCATCAGCTGAAGTTGGTAGCAAAGTTTGCACAATCTGTGACTGTCCGACTTCATTCTTATAGAGGAACGACTGGAAACAGTAGAGCACTGCACACCGCAGCGTGAAAGGCTGCTTTTCATTCACCATGGACATCAGCAGCACAACTATGGCTGGCCTGAGAGCAAAGTATGGACGAATATCAACAGCAGGGTGCATGTACTTTAGCAATAACAACTATTTCTGTTTAAATGAAATTTTAACTTTAGAAGTAAAGTTCAAATGAAGTCAAATATATCTGAAAGATGATACACCTTTAAATGATTTGTTGATGGCTTTATTGATATCTACTACACTTCACAAATAAAAGTTCCCATTTCTTATGCTTAAATTGTTTGAAATTGTTCTATAAATGCTTAAGGTAGTCAGAAATGGAGAATGGGCAAACAAAGTTTAATGTCTGAATCTACAAGTACAATTTAGATAAAGACTGAAACATTATAATAACCTGTGCTTTCAAATTAAATTTTGAAATATAAAGTAAGCAAAATATATATTTTAAAAGCAAAGGAAAATTAATAAATGCGCCTGCAAATTATAATAATTTGCTATCTAACAACAATACCATTTATTCATAGGTACCCACATACTACCATACATTAATGAGCTCATCACATTCAACTTATCATTCAAGTGATAGGTGTATTTAATAAGCATTCTCTTGTTTTCCTTGCTTTAATAAACTTAACAGACACAGAAAAAAACAAAGCCTTAAAGGATTCAATCAATGTCATGGCTTTGTAAAGAATGGTTAATATTCAAAGACAATTAACAAAATCAAAACTGAATGTTGATATTACACAATTATGGACATACAAGAACGTTAATATCCCAAGGTTGATGGGTTGCAATAAAAAATAGGCCAACAGTATGTCTCTCACAAGTACACAGTTTATACGTCCATCATCAATTTACAGAGAAACATGGCTTTCTATCTTCTTGCTGTCAGACATTTACTGATAACTTGGTTGCATAAACGACACTAGTCCTAAGTCTAATACACCAGTGAACTTAGTTGTATTATATTCAATAGTGTAAATGGTCAATACATACGATTGAGAAGGGATGCTGGAATTTTAGAATTAAGTTCGGTTAAAATGTACATCGACAAACGTAGGGCACTCTACAAACTGTTGGTCAGAGAAAGCTGATCAATACATCAATTGAAATGACTTATAATTTCTATTCTGGAATACATGTACAATTATGTGAAATTATATCATGTATATGGATCATTCAGTAATTTATGTTCATCTGACATTCATGAGAATACTTCAAAATATTTATGTAAAAGAAAGTACCAGTAAATGTATAAATATTGTAAATAACTCACACATACTGGTAATTATAGGATGTTAATATTAAAACAACGGAAGTGTTAAATAAAAAAACATGTTATAAAACAATATGTATGAGTTTGTTAATGTAGTTATATAGACGTTTTAGTATGAGTAGTAACCCAATGAAACCTAAGGTAAAATGTACACACTAACCTCGGAGGGTTGGAAGGTGCCATAACCGAGGCAAAGTATTCCTGGTTCTGAAAGTTCCCACGGATTACCTCGGCCACTGTGTTGATAGTCTGAAGGAAATCAAAGTGTAAAATGTTTTATGTTTTTTGGTGTTGTTTTTGACTACAAATAACAGCAAACATACAAGTTCATACTTACGTCTGTAAAAGTTTGGCTCACCAAGTACTGATGAGTTGGGGATATTTAAACTCGATTAGCAGTTGTTATATCCAAATTCAATGATTGGGTGAAACACTAGATTGATTTACCAATGATTTATATTTGTTGCAATGTCTATTGATAGACGACACATTTTCAAAGAACTAAAGGTACATTTACATTTAAATGTTTACTATCTGTGTAAGTAATATCTCTTGTACTATGATGCAAACACATGCATATGGTCCTTACCTCTGTGAGAACAATATATCTTGTACTATGATGCAAACACATGCATATGGTCCTTACCTCTGTGAGAACAATATCTCTTGTACTATGATGCAAACACACGCATATGGTCCTTACCTCTGTGAGAACAATATCTCTTGTACTATGATGCAAACACATGCATATGGTCCTTACCTCTGTGAGAACAATATCTCTTGTACTATGATGCAAACACACGCATATGGTACTTACCTCTGTGAGAACAATATCTCTTGTACTATGATGCAAACACATGCATATGGTCCTTACATCTGTGAGAACAATATCTCTTGTACTATGATGCAAACACACGCATATGGTACTTACCTCTGTGAGAACAATATATCTTGTACTATGATGCAAACACATGCATATGGTCCTTACCTCTGTGAGAACAATATCTCTTGTACTATGATGCAAACACATGCATATGGTCCTTACCTCTGTGAGAACAATATCTCTTGTACTATGATGCAAACACACGCATATGGTACTTACCTCTGTGAGAACAATATCTCTTGTACTATGATGCAAACACATGCATATGGTCCTTACATCTGTGAGAACAATATCTCTTGTACTATGATGCAAACACACGCATATGGTACTTACCTCTGTGAGAACAATATATCTTGTACTATGATGCAAACACATGCATATGGTCCTTACCTCTGTGAGAACAATATCTCTTGTACTATGATGCAAACACATGCATATGGTCCTTACCTCTGTGAGAACAATATCTCTTGTACTATGATGCAAACACATGCATATGGTCCTTACCTCTGTGAGAACATCTGCTGGCACTCCACTGGCCATTAAGATTTTACACAGCTGCTGCATAAGACCTGAAAAAGATCAGGTCAATAATCAACTGGGTGTCAGTACTTTGTTAACTACAAAATTAATGTACTGGTTTGTTAACAATGTGTCTTAGACCTTAGAATGGTAAATTTGAGTTAATTATACGCAAGAAGGGAAAATAACTTTAGGGCGAAGCAAACTCAATATAAAAATGTATTTTTACACATGTTTTGATTGATGATGTGTTCGTAACACCCCCATATCATATTGCTAATCATTTACTTTTTATAGAACATGTAATATAAACGTACTAAATTTGTGTCATTTGCATTTACAAGTACACCGACGGTTTTAAATCTTTTCTCTGACTGAAGTCATGTTCAAAAACATGTCTTACCACAACTGTACATGGTTTTCTGGCAGTTTGTAGTCAGTTGCTGAGGATTGCTGGGTGAAACCAGGGCTCGGACCAACTGAAAACAGGAAATACTCTGTCTTGTGCCACCAATAATGTGAGTATTAGAAAAACATGTATTGTTTCTAAAAAACAATAAAGTCTTCTCCACATGAGATTTCAGTTACTTGTATTCTGAGTAATGTAAAAAAAAAAATGGCACAAATAAATCAGCAACCTTTATTTACCAAAGAATGGCCTCTGCTATGCAAATTATCACAATTAAACTAAAACAAAAGTACTGTAACATTGTAACATTCATTTTCATTCTACACATTTGATAGTTCAGTTTCTGCTTAGAAATAACACAAACCAATTTACAAGGCAAGCAACACTGTGTCCCATTAAGGCCCCCCCCCCCCTGAGCATTTGCCACATAAAGCCAATGGCTGTAAATTTGTAACAAACTTTTTCCAAACTAGGATTATCAAACATATTAACAACAGCACCAAGAATGTACAGCATGAGACATAATTATAGTAATTTAACAAAAGCACCTACACACCTGTAACATGAGATGCATGTTGGTGACTTTCTGTGCCGACCAGCCGACCTGTGCCCTATGTTGGTCCTGCTCAAGGTCAAAGAATGGGGTAAGGTATTTCACATGGCTGCCCTCGCGGAAAAAGTTCTGGTTGGAAGAGTTTCCCTTCAGAAGGTTCAGCAGCAGCAACAGGCAGTCCTCCACCACTATGCCTAGGCTCAGTTTAAAACAAGAACATTTAATGCTTCATTTGTTCAAATGGAACAATCATTAGGGACACAAATGGAAATGCAAATGGCATACGTTCTAAATTTCTGTTTACGTTTTAAAAACTGAACCCTTACTGAGCTATCAGACTTTTGTAAGTAAAAGGTACAGCGCAAGATTTCGAAAATCGGATAATGGTAAAAATTTAATAGTTTTGTAACCAAGTTTCTACTAGTACTTAACTCAAAGCTTTGATTTATTTATAATCACTTACACGAAAACTTTAAATATGGCGCCCGAAAATATTTTGTTAAATTGCGTACTTTTTCAACTTAAATTTAGGGGACTGAAACAGTACATTAGCAATGCAGCACACGCAATTAATAATTAATTACTAAAAGTAGGATTAAATCAGAGCATAGACAGGTTACACCAGATCCTATACCTCCATCTGAAGCACCTTCTTCATGAACAATATCGAGAAGTCTCTCAAAGGCATTCTCGAAGGCAACAATCTTCTGAATGTTTGCATTGCCTCGCGTTAGCTGGTTGAGGAGTAGTAATGCCTTAAACGAAGACACAAGTATGCTTACATTTTCTTGTGAAACATGTTTTGTTAGTAAACAATGTTCAATTCATACACATGTACATTTTCACAAAACAATGTTGTTGTTTTTTATTATCTGTGATAAAAGATTGGAATCACGAAGGTTGAACTATACTACTAAATGCAACTATTTGCAAAAGGTTTAACACCCAATTCAATTTAGTAATTTTTAATATTATTTTTTTTAAAATACATCACCAAAAAAGCAGATTTATATTAGGAACAAAAATATCTACAATTTTATACTTTGCAATAAGTCTACAAATTTAAAGGCGAAATTTTTGTTGTTGTTTTAGGTTACACGACCTACCCCAAAAAATGCCCTGACCCTAGAACATTTTATTGAGTGGGTCAGATATTTTTTTTTTTATTTAACCTTTTTCCAATAATGAAATGTTTTTTGGATAAATAAGTGTGTAGTTGTAATAGCATCCACTTCAAAACAATGTTTTATTATATTAGAGACATGATGTGAATATTCATTCAGTTTTAGAATCTTCACGTTGACCATTTACCAAATAAAAAATAATTTACAGTAATAATAATAAATTCCCTACCTATCTACCCTAATTTTTTTGGGCATGTAACCTGAAACAAACATATTTTTCTATGCCTAATAGGCAATTAGAACTGATCAACTTACGTCATTTCTGATGATTTCCCTGCTATCGGAAAGGAGGTCCATCAGTTTGGAGATGCCCATTGGGAAGACCAGTATGCACTCCTGCAGCTCCTTGCACTTGTTGGTGAGTAGCGTGGTCAGAAGCTTCACTGTCGGCCATCGCACATGGAAATCATACTCCTTGAAATGATAAGAAATAATATTTCATACATGCCATACATCCCGGTCTCAGCGGGATTGTCCCATTTTCGTGAAATTTGTCCCGGCGTCCCGCTCAGATGCATTTTGTCCCAGTGAATCACAAAAATCGATGTTGGTGTGCAATAAAATTTGCATTGGGCCAACAATTTACTTCTTATCGTAATCACTATGACAACAATGCCCGCTATGCAAGTGTCAACGAGGGCAATTGTAATAACCCAAACAGCGGTTTATTAATCCTTTGTCACGCTTTCGCGGAATGGTGGTCATATAATTTGAGGTCGCTAATTGCTGTTTGTCATCACGTGGAGGGATTGGGTGTATACAGTAACTGAATGTCATAGATCAAAACTGATCTATCTGAATGACAATCTCTTTACCAACTCAGCTGTTTTCTATTGTTTAAGAGGAATTGTTAACAGTTAGCTTAAATGCATATGTTCGCCATACAGATACCTTATTTTGATGTTATGCACTACGAAACATTTATACAAAAGTAAAGATCTCACAGTTCTCTGCGCTACAAAGTTTTTATATGGCAATCAACAAACACATCATCGCTTTCCATGCGGATGACGTGATGTTGTACATGTCAGCTTAATTTTCACGCGCTTTTCTTGCAGAACAAAGGATTTACACAAAGTAAAAAACTGTTAACATTTAAAGCACGTGGGCACGACATGCACGAGGAAATTTTCTCGCCGTTTTAGCAAGAACAAAGCATGTAATTACAATATACATGTTTTTAAATCAAGATTTTTATACTTCATTAATTATCCAATCAATGCTACGAGTTCGACAGTGGTAACGATTAAAACAGTTAAAGCACTAAACAAATGCTCGTAAGAACATGATTTATCGAATAAAACAGGCCTCATAACTAGATTGAGTGTAACCTTATGATTCGAGAATGACGAGAACACTAAGTTTTTAAGTGACATCATTGCGCGAATCGGATGTGCACTAGACATAAACATCTGAAAGTGATAACTTTCAGTTTCGAAACAACTATGACGCTTTTACTTTTAATAGGCTTAAAGGCTAGTGTACCGTTAAACGGTGACATTTCGTTTATTTCATTTCGTGTAAAAGTTTTCAAAAAGTGAAAACTTGTTAGACTTAGTTTGTATATAGATGTATTATGTACATAAATGATATAACAAGTAATATTGCAATCGTCATCCATGTACCCTGCGACAACATGTCCCGTTTTGGTCTGAAAAAATTATGGCATGTGTGTAATATTTATTGATAAGAAAATTGGCAAAGTTACAAGTAATTATCACTTATAGTAGCAAGTTCAAAATTAAATTACAGGGCAAAACATTGTCTATTATAGCCTACTTAACCTTCCTAATTTGAATTCCTAATAATGTTGGGTATTTTATGAGGCTAACATGTTATGTTGCTGACAATTTTACTGTTTGCGAAAAAAAAAAAAATCCACATGAAAAGAATGTTCAACTTTCGAAAAAAAATCATCCAATATTAATAAAGGACATTTCTTATCACTAGTGCTAACCAGGGCTCCAGATAAATATTTGTACTGGGCGTAAATGTACACTTACTTTAGGATTTGTGGGGGTAAATGTACACTTTATGTAGAATCAGTGTGGTAAATTTACATCCAACAATAGTAATACATTATGATACGAGCAGAAGACCAGAGTAGTATAAGGCCTAAAATAAAATATTGTTTGTTTCCCCCTCCCGCTACCTACCCCGAAAAATGGGCCCTACCCAAAATATTTTTTGATCTATGTAACAAATATTTTATTTGCATCCAAATGATGGGTACAAATCTGATAAAAATAATCTAAGTATGAAGTTTTATTTCAGAAGACGCTTTTTGTTGCAAGTAGTGAAAAATAAGTTTTTAGTCAGACTGTCAAAGATTAATTACCAATGAACACACAATTTCTAAGAAATATGTAACTATTGTTAATATCACAATTATAATAGATAGTTATGTGAAAAATAAAAAAAAATTCCCTTCCTACCTACCCACCCTTAATCAGCATGGGTCGCGGAAGGGGAAACAAACAATATTTTATATTAGGCCTAATAATAATCCTTTATAATGCAGTCATTTGAATACAATAATGTTACATGTACATGTAAGAATTCTGAACATTCTGAACATTTAGGACTTTAAAAGCTAACTACTGAACATATCAACTGCACAATCAAGTAGGCAGGCTTGTCAAAACTCTATCGTCCAGTCACTAATTTAAGCGAACATCCGAAAAGTTGTGCGTAAATATACACCCAAATTTTAATATTCTCTGGGTATCTTTCAATTATTTGTGCGTAATGTACGCGTGCATGCGCCTTATCTTGGCATCTGCTTACTTTTATCGGAAAACCACAGGTAATACCATTAATTTTTAAATGTCTTCATCTGACCTCAATTTCAGGCAACCTGGCAAAATTAATGTTCAGCACATTTTATTAAGGATATCAGAAAATTAAGTTAAAAACCAGACTTCAATGAATTTTTTAACCAAACATGAATTTATACCACTTACATACATATGGTTAAGTAACACATCAAACTCACCTCCAGTAATGAAAGTAGAAGACCGACATTGTCTGTCTTTTTAATGAAGATTTCTGTGAACTGTGCACCTAGATCATCCCCACCAGGCTGCGGAATTTCTTCATCTGAAGTAACAAAAAATACTGCCATTTTTTTATTTGAATATTAATATCAATAAGTTTAAAACTGTTTTTCTTTTATGCTGTTCTAAGACACATGCCACTGTAAAAGTCTGCGTGAAAATACTTTTAAACTTAAATCTTAAAAATAATTAGCGGGTATGAAATTTTATCCAATTTGGCATTTCAATATATATTTCAGGTAATCAAATATGTAAGGTTGATCTTGAAGAGTACACATACAAACATCTTTTTTTTCATTCAAAATTTGACCGTTTATGCAATAATAATAGTATTTCTCAAGTATCAGTAACACTTAAGACACCATGAATGTGAAAAACATGTGATTTTTAAGTTTTACATACCATCATCCATGGGTTCATTTGACATGACATTGCACAGTGCATCCAAAGCATAGCCTGTGATTTCAGAGTCTGACCTGTCCATCTCTAGCACTGTCAGCAAAGTGTCCATCGCCAGGGTTCCAACCTCCAAGCGGAATTTCTTCAAACAACACAAGAGAAATCTATATTTTTAATTTCAAAGATCATGCTACATTACATCTTTTTTGAATTTTTATTGATAGCATCAAATTACATGTTGCATCTACATTAAACATTTTCAACATTGAAAGACAAATATATATATTTCATAATCTGATTGACAGAACAAATGCCACAAATTTTAGACAAGCTCATTGAAAAAATACGAACATTTCAAGTTTGAAAAAACAGTAACACAGAATTAATAATATATAAAATATTAACATTTTTTACGCCAAAACTTATATGAATGTTGAATATCACATTTAGTTCCATACATCAGCAGACACATTTTTAAGAAAAAAACAACATTTTAATTATTGGAAAAATTTTACTCATCAGATTTTGTCATAATGACCAAAGATTGATACTGTGGAATCACTAATGTTCGTGGAGGTCTAATATTCGCGCTTTTCGTGCTCCCGACATTGTGTAAATTTATAACCAACGCGCATATTTACCGATTTCGTAAGTTAGCAACGCCTCAGGAGTTTACACGTTTGTTCAAATGTACAGTCGGTAAAAATGCAAGCAAGAACTGTTGTAAACATGGACTAATCGATATAGGTAAATCAAACGATTTAAATAACAGACGATAACAGCGTGTTTGTAAACAGAAAACCATGATTCCCCCTGTTTACAATAAATGGTTGATCCCCTCATTATCAACAAAATTTAAACCGACTATATGTCGGTAATAGTTGATAAATATACGCAAGTATATGTGACTGTCCCAATGTTTTAATCATTTACTTCATAAACAGTTTAGTTACATATTTCTTACTGCATTGTAATTGATAAATGCATAATATTTCTTTCAAACTATATTGTGATGGTTTTCGCACAATAAAGTGCTTCATACCTCTGTAACACAGTTTTGCGTTTCATCAAATAATCGACACGTTTTTTGTAAAACACAACTGACATTTTTGTGTTTGTTTGTTTGTTGTTGTTGTTTTTTTTCAAAATCGGATTTGCACTAATTTAAGCCCGCATAAATATGTCTGCGATCGCAAGTGAGGGAAATTTGTACCCGCGAATTCAAGTGATTCCACAGTATTACAACAGCCAATTATTACCCGTGACAATGCTTTAATTGCACGGACTGCATCACGTCTGTCATCTAGCAGAGTTGATGATGACGCCCTGTCCACTAACCTTTCCACCTGCATGAACAAAGTAACAAATTTCATAAAGAGCCAGATCATGAAATTAAAATACTGTTCAGTTAAACATATTTTTAACTAGTTTTTAACTATATCCTTTCATGTGATTTGAAAAAAAAAACACACAAGAAAACCATGGTTACGAGTGACTGATAATAAAGCCTGAAAGAGGTACAAAATAGCTACAAATTGTAATATACAGAATGAAATGCTGCCATGAAAGACAATATTAAAATCAAAACCATTCAGCTGTAGACAATAAAAGACCACCTCAAGAAATTTAGAAAAGTGTCTTACAAATTAGGTAAATCATTTTTTGTGAATTGCAAACAGATTGAAAGTAAGATAAAAAGGTATATGCCAATGTGCATATCAGAAATTATATTAATATCACTGGCTGAATACAGAACACAGAACAATAAATCTTACTCCTCCTACAGACAGGTTTTTATTGATAATTGACACATTGCAGCAAGAAGCAATTTTTAAGTAGTAAGCAGGGTTTCCCGCAGGCCTGTTTCGTTTGTCGGGCCCGACATGCCTGCAAAGCAGTTAATCATTTGCCGACATGGTCAAATAATGCCGACATGCTTTAATTTTCAAAGCGCCAACCCTTAATCCCTTTAACTATAACACCGATCTTAAACTACAGGGCCATAAACGAACGCCGTACTGATCGATAACGCCTAACTTCCAACAGTGTTATTGACATGTGACTGAACTGTGTAGTTCCGCCCACAATGATCTCATTAGCCAATCAAATATGGCGATTTTTAGGGCGGCGTTTATACCTTACTAACAACTAAAAAAGTGTTTGACAACAAATACTAGCGTAACTGGAAAAAGTGAACAGGCATTTTAAACATTTGATTATTATAGTTAACGTTTTATTTTATCCCGGTAATTTTCTTATCCATTTAAAAAATTGACAATCAAAAATATGCAAACAAATAATGTAATATAGAGCCTAATTTTAAAACACAATTTAATGTCGTCAAACTTAATTTTTTTCACATGAACACTGCAATTAAGCACGTGATCAGTACACGAACGTTTTTCATGAGGAATCCGTGACCTTGTGCATGGCAACATAATTTTCACGTGCTTTTGTAGAAAAACACACTTTTTACATGGAGAAACAGGACCGTATTTTATGCTGATTAGGAACCGCGTAGTTAAAAACAACGGTGATTTATTCGGATTTAAATGTCCGTATTTAGTATAACTGATATTAACGATTGATTTCTTTCGCATCCGAAAACAATTAATGACATACTAAAAATGTTTGAAAAAACTAGCAGTCATGACAGAGAATTTCAAGGCGGAAAAACAGCTAGGCTTTTCAACGAATCTGAATACCATGTATGATTAAAATTAATTCCATAAGAAATACAACTTAGCATGGTGATGTTCATTGCCTCCGAAGGAGTTTTTATTCAAATAAGAAAACCGCTGTTATTGCGATTTTAGTAGGAGTAATTATTGTTATAGTTGTATAAAAGTAAGAATTTCCACATTAAAGATAATACAATGTGTGGTGCTGGTCGAGCAAAAGGCTAGGCAAAAGGCTAGGCTAGCGATAAAGGGCGGTAGTTAAAGCGATACTGCCGATTTTATTGCGCCGGCATTTCGAACGTCGCAGCCGTTTTCGGAAAGGTTTAGTTGCGCGATGCTGACTTTGTGGAGGTGGGTTCAAGCAGTCAGCCGATTTTGGGGAGGTCGGGTTAATCACAGGGCCCTTAATCAGTTTTGGGGGAAGGGGCCCACCGCCCTCTGGAGGGGGAATTTTGACTGACCGGGGGAATATTTTAATATGGAAGTTTTTACAGATAAACTGATTTGAAAACTAACTCAACCCGAACAAACTCGCTTCTAATTGTAGATTGGTAAAAACGTCATGTAATCTTTACAGCAAATGAAACTTCTATAAATATAACACAAAAATCATTGCTCAGAATCTACCGATAACCTTTAAAAGTTGGACTAGGCAGCGGTATACATGTAACATTGCAGCTATACACGCATCATTTCCATGAGTTGTTCTTGATTTCGCTGGCGTTAATAAATAGTTCGCGCGTTTTTCTAGCCCAGCATGATTTTATAACGGAGATATGAAACTAATACAATTCAATATGCAACACATATTTTTTTGTAAAAGTAATTTGCAGTCCCGCTTTTTAAATCATTAATTAATTTAATGTATTCATTTAGAAGACCGAAAATGGAAATAAGCTACAACACCATTATATCGCGTTTCGCGGGATCCATGGATCGCAATATAACTTGTCAGGTCATTCATGTGCATATACATGTAAACACAAGCCTATTTTCGCTATCTCAAAAAGTCAATGTAATTAAATCACCTTTTCATTGTTGTTAACATCCATAATGTGTTATATCCATATGTAAAATATGCTATTTGTATATAAAAATATTATATAGTTCCTTGTAATTAATTTTAAATCAGTTATCACAACATATATACTGAATCGAAATGCGAAACGCCTATCAGAATTTTACTGCTCACACGTCATAAACACAAATTTTATTTACAGTTAAAATACACATGTACTTCATGAAAAGCCTTTGTTCGGCTAGAAAAACGCGCAAAATTTATGCTGACATGTACAACGCCCCGTCATCCGCATGGAAAGCGTGGATGTATTGATGGCCATATAAAAACTTTGTAGCGTAGAGAACTGAGAGATCTTTACTTTTGAATGAAAGTTTTGTAGTGCATACCAACCCAATTTTTTTATCGCCATCGATGTGCAGTTAACATTTCCTCTTAAACAAAAAAACATGTTTGCCGTATCGATAACGTTATTGTCGTTCAGATAGGTCAGTATTGATTTATGACATACAGGTACTGTGTACACCCCCACGTGGACAGCGTGTAATTCGGCTGCTAATTAAAGCGACAGCAGTGAATGGACGTTGTCATGGGTGGCACGCGCAATATAAGCTGATGACGTCAAACTGTTTCACTTTGATGTTGAACGGATCGGTTTATTGTTTATCGCACATAACATGTGTCAATGAAATATTAGCGATGTAGAGATCTAGACCAAAACGGCTATACTTATGATGCGGACGATTATTGGCATCTTAACTAGGTTTCCTGTTAATGTTTTTGTATTATTTTTGCAGACCTCAAAGGGGGAATTTTTCCATTTTTTAGGGGAGAAATAACATACTTTTCAGGTGGGGGAATGGGGCCGATATTCGTTTCAGCCGATTTTGGGGAGCTGGGGTCAGTCAATGCGGCCAATTTTAGGGTGGGGGGAATGGGGTCTGATTGGAACGATCTCGGGAGGGGGGGTCGAGCCGGGGTTTTTTTTTGGGGGGGGGGGGGGGCGGTCCAGCCGGTTTTGTCCCAGATGGGGTGTTGGGGGTGCCAACATGCCTTCAACAAATCCTGCGGGAAACCCTGTTGAGTGTTGGAATAATTGGCTATATAAGGCACTTCCATTCGCTGTTGGGCTAGCTCTTAATTTATATGGTTGGTGTGAGTCTCTCACACTGGAGACCCGAGTTCAATCCTCAGCAGATACTCATGATTTTTTCAGTTTAGTGTTTATAGCGGAAAAGACAATGTCAGAACTACTTGATGTTTTGGAATAACATGCATTCCCTAGCAGAAAAGGTTGCATCTTTGAAACTGACACTAATTTTACTGAGTCCTTTTCATCCATTACCATCTGAATACACGGTATTTAGCATTATGGAGAACTCTGTAAATTAGACATCATGACAGTGAGATGAGAACATGCTACAGTTGTTTGGGGTATTCCGGATCTTGGTTAGTTCTGGATCAAATCCAATTAATAGCTTAAAATAATAACTTAGCAATAAATGTTCGTAAACGTGGTTATTTTATGTTGAAAGAGTAGTCTTTTCTACAGAGTTTAGACGTTTGTTTGATTACAAAACCCACTCTTACGACATGGGTTTTCTACGAAACGTATTCTGACATGCGCACTTCGCCAAGAAAAAGTACGGAAAAATAATTGCGGACTTGTGATCAGAGCCAAGTATATCAGTAAATATTGAATCACTGCATCATGTTTATACATCAAAATGTTCACAAACACGTCCTCTATCAAATAGTGTAAGCCAAAATACCACCAATTCCTTGTTATATTTACAGTCTTCCTTCAAACGAAACCCGGAAATTGGTTAGTTTCGGATCACGTGACTCTCAATAATGGGGGTTTAATAAACAATGTATGAGCTGTCACACAACTGACATTGTTATTTTCGGATCAAAGGGATAAGAAAATAAATTGTATGATACTGTAAACGATAACTTATATGTGAATGTGGTGATTTTGGTTAATTTTCCTGTATATATTGCGGATTTATTCGTTTGTAATTACATTTTGATATAATATTTACTTAAATATAGTGCAGTGATAGTTTCAAAGATTTTAATGGTAGTCATCTAATTAACCATTCAGTGTGGATCTAATTTTTATGGTTCAAATCGCAAAATTATTCTGCTAGTTGTATGCATATATAGACTGAATAAGAACTTTAGTCACATATAGACAAATATAATTCATACTAGGTTGTGAACTTGTTACGTATACAAGTTTGATAATTAAATGTGCTGATATTGATCAGATTCATGGCATACAATGTGTTAGGCTGTACAATAAATGGTTGCTGAATTTGAAATTGGTAACATCTAAATGCAATTAGTAATAAATTACAGAAATGGGGAAACAAAACCAACAAGTTCACCTGTAAACAAAGCAAACACAATGAAGAAGAGTTACAACCAAAGGTACCAAAGAAAATCACTCAGAGCAGTCCTAAAACAACGGCCACTAGTACTGTCTGAAACAAGACTTCAAAACTGTATGGTTTATCCTATGGTTATTTACACAGAGAGATGTTGACTAAGAAAGTTGAAATGGGTTATTTTTCTTTAAAAATATATATTTACTCGTTTTAGGTAAGACCTGGACCCAGGCCAATCAGATGTGACTGATTCTACTTTGCCAAACACTAAAGCGTTGGAAAATTTTGTTATTGAGGGAAGGGGTCCGGTACCATTAAGATGAAGGTTTTGACATTGTGGACTCTCACTAACTAGGAGAAAATAATGAAGACAATTTATTAAAAATATACTTAAACTAGTGATGTACATGTAAGTGTATTAATGGAATATTTTAATGTTGCCCTTTCATAAACATACAAGTAATTCACGATTTACTACCATTATTCACATTTTCTTTTTATATACAAGTGTGTCACTTTAGATTCGGGATTTTTGTCATTCCCATTTGGCTATTTTGGGGATTGGGAATTGGCCTTTACCAAACCCTGAAAAATCACTGAATTAGTTAAGTTCAATGTTATCAGGGCTCCAGATAACCCACTCAAAGAATATGTAAAAGGGTACTGTAGCCCCCGACCTCTTTTGTCAGAGTCAGTATTTTACCCACTGACCATATTGGAGAATCTTTAAGGATATTTTCAGAGCTTCAATTAGGACTGGGCTTAAAAGGGTATTTTAATCCTATGATATTAAGTGTGTGAAGTATATAAATGTGCATGTACATATTGTCAAGTACTAGTAGTGTTTAATTAGATACATTAAGAAAATTGATTGCAGAACGAAAATGATATTTTTTCAAAGTTGTTCAATGTTGACCAGTACCAGTACCCAGGGATTATCCTAGAGGGCGACATGGGCGAAATCGTCGCCCTATGGTGTCTGACTTCGTCCTGTGATCTGATCAAAGCGAAATCACAATCGCCGAAAATTTTCCATACTAATGCTTATTCCTTTAATCTTATGCCCACTACTGTCATGGTTTAACTGATTGTGGAATTAACGATGCTTCAATTATCCATAATCGATCTGTTGACAGGGTGGGAAAGTTTGTTACACATCACTAACCTGGCATTGTGTTAATCAATCAACCAATCGGCTAAGGTTATTCCAATTGCGGTTCCCGACTTCGCTTACTTACTTTCAAAGTAAATCTGTTATTAGCAAAGGCTGTCGGGAACCAAGAAAGCGAGTGCACACTGGGCGATATGATCAACCGGTTTACACTAGAATTTACAGTCGCTCAGAGTTATTATTACCGTTTTACGTACTGTAAAAGAACTTATATTCAGGCTATGAATATTTGCTGTTCGCTTATTGCGATGTTTGACCTTAGAAATGACAATTAATTTAAAATTAAAACAAAAAGATACACTGATCAATTATTTTCCATTTCCGTAATTAACACAATCGTAACAAACACCGCGTGTGAAAAGTAACAGATAATTCCCATTTTGTAGCAAATGACGTCATCCAAACAAAAGCATTGAACGACACACGACACCATTACAACATTATTTCATTCTCCTGTGGTTTCTTTCTTCTGACGCCGACTAACGGCGGGAAAATTATGTTGCACGACTTCCACGTGCAGCTTGCTGACAACCAAGTGGTGTACAATACCGGTACTTGTCTACCTGAGCAATGTATAACATGTAGCGTTATTAGGAGAAATATCAAGGGCGTTAATAATTTACATTGTAACATTTACTCTTTATATCATGACATTATTTTAAAGGAAACCAGTGACTGCCTTATGAAGTGTAAGTATCAACTGTCATAAACATAAACATGTGTGCTTGTTTTTTGAAAATACTGCTTCAAATACCAATAAAACTTATTAAGCTATTTTGTGTTTATCTTTCATTACTACAGGTTGTAGTCTTTGTAATTAATTAATTATACATAATTCAATTGATTGATTGGCTAAATAGCTGCTTTACGCGCCAGTGTCAGTTATCGATAAACTTCTCCCTGAATTCGGCAAAAGGAGAAGTCACTTCTCCCTAAAATTTTGGGCTAGGATGATCCCTGAGTACCCCCAGTTTAATTTTCTTTATGGCACTCATACACCCAACTTACTAATTCTAAAGGGTATTTGCAATAGTTTGAAGGGTGTTTACACAAATACCCCTCTTATCTGGAGCTCTGTGTGATGTGCAAAATTTAATGTTGAGTTATATTGTGATTATTTTTTATTAATCTGTTGATATGTAATCATCATTAATCATGAACACAATATGTACATGTTTTACTGTCATTTGTAATTTGAACCATAATAAAATGTTAAATAAAATGGTAAACACACACTAGTTGATTTGTTATTATGTTAATTATATACGCACTTGCCTTAAATTACCCTAATGTGTCTACAAAGCATATAATCTGCAACATTAACTGAGTGTAGTATATGCCCAGCTGATATATTCAATGGGAAATACTTCCAATATATTTAATTTAGCGATGTGTAACCATTTTTCCATATTCCGAAGATATTTTGAGAATATCCTGGACGTTATCCGAAACTGGCGTAAATGATTCGGAAATGACAGAAAAGGTTATGTCACTTGAGCGTCTAAACAAGAACAAAATCCTTGTACTTTGTGCAACAATCGTGTTTAGTTTAACAGGGGAAGGATATATCTTTCTTTTGGTGTATATACATTAACTATTACGATATATATGAAAAAGTAAAAAACACAAATCTCGTTAGTGATCCGGAATACCCCGAACAACTGTACTTCATGAACACTGAAGTATATCGTTTTTATATATAAAGATCATCGAATGTACAACTTTCCCAGTTCAATTTTCCAAGACAATACTTTAAAATGTACAAACTACATGTGACAAAAGTGAACTGCATACCCCACCCACTCCCTGTAAATTGACACCAATTATCCGGTCTATCTAAATGCAAAAAGTACGCATACAAATTGTTTCAAACTTGAACCATGCATACATTGAGAAATTTATTAAACTAATCAAAAATATTAACTTCAATTCATTTACCGTATCAGCACCAGACGGTTGTTCACCACCTTGTTGTGGTGCCAGATATTTCCGGAAGTAGTCCATTTTGTTCAACTGTCACGCATGCGCAGCGACGTGGCATTCTGATATTCACTAAACGCTTTACGTTGCATTTACAAACTGCATTGTTTACAATTCAATGCTTCTCAATGATTAGATAATTACAACAACAACAAAATTGTCTAAGTTGTTTCATAACCAGTGATTGGTAAATAATTTATGTATTTTCGAGATAGGTTTTGTAAATATTCAATATGTTGGTTCATTATGAAATGATAATATGCGTATCGTAAGAATTGATTGTGTTAATAATTCCAGATAATAGTTTATGTGAATTATTTGGAGCTCAAAATGTACACAAATGTGGGGCGTGACACTTAGTTTCATGCTGTTGATGCTTACACACAACTGTAAAGATACCTACAGATAATAGATCACATGAATTAGTTGGAGAAAAATAAATAGATCAAAATGTACACAACTGTGAGGCAAGACACTTAAATGGGCAGCATAATGTTAGTGCTCGACAGGTCCATGTAAATTGTGTAAAGATACCTACTTCTATAAACAGGAGTTCGTTTTTTCAGAGTAGCTGTGTGCCCCAACATTTGACTTTCTCAATATCAAATCATATGTGGTACAAATTTCCCGTGAGTAGTCCCAAATGAATAAATCCTAACTTGGCATAATTTAAATCAATTCCCACAACACTGGCCATAAAAGAGTGAGTGCAACATCCTCAAAATACAGAGGACAGATCCGCATACCTGCCATAATTTTTTAATGGAAGAACCGGTCATTGACAAAAATTCGATGGGAGATTCAACATTTGAGCGGGACACCTTAATATTGTCATTTTATCGACAAAAACATGCCATAATATACTTGTTTATCATAGGTTGGATTCATTTTCGTGGTAGATCTGTAGTTATAAAGTTTAAACCCTAAACACACTAATTGAATAACACTCACATATATTTTAATAACATTTATTACAAAATATGAATGATAAAATGTATTTGTAAAAATGACATAAAAAAAAACTAGACAAAACTCAGGGCTAAGTCGTGAGGGCGATGTGGGCGATAACTTTGCCCAGGACCCATGACTTCGCAATTAAATTTCATAAAAGAGAAGTGCACATCGCCGTCTCTTTTTAACTTTGCCTAGTAATAATTATTAGTCAAACACGCGTCATAAAAGCTGAGAAGTCGCCCGACGCGCATGTATTTTATAAAATTATTGCTATGTTAACTGCAGCAGATCGACCATTTCTGCTGGGGAAGCTTATCTCATAAGTTTTTCAGTCATCTAGGAACATGTACACCCACTCAAAATAATCAAGTCGCTGTACTTAAGATCAAAGCGAGTGTCACTTCGCGGAAAATTTTGACAATTAACAGCTATTTCTAAGCCGCAATCAGTCACAGTGTAGCACCGCCTTGTAGGCGGAGTTTCATCGCACAATAAAATCGATACTAGCCAATTAAAACGCATACTATACCTTTGCAATTGACGCTACACTTTGCAATGGACACTATGACTGATAGTCACACAGAAAGTAAGCTTATTCCCGCTTCTTTGATACTTTTGTGGCGTTATTCTCTGTGTACAGACGGTGCATTCAAGCAATTACATGGATAAGTTGATAATAACAAGCAATTAGCAGGATTTAAGGGGCAGTTATGGTTGTTAATTGACATGTATCTGTCTGTATTTTCTGAGCAAATAGGTAGGTGTAAGTGTGATAACAAGTATCTGAGTGTTTATTTGTATGCATACATGTAACAATGTATTTTTAAATGCATGTCTTCAAGCAATGCTTACAAATTATGTATTTTATAATGTATTATGATGCATTGTGACGTTTTTTGAGTTTTTTATAAATGTTCATCTTGTATGAAATATGTGTTTAAATGCATTTTATAGTGTGTATTGCAAGAAAAATGATAATTTGAAAATATTTTGTTATTAATTTATGGTGATGATTATGATGATGATGACGGCAATAACAAGCAAAATTATGATTTAGCGATTTACGGAAAACACTTCTCCTTTAAGTGGCTTCACTTCTCCCTAAATTGACCTGAGAGAGAAGTCACTTCTCCCTCAAATTTTACCCTAGGCTAAGCCCTGAAACTAACAAGTTAACAATACATTTACAAGGGAGACTACTCCAACAGACCATATCTTGGTACGTTACACTAGACACAGCGTCATGAGTACATCAGTTAGACAGACATTAAGTTTGGAAATTGCTAGTTATTTTTTTCAAAGCTTGCACAATTTGTGAGTGCCTGTTCACCAATGACCTTTTGATCAGTTTTGCACTAAGTGACTAACAGGCGTACAGTGAATATTTTACACTCTATTGGAAATTTTTAGTTATATATTCATAATATTTTGTCCGTAATTAATTCACAATGTTTTTTAACAATGAAAAACTGCATTCTCATTACAATGCAATAACTTGAACAATCAATTGAATTTCGTTTAAAACACGAGTTGTTAATAATGACACCTGTTAAAACTGTGATGAGTGACAACGTGACATACGTCATTAATTAACCGGTGTCCAAAACTGCAAGCCATTAGCAACAGCCATAGCAATGCCGATGGTGTTGGTTTTACTTCAAATGGCTTTAATGTGACTGCAGAACTGCGGCTATTGTCTAGCAGTTTGTAACTAAAAAGCTTGCAACACGCTTAGTAAGTGGTCGGTCTCAAAATCATCAATCAGTACTACTCTACCTGATCAATGCAAGCCTTGTCGATAAAGCAATAATGAATTAGCGTTCTAGGGGAATGTTAAGAGTGTAAAAAAATCTGACTTGGTTTGTTGCATTGGATAAATCGTGAAAGCCTGGCAAGAGATCAATAAACTGCTGTGTCATAGGGACCAATTAAGGGATTAACGATGTAAAGTTAATTGTTGGCCCGATGTAACTTTTATTGCACACTTACTTAGAATTTTGTGATTGACCAGCTCGCGAAAAGCGGGACAAATCCCGGTGAGACCTTGACATATGGCATGCATGCAGATCTATAACAAGTTTGGAATACTGTTGGCAAATTTAATAATGGTATAACACAGTTCGCACAAAATGAAAGCTTTCATATTATAAGCAATGCTTATAATATTTGACATGTAATTAACATGTTATTGAGCAATAAATTTGTTGTTTTGCAACAATGAAAATGAATACACTTTACTACTTTTGATTGCCTTTAATATTCGTACACAATTGGCACCATATAAATAGAAAGTGCTCCCACTACCTGGATTATGCATTTTGCTAGGGTGAAATGACCAGTTGCTCATTAAAAAATTTATCCTCTACTGTAGGTCAATGTCAGCTCAATCGTTCTTAGATATAAACTACCATTCCGCTGTTGAATAGGCAAGAAACTTGTAAAAATTATATTGTTGACATATTCTTTATCCAACTCTAATGAGATTTTATCTAGGCATAAATATTTACAACATGCATACTTTGAAGAAAAAACTACTAGTACATTTTTTGTGTGTGCAGTGTTTGTACAGAATACTCGATGCACATATTACAGACTATGCATCATGTTCTGTGTTGCTGAATATATTGTTTTTATTCTGTTAGATAATCCCTTATTAACTGAAGAGCATACATATTTCTTTAAAAAAAACAAAAACACTTAAGTAACGTAATATATAGTGGTATGCAAGGAAGCTTAAAGTATGATTTAGAATTTGAGTATTGTGTGCCATTAAAATTTTGGATCTAGTCGGCTTGAGACAGAATAAGTGAATTATATTTGAAAAACAGACCACAATACATGGTTTTAAATATTTATGTTGGAAGTTCAATTTACATATCTTATTTGCATAATTACCACAGGCGCTGAATATCATTTTTTGCGTGTTTCATTTAAATGTTTATTTTTGTGGCATGAAAAGGCGACATATAGGGGTTACTTTTGGAGGCGTTGGTGTTGGCGGCGGCGGCCCTTCAGTTTGTGCAGACAAAATAGATCAAATATGGCTTGTGCAGACAATAACTGAAAAAGTTTTTGTGCAATGGTTATGAAACTTTAGGGAAGTGTTAGTTACATAGTGTTTTATCCAGGCCCTTTTTGCGCGGCGCGGCGCCATGCCCCTTTTTTGAAGCGCCACTTTGCCCTTTTCAAAGGCAAAAGCCGCCACTCGCCCTAATCGATAACGATCTTAATTGCCTCTTGACCACTTTTATCGGCCCTATGTTTGCAAAAAGGGCACCCGCTGTTTACTGGTATTGTCGCTCTGACTGATTTCGATTTATTGCATACATGCATTTCTAATCGATTTGATTAAATCAATTACTGTGCTCAATTTATTGCCGACACGTTTCTAAGCGATTTAATTACAGCGATTACTGTACTAATGATTGTCAGCTTGATTCTTGAACCTGATTCTTAATCCGACTAAAGTGGTGACATGTAGGCCTAATTGATGATGCGTATACGATTAACATAATGATACATAACGTCAACTCGTAGATTGGACATAAATGGGACATTCCCCCTCTCACTATCCGTGTTCATTACAGATTGATTTTTTGAATTAATACGATTCATTATTTCAATTGACAAATACTTTTAGCACTGCAAAAGTGTAAAACTACAAGTACTGACAACTGCAAACTGGACTTATAGTACGTATGTGTAGAAACTAATATATATTTAGGTGATATATTAGTTTTTATTTAAATGTACTTTATTGATTGACAAAACCTTTAGTAGCTTAACTTCAGGTCAAATACCGGTAGTGGGGTTCTCTGTCTAGAGACTTGAGGTGTGAAACTTTCAAACTTTCCTAATCAATACCTTACATACGTAGAGCAGTTCTGATCAGTGCATTGGACATACAGTAAATTATCTTATTGTATATTGTTTTTGTACTTGTGTGTTAAATCGTCGGACAATAATTTGTGAAAGTTTTTTTTTATTAACTTGTTGCTTATATTGGTGAAAGACTGAAAATGCTGTCGTGCAAACGGAGGTTGGCACAAATTCAGAAGGAGAATGTAAAAGGCAAAAAATACCATTAGTTTATTAAAATTTGTGCAGAGGACAGACGGAACAGAAAGGTAATTATATAATTGCTACGAATCTTTAGGTTTGTTAATATAAAGTATCGATCTATAATTACTCAGAATATAATTAATATGTGATCCACAGAACTTGCTTCCTAAATTTCTCCGTACGTTACGGACAATCAAGTTTATATTAAAACAAGCCGCGTACTACTCTCGTTGGTTTAATCTGTGTGAATATTGAATATTGTGTGTGCCAAAACTTGTATTTGGTACAAGAGTGTGACTACATGCTTTTATATGTTTTCTTTTAATATAAAATTTGTATATATAAATATGATACCCATAGCCAATACACTGAAACACATGTGCCCTTTAAAAAGGACACAGCGCGCTAAAATGCCCTTTTTGAATATATTGCGCCATGCCCCTCTGCCTTTCTGGATAAAACACTATTAGTAGGCATAAAAGGAAGGTTAAGTTCGGTTTTCGGCATAATTCCTCTTATTGTACTTGAGTCATGCCCCATCAGGCGACACATTCGACTCGCGGAGTTCTAGTTCTAGTAATCATTTTTATGATACTATCAACCCCATATTGTTAAATTCAATTTCCAATAGCATTCTTCCAACATCAATTCATCACAGAGTCAGAAGCTTTACAACTGATAACCTTAAATTCCTATTTTAACATCTGTGTCAATTTAAGACCCATGCCTGTGTACATGAAAGTCCATTATACAAAATCCATTTCATTTATGTTCTTTGTGTATTTACACTTCCGAATGACATAATACACAATGGTACAGTCTGAGAGCAAATGTTCTACAACACTGACTACTTAACATTGTGCTACAAAAATTTGCTATCAGCATAATGATTATGTAATACTGTAATGCTTTAACGTAAAAAATAAACATTATTTAACCCATTACAAACCCATAACAATCAAAATAAAACCTGGAAGAGGTTGGATGTTTGACACACAAAAAACACACAAAAACACGTAAATTTATATGAAGTTATTTTACTATAGGAAATTGGCATAAACTGTTGAGATGTAATGTGGATTTTACTATAGGAAATTGGCATAAACTGTTGAGATGTAATGTGGATTCTGCCTCATACATAAACTGTTGAGATGTAATGTGGATTCTGCCTCATACATAAACTGTTGAGATGCAATGTGGATTCTGCCTCATACATAAACTGTTGAGATGTAATGTGGATTCTGCCTCATACATAAACTGTTGAGATGTAATGTGGATTCTGCCTCATACATAAACTGTTGAGATGTAATGTGGATTCTGCCTCATACATAAACTGTTGAGATGTAATATGGATTCTGCCTCATACATAAACTGTTGAGATGTAATGTGGATTCTGCCTCATACATAAACTGTTGAGATGTAATGTGGATTCTGCCTCATACCTAAACTGTTGAGATGTAATGTGGATTCTGCCTCATACATAAACTGTTGAGATGTAATGTGGATTCTGCCTCATACATAAACTGTTGAGATGTAATGTGGATTCTGCCTCATACATAAACTGTTGAGATGTAATGTGGATTCTGCCTCATACATAAACTGTTGAGAGGTAATGTGGATTCTGCCTCATACTTAAACTGTTGAGATGTCATGTGGATTCTGCCTCATACATAAAATAGCTTAGAATCATGCACATTTGTTCAGTCTACACATACCTGTTACAACAGTATGATCTCTGTCATTGCCCATACTCAGGTGAGCGCTTTGGGCCATCATGAAGTGTCTTGCCTGAACAGATTTAAGAGTTTTCAACTGAACGTTTACAGTTCTGTTCAAGTACTTGTTTTGGGTACAAGTAAAACACGAAAATATCATGTTCAAACATTGCCAAGATATAATGTCATTTGCATTATTTATTGGAGCTTTATTTTTTATTGACATACTTGTACATTAATTTATATGTTTTTTTGTTTTGTTTGAGTTTGCATATTTAATTGAAAGACTTAATTTTTACTTATAAGTTACATCCTATTTTCGTATTTAAAAAAAAAAAGTAATAAAATGTCAATCTGTTACTACAACACTAAAGCATCTGGACATACCAATTAATAATATCAATGAAAAGCATTATTTATAAATGTATCTATTTGATGTTTATTAATAAACAACACATTATTTCCAATACATTTTGTTCACGAGTGTTATTTGCTTCATTATGATGTACCGGGGTAATTTTCTTTTTGGAATATGTGACCAATTTTCGAAACTGTCAATTTGCCAATCTGTTGAAAGGTGCCGTTAAAACTTCTGCTTTCCTTTGGGATTCAGCCGTTTTTTGATTAAATTGTTATGTAATACATTTAATAAATAAATCCAACTGGGTTTCTTGAAAAAAAGGTTACATTGTTCACGAAAATTCCCCTATCTTGGCGCATTTTTGTCCGATTGTGGTCAAATTTTTTCTCTACATAAAGTTAAAATTCTGAGGAGCATTTTTAGGTTTACATAGGGGTAAGATATTTACTTTTTCATTTGGGGAATGGGGCCGTCGTAAAAAAAGGCTTGGAACTAGTTGTTCTACTCTCTGTTGTCCCCACCCTTCAACTGACAACTGATTGCATTGCATTGATTTTCATTGATCATTTATCTAAGCAAACTATTTGTGCATGTATATCCAAAGCATATTTATTTATTTTTTGCAAAATGAACAGAAATGCAACTTTAAGAACTTTGAAGTGGCAACCAGTTAAGTTTTTTCAAGTGTACTTTCTGTATCTCATTATTTGAGCTTTAGCTGTTATTTAGAATTCAAAGTGGATAAATATATTCAAGTTGACTAGGATTAGTGGAGACAGCCATAAATAAACCGCTGAAGTGCGAAGTTGATGCAGTCGTGCACATGAACGGATGGTAGATTATTCACTAGGATGTTATGTTTTGTGAAACCTGATATGCAGTTGTTTCACATTAAAGGGGTTCAGTCCTTGTTAAAATGTTACTTGTAAACAGTACAGTGTAGTTATAAGGATACCTTATTAATTGTGTTTTTGTGTGTGGGTACTGGGTAATACTAGTAGTGGAATAATTCTCTTTTACAGAGCAGGGGCTATATTTGGTGAAATATTTTGTTCTGTTGGTTTCAAGCTATGTATGATTGAAACTAGTTTCATTTGTGATTCATAAATCTTAACTGAAAATTACATAATTTTATTTATCCTGTCATTTTATGCTTATATATGTTGGAAATGATATGAGGCGTGTCCTGGGAATCCCATGCTTAATGCATGTGCGTAAAGTGTCGTCCCGGATTAGCCTGTGCAGTCCGCACAGGCTAATCGACGATGGCACTTTCCGCCTACATTGGGTTAATGTTTAGAAGACACTTCCCCTGAAACAGAAAATACCATAAAAGCGGCAAGTGTCGTCCTGGATTATGGTAGCCTGTGCAGACTGCACAGGGTGATCCGGGATGACACTTTACACAGATGCATTAAGCTGGTTTTCCCACAACATGCCTTATTTATTATTAAGGCTTTAAATTGTTAATAGTTTTCTTGCTATGTTTTTTTATTGCAAATTAATTTTAAATCATTCCAAGAGTGAATGTGTGTAGCACAATTTTCCATCTGATACAATCTGTTACATCTGTTATTAGGAATAAAATGCAATATATTTTTTTTTGTAGTCATGTAATGTCCGTAGTTTTCTTTCTATTTTTCTAGGTACAGACCAGTCCCAGTGCCATGGCGCGGCCCCTAACATGGGAGCGGGTGGTCGTGGGAGTAAGGCTGGTGTATGGCCTGGACACATTCCCACTGCTGTGTGTGTACTTGCTCATGATAGCGATCAGTGGTCACTGGAAACGGTTTACCTCACCTCTCAATCTCAGGCCTGTAAGTTGCTAGTTGTAATAGGGCGATAATATCTCCCTTTAAGATAGCTGTATTACTGCCCTTTAAAATGATTTATTATCTATAAAATACATATTTCTTCATTATAATATTGTCTGTTAACATTATTATAACTAATATCATTTGTCTTAATTTCACATTGTATTTTGCTTGATTATATGAAGTTTATACAATTTCATATATTAACTCCATCAATGCATTCTATTGTAGTCGTCTTTCGCATGAGACGTTAAACCGAGGTGCAGTGTACTAGGTGCTTCACACTGGGCACTAAAAGACCCAGGGTCGTCTCTGGAACGGGGCGTCTCCTGTATCTTGCACTATCCCTCGTAACCCAACTAACAAGTCTTCTGGGGGCGATGGCCATATGGGAGAGAATCCCGGTGCACTCGATAAAAATGTACCACACACACACACTCTATTGTAGGTCGGCCTTCCCACTTGTTGGGCAAGATAATGGGCAGTTATTGCAGATGTTAATGCAGATGTTAATCTTGTGTTTTTTTGCGTATTTTGACTAGAACATAATTCAATATTTGTTTGATTATAGAATATAACTATAATCGAATTAACTATTACATTTGAACAACCATTTGCTGTTTAGTCCTTTATTACAACCTTCTTTAAGGTGAACATTGAAGTTTGGGCATTATAAAACGACGCTATTACACTACCAGTACTTTCTTTTAATAATTTTTATTCCAGTCTTATACATAATTATAAATTTCAGCTTAATGGTTATTTCTTATTCATAAAATTGGACAAGTTCAACATCTTTAAGATAATAAAAAATGATTTTATAACACCGCTCTACCTTTGAAATGGCATTCTGTCATGCATATACTTAACAAAACTTTAAAATGAAATTATAATAGATAGTGTTAAAGCCGCAGTTCATAAAATATAATTTAATACATCTTAAATTGGCATTAGTCCTAATGAACGTTAATGATGTTTATTCTACTGAAAACTGTTTCTTATATACGAAACGCATTTTATACTTTCTATGTTTGAAAATGCTTGGTGCGAACGGAATATACACTAATGTACATGCTGATTTACTCAAGAGGCTTCACCAGCCATCGCATATAGATTTGATAAAAAGTTACCAATACGTTACTATTTTTCCGATTTAAATGCATTTTTTTGTATTTTTATCGGTAAGATGTCCATTAAAAATGATTTTAAATTAGAAATGAGTAGAAATAAAGAAAAAACAAATTAGTTATAACACTGCAGTATTTTCTTTGTGATTATTTTTGCGGCTTTCATTGAGTTTTGTAGATTCATCAGTTAAAGAATTATGTTTATTTAAAAAACTATTATAATTGACTACTGGTCGTAAATTTGTATTGTTGAAAGTGTCACGAAAAAAAAAAAACTTACAATGTTGTATTTTCAGCTTCTTGTGATATACAACTTTATTGCGAGCGCTATAAGTCTCTACACTCTGGTCGGATTCAGCTATGGTCTGTACCAATCAGAATCATCATTTGGCGCATACCCCTCCGAAGCGCTGCGACCAGTCTTCAAGATCTACTGGCTTACAAAAATGCTCGAGCTCCTGGATACGGTTTTCATGATACTACGCCACAAATCTCGGCAGATTTCTGCGCTTCATGTGTATCACCACAGCAGCATGCTGATTTTAAGCGATCTTGCGTATCACCACTACCCCTACCCGGCAATGTCCCCTTACCTTGCACTAAATTCTGCCGTTCATGTGGTGTTATACTTGTACTATGGCTTGTGTGCCTTGAAACCAGATAACCCACCTCAGTGGAAGAAGTTCCTAACTCAATTCCAGATAATTCAGTTTGCTCTAGATCTTGTGCATGCTTCTATAGGATACATCTACTATACTTATTGTATCTATGGCATATTTTATGGGCTTAGTATGTTAACTCTATTTTGCAATTTTTATTACAAGGCATATATCAAACTGAGGTGTCCAAGTGTCAAAACCAAATCAGAATCAATTTCAAATGGTTATGATGAGAGTCTTAATAGCAAGAAAATCAACTGATATTTTAAGTATTTGTTAATTTAACAAATTGACTGACATCTGTGTTTTACTGGGAGTATGCTATGTTTATATAAAAGTATTTGAAATACAGGTATTTGTTTTACACTCTGGGTAAAGTGCGAAATGTAACAATGGACAATGGAAAAATGTTTGAAATTGTCATTACACTGTAAATGGATAGGAATTGCTATACATTAGTAATTATGTAGTTAACATTCATAATGTATATCGGGCAATTGCACATTTGAATGACTTTATCAAACTACCGGTATATTGACTGTTTCTCTCTACAACACAATTTCTGAGTGATGTGAGATTAATCTTTCATATTCATGCTTGTTTGATAGTTTACCAATGCTTATGAGATTTTAGCGCATGTTGTGATAACTGATATATATCAAATTTGATCACATACATTCCATTTTTTGACATGAGCTTTGTTGTTACTAGAAATCCTATTGTTGGTGTTAATGTTCTTATATGTTTTATGACTTATTTTGCTTTACATTGTTTAAAATTAAAATCTTCCATTACGGTAATTTGTTTCAATATTGATTTGGCCTTTAAAATTTTATTTGTGAATAAAATTCTTAATAAATCACATGTAATTTTATTTTATATATTTTATTTCAAAACAGCAAAATCATATATTTGCCAAAAGTACTGGTATTAGTTCTTGTTGTTCCCTAAAGACAACATAATTTTCTGTAATGTACATTTTGACATAGTAAATAGTAAACATTATTTACTACCATGTGCTAAATCATTGTTTAAATACACTTAGTCACTAAATGGCAATATTGTAGATGTGCAAAATATTTTCATTGAATTATAAGTAACAAATAACTGGCATAAAACACCAACTGGAAATTCTATCATATAATGCATATATTATGTACAAGAACTAATTTTTCTTACATTTTGCAGTTTGTTTATATGTTTCTTGTTAGTTTTTTTCTCTCCAAGTGTTACATGTAGACATTGCATTACAGAAACATTATGAAATGTCTGTACATTTTGAAAAGTCATCGAGTATCATCCTTAAAAGTTATGAAATTCCTGTTATATGCATAATGCTCTTTCTGTGATAGGCCTATATGATTAAATAGTGATAGGCCATTATCATTAAATAGTGATAGGCCTATATCAGTAAATAGTGATAGGCCTATATCATTAAAATAGTGATATGCCTATATCATTAAAATAGTTATAGACCTATATCATTAAATAGTGATAGGCCATATTGATGGCTATATCATTAAATAGCGATATGCCTATATCATTAAATAGTGAAAAACCTATATCATTAAATAGTGATAGGCCTATATGATGGCTATATCATTGAATAGTGATATGCCTATATCATTAAATAGTGAAAAACCTTTATCATTAAATGGTGATAGGCCTATATCATTATGAACAAGAGATTTTTTTTTTGCACAAAGCTCAGGGATTCAGTCAGATCTCGAGGCTCCAATGTTTATTTGGTCTTTCTGCAATATCTTGCTGTTAAATACTGATATGTGCTTGTTTGGTCACCAGAATACATGTAGTGAAGAATATGAATGACTCATTTTTTTAAAGTCATTTTCTTCAGCTGTAGAAACAAAACGTGTTAATTCTTTCATATGCAGAAATAATGTACTGAATAATACATGTTTGTTTTTAATTTGTACAAAGAGGAATATTATTGCATTGTTTACTTGTTTTATACACCATGCGGATTATGTGGCTTTATTTACAAAATGGTGCTTAGATGATGAAGTTATCTCAGATATGGTGCACAAGAACAGACAAGAACTGAACATCAAGTATGTTGCTTGTCTTTATGCACAAAGTCAAATACACATATAGATGTAGGACACATTTTTGTGAGAATTGATCAAAGTATATATTTTTCAGTTATGTTCACATGAACTTGTGCAATAAACATTGAAATATTGAGTGCATGAGTTTTTTTGTCCCTTGCATATTGATGCAGGATGCATATAGTGATTGTCCTGTCTGTCCGTTCATGAATCCGTTCTTGATTCTGTACAAAATTAACTAAATTGTACCGTTTGTCTAACACCGCTTACTACAACACTTGGATACTTACATAGTTGTTGCGTATGACCATTCCCAACCCACCCATAATATTATCATGGACTATTTCAAATAGGCTGGCCATCACCATCCATGGGGCATGTGTGTTATCAAACACAGCGTCTTGTTTTTTGTCTGAACTTTTCCATTCTTAAGTTTTAATGTTATGCGGTTTTATTCAGGTTTTCAACTGTGTATGTGACTTATGCAGCTTTTAGTATATTCCACTGTATAACATACTATCAAAACTTACGTATCAGTAGTAAGACATGTATAATTGCATTTTACCTATCTTATATGCTGTATTCTACTTTGGTATTGGGTGACTGTTTTATAACATGTATTTCTCTTTTCTTTGCATTCAATCGAAACGCGAAACTGCGAATTGCGATACTACGAAATGACGGGATACTACAAATAAGGCTGCCGGTCCCGTCCGTTTTCCTTATATGTTTCATTAAAAAAAGATGCGATACTACGAATTCGTGATACTACGAAAGATGCATTACTATCATAATGCTTGTATTGAAATGTTAATGTGATACTACGCATCATATTGTCAAGGAGACTTTTCACACCTTATGTTAATGTGATACTACGAATCATATTGTCAAGGAGACTTTTCACACCTTCTTAACAAAGTTTTCACACCTCTGCCCAGTCAGACACCTAGCCTGTTTGTTTGCACCGTGGACACAGCAAACCATTTCAAGTCAACATAATTGATGCAGTGTGAGATTTTTGGGTTTGACTAAATGACTATCGTACATGTCACTGCGAAATCAATTTCTGTGCGTGGATAGATTTTATACTTTTTAGCCCACCTGAGCACAAAGTGCTCATGGTGAGCTTTTGTGAGCGCTCGTTGTCCGTCGTGCGTGAGTGCGTCGTCAACTTTTCATTTAAACAACATCTCCTCCTAAACCGTTTGGCAGATTTTTACCAAACTTCACAGGAATGATCCTTGGTGGACCTCTTTCAAAGTTTTTCAAATATTTCCGGTCCGCTGCATATGTAGGTCACCAGAGCTAAAAATAGATTAAAAAAGTGAAAACTTAAAAAATCTCCTATGAAACCGCAAGGCTCAAAGCATTCATATTTTATATGTGACATCCTCTAGTGGTCCTCTACAAAGATTGTTCAAATGATGCCCCTGGGGTCAAAACTGGCCACGCCCCGGGGGTCACATGGTTTATATAGACTTATATAGCAAAATAACTTTATAAATCTTCTCCTCTCAAACCGCATGGCCTAGAGGTTTCATATGTGGTATGTAACATTGTATAGTGGTCCTATACAAAGAGTGTTCAAATAATGCCACTGGGGTCAAAACTGGCCACTCCCCGGGGGTCACATTGTTTATATAGACTTATATAGCAAAATGACTTTAAAAATCTCATCTGAAACCGCAAGGCCTAGAGGTTTCATATTTGGTATGTAACGTTGTATAGTGGTCCTCTACAGAGATTGTTCAAATGATGCCCCTGGGGTCAAAACTGGCCACCACCCAGGGGTCACATGGTTTATATAGACTTAAATAGCAAAATGACTTTAAAAATCTTCTTCTCTGAAACCGCCAGGCCCAGAGGTTTCATATTTGGTATGTAATATTATACAGTGGTCCTGTACAAAGATTGTTCAAATTATACCCCTGGATTAAAAACTGGCCAAACCCCAGGTGTCACATATTTTATATAGACTTAAATAGTAAAATGACTTTAAAAATCTCCTCTGAAACTGCAAGGCCTAGAGGTTTCATATTTGGTATGTAACATTGTATAGTGGTCCTCTACAAAGATTGTTAAAATGATGGCCCTGGGTCAAAAATTGGCCACACCTTGGGGGTCACATGGTTTATATAGATTTAAAAAGCAAAATGACTTTAACAATCTTCTCCTCTGAAACCGCAAGGCCCAGAATTTTTATATTTGGTATGTAAAATTGTATAGTGGTCCCCTACAAAGATTGTTCAAATAATGCCCCTGGGGTAAAAACTTGCCACACCCCGGGGGTCACATGGTATATATTGACTTAAATAGCAAAATGACTTTAAAAATCTCCTCTGAAATCTCAAGGCCTAGAGGTTTCATATTTGGTATGTAACATTGCATACCGTAAATATGCAGTTATAAGTCTAGACCTCTCATAAGTCAAGAAGTTAAAATTCATTCCAGAAACGTATTTCTAGTAATAACCATTCCATAAGTTGAGTAAGAATGATCATAAAACACCATCTGAAAATTGGCCAGAGTATGCCCTTTGACAGGTTTTGATGTGGACAAAAACCGGTTCCAGCCAGTTTAATTAGCAATATGCTATATACGAAAATCATGGGTTTCGTCTGCAGGTTTATTGATTTTTTATTGGTGGCCGACAGTCTAGCTTGGGGGCTATAGTGGGGATATTATAGAGTAGATAGTTTCATTCACAGTTTGCATCTTATTTAATAATGAAACAGTTATGCCTTTTGTCTTAATTGTTGGTAATTAATAGAAAGGACAAACTGTGATAATTATGAATGGATTATAGTGTGTGGATTAGCAAATATGCAGGTAAAAAATAAAATGCATTTGACAAATATTTCAATATAATATGCTACGATTTTTTGTGAACTGCCTCATAGGTCAAATGTACTTTATAACCACGATTTTAGAGGCTTAAAATCTCGACTTATGACCGAGTATTTACGGTAGTGGTCCTCTACAAAGATTGTTAAAATGATGCCCCTGGGGTCAAAACTGTGCACACCCCGGGGTCACATGGTTTATATAGACTTATATAGCAAAATGTCTTTAAACATTTTGTCCTCTGAAACTGCAAGGCCCAGAGGTTTCATATTTGGTATGTAACGTTGTCTAGTGGTCCTCTACAAAGATTGTTCTAATGATGCCACTGGGGTCAAACTGGGCTACCCCGGGGGTCACATGGTTTATATAGACTTAAATAGCAAAATGACTTTAAAAATCTTCTCTGAAACCGTAAGGCCCAGAGGTTTCATATTTGGTATGTAACATTGTATGGTGTTCCGCTACAAAGATTGTTCAAATGATGCCCATAGGGTCAAAACTGGGCACACCATGGGGGTCACATCATGGTTTATATAGACTTAAAAGTTAAATAGCAAAATGACTTTAAAAATCTTCTCATCTGAAACTGCTAGGCCCAGAGGTTTTGTATTTGGTATGTAACATTGTACAGTTGTCCTCTACAAAGATTGTTCAAATGATGTCTCAGGGGTCAAAACTGCCCTGGGGGTCACATTGTTTATATAGACTTAAATAGCAAAATGACTTTAAAATATGCACTGAAACTGGAGTGTTTTCTTATTTGATATGTAATATTGTATAGTAGTCCTCACTAAAGATTGTTCAAAGTATGCCCCTGGAGTAAAAAGTGGCCATGACCCGGGGGTCACATGGTGTATATAGACTTATATGGCAAGTGGGCCTTAAATATCTTCCTTGTTGAAACTGTAAGGTTATATTTTGCGTGAAACATTGTGGAGTGGTCCTCTACAAAGATTGTTTCAATGATGACCTGGGGTTCACATGGTTTATATACATTTAAATAGCAAAATGACTAAAAATCTTCTCATCTGAAACCGCAAGGCCCAGTGGTTTCATATTTGGTATGTAACATTGTATAGTGGTCCACTACAAATATTTTTCAAATTATGCCCCTGGGGTAGGAAGTGGCCACACCCTGTGGGTCACATGGTTTATATAGACTAAAAAACTTCTGAACCTGCAAGGCTCAGATTTTTATTCTCAGGTAAGGGTTTAGTGCCATTTTGCCCTCTTGTTATTAGCCGTTATGATGCCTTAAACTCAGGTGAGCGACCTAGGGCCATCATGGCCCTCTTGTTTTATTTATAGTGCAATATATACACAATTGTAATGTCAAATGCAATTATTTTAATAAGTGTGCTAATGTTCATAAACTCTACAACATGACGCAAATTAACATTTACTGTAAGACAAATTAAGTTAAAACCGTAATTTCCGAAAGATGCTATACTACGAAAAACGCGATACTACGAACAAATCACTGTCTCCCGTGACTATTTGTAGTATCGCGTTTCGACTGTATTTTAAATTTTAGTGTTGTTTTTCTTAAATGCTTAAGCTTTGTGTTTTGTCAGTTTTACAAGTACTACAAAAAATGTTATTCAAAGTTTAAGTCATCAAAAGACTTGCACCACAACAATATTTCTGTTGTTTAATAAAATTAGTGTTTGTTGTTGGACTGTGTTTGAATTATGTTTATACTATTTAAATTGTCTGCTGTATTCTATCTCGTCATAATAGAATATGAATACATTTAGTTTGTTACAAAATATGTGTTTGCAGTATAGAAATCCAGTATTATGTTGTTGCTTCTTTTTTTGTAAAAAATAGCACCATCATTAAAATACTCTGGGATTTCAAAAGATGCAGAATTCTGCTTTTTGATGCAAGCAAATTACAATTTACTTTAATACTTTTGACTAGAGCAAATAATCTGCCTGGCATCATTTGGATGCACTTGTTTTCCATTTGTCAACTTCAAAAGTGCTATGCCAGTATAAAATAATAATTCAGCATACTACTGTTGTTGTTTTTCGAAGTTCTTTACCGTTATTAACAGCAAAAATTGCTTGACAAAGCCAAGGAAATAAACTTGCACATTAATTCCGCCGACATCGACAGAATCCATCGCCTAGGTCCAAAACGCCTAGGTCCTAGGTAAACAGGCATGTAATTGTCAAGTTCACAAACTCCAAAGCCAGGCAACGTGTCTTCAATGCCAGAAAGTCCTTTGGAAATGGTCTGTTTGTACAAGTCTCCCTTACGCCGTTCCGCTCGCAGCTGTCTTTTGAAGCCCGTGCACTCAAACGCGATCGGAAGCTTATCTCGACCTGGGTTGCTGGTGGCACCATCTATGGACTGATGTCGCTAAACGGCCATGAACGGAAAGTTCAAATCAAGGACCTCGATGCCATAGCTGCTATCCGCAAGGGCGAGGAACCGTCGTATCCACCCCCAGCTCTCCCATGAACTCTCGTGTACCAATTCTGGTGCGAATAGCGTTCGCCACTGATGTGCTCATTACTAACATCTTCATGTAAACAAAACTGTTTGATCGTGCTACACCTTTACTCCATTTCTTCAGTACATATTTCCTTAAATCATACCGTTCACGCATGTTTACGTCATTTAAATGTATGCAAATGTTTTTGCTGTATTATTATAAATATAAACGGCATCCCTAGTAAGCGTTCTATTTACAAGCAGAACTCCGCTATTGAATACACATTTATTTTTATGTAAACACGGGTTTTTCTGACTTTCGTTATCCCGGTCCGCTACACATATGTATGTGTTCTCCATGAACGAAGTAATCAATATTTGTACGAAAATTGATTTTTACTCCGCAATACAACGCTGTAAAGAAAAAATCGTCTGCTTAAATCAGGGTTAATAAAACTTGCAAACTTGGGGATTTATACCTTAACTTTATTGATACTATAATCTTTATTACAAAATGTATAACATAAAAATTAAATAGCGTTTTGCCAAAGATCTTTTGTTCATATATATAGAACATTGCTATAATGTTTACGTAAATGTTATTAACACTTAAATATTGATAGTTGTGAAAATATTTTTCACAGTAAATGGATTGTAAATAGTTGTGCCTGATTTACGATTACACACAATTAACACGTTTTCTATTTAATAACCGTTAGTGTTTTGATAGCGCATATATAGTCCCCTAACTATCGGATTAAAATACCGATTCGCCTTTATTGTAATGTATTGATTGGTGTTTGTTGTACTTATACAATACATACCCTTTAATTGTTTTTTCCCGTAAAAAGTTTTGTAATGTACACCCCTTTTTGCCCACTCCCCCTATTTATTTTTCTTGTTTTATTCTTTTTGGCTCAGTTGTTTTGTAAAAGGTCTTTAATGCACCCAATTGCTCCACTTGCGTAGTATATTCCCACCCGCTCTCACGTGTTTGTTTTAAAGCTCCCGCTTTATGTTGATTGTCTCACTTAGTGTGCATCTTTACCCACATAGATGATTGATATAATGCAATATAGATCAACTATTGGGGGCTTTTATGCGACATATTAAAACGTATACTAAATATGTGTATCCATTGAAATTACATATTTCGTTTTCTAATTGCATGTATTTTTTTTTCCATCAAATCAGTCTGTTGTCACTTTTTGAGGAGTTTATATTTTTTATATAACGTGTACATGCTTATGTCTTCACTATATTTCTTTGTTGAGAGACATTTGTTTTTATTTGTACTGTCCTTGCATAGTAACAGACAGCACTCTAATTCATATAAATTCCTGGGTAGAACATTTTGCATGTGCTGACAGGTATACTTGGTCTCCTCTGCTACTGTTATTGTCTGGAGATATTGAAACTAATCCTGGTCCACCTAATATATCCTCGTGGGAGTCCTGCCTGTTAATATTTCACCAAAACATCAGAAGTATTCGTAATAAATTTGAATATATTCGAACAATTTCTTGGATTTTGATATTATTTGTTTTACGGAAACTAAACTTTCGAACGATATTAGTAATTAAAGCATACTTTTAGAAGGCCATGACTGCGTTTTTCGGAAAGATAACACTAATCATTCCGCGGGCTTATTAACATATGTTTCGTCATCATTTAGACCAACAAGGCTTTCAAATTTGGAAATAATACTACCGTAATCTATATGGGTTGAACTTTTTGACCATTCTAGACCTTACTTAATTTGTAATGTATACAGTCCTCCAAATACCGTCACTGAATTTTGGGATCGATTCCAAATATGCATAGAAAAAGCTCATGATCATTGTAATAGCATTATTATTGTTGGCGACATCAATGAAAATCAAATGAATCCATCCAATCATAAATTTAAAGATATGCTTTATCTGAGCAACATGACAAACATTATAAACGAACCAACCCGAGTAACAGAACACACTCGTACATTGATAGATCCCATTGCAATAACAAACACATTGCAGCATTTACATTCTGGAATCCTTGAAACTGATAAGTCAGTAAGTGATCACTATGGCACATATATATATGTATTGACAACTGATAAGTCAGTCAGTGATCACTATGGCACATACATATATATTGACATCGATTTAAACGAAAATGCTCCTTATAAAAGAAAAGTATGGCGCTACAAGAATGCAAATTTCAGTCAGTTAAATGCTGCCATTATGTCATACGACTTGACCTTTTTAAATACGGGTGATCTAGATCAAACTGTTATTAGATTTACACACGCTTTTACTTGAATTAGCTTCTTCTTTTATTCCATCATCAAATGTTACTATACGACCTAATGACCGTCCTTGGTATGGTTCATTAATTCGCAATACCTCATTCCAAAGAGATAGACAAAAGCATGTTGCTATAAAGTCCGGTCAATTGTCTGACTGGTCCAGTTACAAAAATCTAAGAAATAAAGTTAACAATATGAAATAACACGCAAAAGAATGCTTTTTTAACACTCTTGAAAATGGACTTGCTGATTGTAAAACAAGTAATCATCATAAATACTGGAAAACTGTCAAAATGCTAGTCAAAGAAAATGCACACAATTGCAACAGTATACCTCCGTTATTGAACCCAGATGAATCGTACTCAGTGTCAGAGATAGAAAAAGCCAATACACTTAACGATTACTTTGCCTCTATATCTACAATTGATGAAACTAACCATGACTTACATCCATTCAACAGCAAAACAAGTACTATTCTGGACAACATAATTATTTCCGAACAGGATGTAATCGATGTTATAAGTAACTTATGCATCAACAAAGCTAATGGCCCTGATGGTATCAGTCATAAAATGTTAAAAGAAACATCTAAATCAATCAGTAAGCCACTGTCTATACTCTTTAACAGTTCGATTCGTGAAAATATGTTTCCATCTTGTTGAAAAGAAGCCAATTTTATGCCCCTATTTAAAAAAAGTGAAAAATTTATTCCTTCGAATTATCGACCCATATCTCTCATAAGTTGTGTTGGCAAAGTATCTGAAAGGGTAGTTTTCAAATACCTTTACAACTATTTACACATAAATCAACTTATTTACAAAAATCAGTCAGGCTTTTTACCAGGACATTCTACAGTTTACCAATTAATTGACATGTATAATCAAATATGTAAATCTTTTGACGAAAAAAAATCAACTTGTATTGTTTATTGCGATATTAGTAAGGCATTTGATAGAGTTTGGCACAAAGGCCTTCTACAAAAACTTAAAGAACTAGGCTTTTCTAGGAATATCATTGAATGGATATCCAGTTATTTGGCAAACAGATCCCAAAAAGTATTCATTGGGTCGTCTTTTTCTCGATCAAAAAATATAAATGCTGGGGTTCCACAGTGTTCAGTATTAGGACCACTATTATTTTTAATATATGTTAACGATATCTCGGAATCACTTCTCAGCATTAGTCGCTTATTTTCAGACGACAGTTCACTATCTGTTTCTTCTTATGACAATGCTCTTATTGAAAGAACTCTAAATCATGACCTTAACTGTATAAATCAATGGGCCAAGAAATGGCTTGTTAATTTTAACCCCTCTAAGACGGAAGTGATATTTTTCACCCTTTCAAAAAATTAAAACCGTCCCAACTTAATATTCGACGAAACTCGGTTATCCTTTGTGAAATTCCACAAGCATCTCGGTCTAACACTTAGCGAAGATGGTTCGTGGCATGAACACATTGACAATATTACACAATCGGCTTCAAAAGTACTTGGGTCCATGCGAATGTTAAAATATAAACTCAAACGCGAAACTCTTAATCAAATATACATTTCATATTTAAGACCCATTTCAGAATACGCGTCTATAGTTTGGGACAATTGTACAAGATATGAAACGGAATTACTAGATAAAATTCAATTGGATGCAGCCCGAATTGTCACAGGATTAACAAGGTCAACTAAAACTACTCTTCTTCTAAAAGAAATCGGTTGGGTTTTTCTAAATGACAGACGAAAAATACAAAAACTTGTTTTAGCATATAAACACAATAAAGGTCTCTTACCGCAGTATCTAAACAATCTTTTTCCAGCACCGTCTGACAACATTCCTTATTTGTTACGAAATAGTGGCAATTACGCAACAGTTGCCCGCAGACTAGCGATCTATTCGAATTCTAATATTCTTTCGTCGATTAATCTTTGGAATGATCTTGATGTTGACACTCGCTCGATATCTAAATGACGATTTACATCACCTACGTGAAAATCCAATATGTGTGTGTAATAGTCCCGTCGAAGATACCGATCATTTCTTTTTCAAATGTCTGCTCTACTCAGAGCAACGACTCGTTCTCTTTACTAACACGCGCCCATTTCATCCCCTCAGTGCAAACAAACTATTATTTGGTATTCCAGGATTGTCTGATAATCAAAATAAGGCATTATTTCTGGAAGTTCAACGATATATACAAACCTCGAATAGATTCGCGAATTGATTATAATTACATAAGTATATTGTTATTACTAGAATTCACATCTTTTCGCTGCAACTTATCTTCTGTCTAAGCAATGTTGAGCTGGGTGGTGTGGAGCAATTGTTTATTATTATTTATAATTAATCATGTATTTACAATCATGTATATATTCCTTTTTCCTTGTTGTTCTAATAAATACATGGTATAATATACTTCATGGAATATGATATAATTTTGTTTCACTTTTTGTCATTTGCCAAACTATATTTACATACTAATATATCTCATTGTACATTAATTTTGTGCATATTATAAATCTATATAAATTAATTTAGTCATAACGAACCAGTCCGGAAATTCTTGGGAAGGGTCGTCATCTAATGTTGTTAAAACTTGTGACCCAACCCTTTTGCTTTTTTTACACATTTCTTTATGTTGATTATGTACTATGTCTACTTTATGCTGTTTTAGTACATTTGTTTATCATTTGTATATATATTATGAAAAAGGCAATAAAATAGTATTACACTACCTTTATTAACATAAATTACCATTTGCAGATCATGCTACAAATATGCAGAAAAAGATTCCTCTGATTATAGTATTTTGACCCCGGATATTTCCATTCTTACCCCTTCGAAATTTCAAGTCAGGTTTTGTATGACTTCTGGTCCCATATCCACAAAACTCCTCAGTGAAAACTTACGTAAATTTCTTAAAATCATAAAATTCCTTAAGTCTGTGGCCGGTTCATATTTATTTTGTCTTAAATGGTTTTACCCCGGTAAAGAATTTACAGATGTTTCTTATTTTAGCATTTTTTAAGTATAAAATAATGATTTTCACAAGGAAAATTGAATTATAATATTTTCTTTAAATATGACTTAAGTTACGATTTTCCTTAGGAGCTTTGTGTATTCGGCCCCTGGCTTTCAAAATCTATTGAAATCCCTAATACTATATTTGTGATTTTCTGTAAAACAGCCCATATCAGTTATAAGACAGTCATTCAGCAAAACAAATTAATTGCTTACAATATTGTCACTGATTTACTATGGTTCATTCAGATAATAGCATTTTCCAATACTGAATACATTTGTTTATTACACCTCACGTTCGTCTACAATGATAAATTCCCATTACCCGAGTAAGAGATCTTTTGACTGTCAAAAACATTTCAACCTTTTTGACACGTGAACAAGCAAGAGGTGCTAAAATAACATGCCAAAATAAAGGGTCACAGTTTTGTGTTATTGTCCATGACACGCATATTGAGATAAAACAACACTCGTAATTATATTGTGGTCAGACTGTGTCCGGCGTCAACATTATACTTCAAACAACTTCTCTGAAACCACTGTTCGTATTTTAACCAAACTTGGCAGGAATGTTCCTGGGATGGTCCTTTACCAAATTCCTTCAATTTATTAAAATATTTTTAAAACTCTGGTTGCCATGGCAACGAAAAGCTTAAAAACTGGAAAACTTAAAAAATATTGTCAGAAATCACTGGCTGGATTTGAAAATAGTTTTCACAGAAATGCTCCTTGAGTGACCCTCTACTAAATTCCTTCAAATCATTTTGATTCGTTAAAAAACATGGCCACCAGGGGGCGGGGCAGTTTTCCTTAAATGTCTATATTGACATCTCAAATAATCTTCTTTAGAGCAATTATGATGCTTTACACTCAGATGAGCGACCTATGGCCATCTTGGCCCTCTTGTCATTGTAAACATTTAAAATATGAATTTACATATTGCATTGATATTTCAAGAACACAAATCTGAACAAAATTAAATACAGATCATACTACAGATGTTGAAATATATCAGGGATGGCAACGAATACCAAAATTAATATTCGGATATTCGACTGATAAAGTATTCGAATTTTCGATCGTCGGATGCAGTAATCATTATTATTCAGATAATGTTAAAAATACTAAATTGTGCAATATGCAGTTACTACAAACATACGGCTAGAAAACCGCGGCCAATACACGGACAAAGCGGTTACATATTAGAACTACGTTGTGTATTACATTTGAAAAAGACTTAGCCCTCAATTAATATCATGCCTTGTTGACAACTATGTTGCCTGTTCCCACGACTTTCAAGCATGTGTTCAGAGTAACGCAAGCCATCGGATATACCTTTAGGGACGCGATGCATTATTTCAGAGCAAATGTAGGCAGTTACACAAATTAGCATCCACAAGACGCTTTAATCTCCTACTACTGATAGAGATAATGGGCCACATCATGGGACTAACATGGAGTAACAACAAACTGTCATCTACTTAACAACAGGGTGCTAGGTCCACTTTGACACCTAACCTGCATACTAGTGAAGCTAAGGCGACATGAATGCTTAATATTTAGATGCTAACATTGACATATACTGTATTCTGTATGCTTATTAAAATTTAATTAAACGGACAGGAAGTATTTGAATACCTAAAACATATTCGAATATTTTTTGTTATTATTCGAATATTCGTAGCCATCCCTAAAAATATCAATGCATGACTGAAATTGTTTCATTTTCATTTAAAGGGATTATCCAATAAAAGGTTCAACATTTTTAATTACATTCACCTTTCATTTTTTCAATGAAAACACACATGTACACAATTATAACAGAATTACCTTTTAAATCACAAAAACCTGTGCAGTAGATGTATGCATTTAAGATCATTTACTTAACTAAAAGATTTAAACCATGTTTTAGAAATAGCGGTCTTAACAGTTTACTAGTCTAGTGATGTATAAATTAATTTAACAAGAGCTGTTGGAGGACAGCGCGCTTGACTATTCAAAGTATTTCAGTTTGTGCATTTGTTTGAAAGTGAACAAGAGAAAGAAACCTATCAACATATACTTGTTTATAAATAAAGGTATTAACATTAGACATATACCAGAATGGTTACATAATAAAAAAAATCTACTAAAGAAGAATTAATGTAGATCTAGTAAAATCAAATGTAGTTAAGAAATAACAGGGCCAAAACTTTGAATATCAAGAACATCTAAACTTTGACAAAATACAGAACTGAGTTATGGGGAATGTTGTACTCGATGCTGGAGTTAACGACAAATATAAACTCAGAGTTGCAAGTGAATAACTTATGTAAGTTTAAAGTTATAAGAGATTTTTGACTAAACACTTCAACCTGAAAATCTATGTGAAAAAGGGGCATAAATCTGTCAAAATACAAAACAGAGTTATGCAGAATGTTGCACCTGATGCTGCAGTTGTTGACAAAGGTATATTCCAAGTGAATATCTAACGTAGTTTTGAAGTTACAATACTTCTGAATATAAACTTTATCAAAGTTCAGACGCGGGCGCCCACGCCGGGGCGAGTAGAAAAGCTCACCTATTCTATGAATAGTCGAGCTAACCAAGAGCACCTCCTACGGGTGCTGGACGCTGGACTTTCTCGTATTTGACATTATTCTGGCCTTTTGTTAACAGAAGGGGTCATCACTGTGATGAAGTGTGTTGAATTTCAAGTCGATACCTTACAGATATTGAGAAATTTGACCTAAAGCTAAAATTGTCAGTTACAAAAGGGCTATAACTCCAAAAAAATTGTTGATATAGTTACCTCATCTTGTCTACAGAATGGGTTCATAACTGTGATAAACTATTTTGAGTTTCAAGTCAATACCCCTTATAGTTAATGTGAAATTTGACCTAAAGCAAATTTTTTTTAAATGGGCAATTACTCAAACAAAATCCTAGAGTTACCTCCTCTTGTCTACAGAATAAATTCATCACTGTGATCAAGTACTTAAAAGTTTCAAGTTAATACCGCATAAAGGTATTGAGAACTTTGACCTAAAGCGAAAATTGCAAGTTGAAAAGAAGGGTAATAACTCCAACAAAATCCTTGAAAGAGTTACCACCTCTTGTCTGCAGAACGGGGTCAGCAATATAAACAAGTATATTGAGTTTCAATTTAATGTCTTTGATAGTTATTGAGAAATTTTATATTTAACAAAAAATGTCAAAATATTGTAAGTCCAAACAAAGGCAGATAACTCTGGAAATACAAATCACAGGGTTGCCTGCCTTGTTGTAAGGAATTACTCTTTCATAATGAACAAGTATTGAAAGAAATGGACTCTGACAAAAAACTTAACCAAAAAACTTAACTAACGCAAACGCTGACGCAGATGACAGAGTGACGACGATAACTCAATTTTTTTTCTTGGAAAAGTCAAGTTAAAAAGGCATGTATAACAGGAGCATGTGACTTACAATCAAACACATATAAACCTTTAAGACGGTTCACTTATGGATAAAAACACAACAATAACATGCTGTTTTCCTCATGATAAAAACATATTAATCAAGTAAGTACATTTAAATATTAATATAAGTAACCAATTGTTGCTTTTATCACCATAAAACAGACAAACATATAGGGCTTCTAAACCAAATTGTTGAAAACTCAATTTTATAAACTGTTATCATAAGTAAATATGTATTACAGATTCAGCATGAACAAACTAACGTTTCAAAATAAACGATTTAAATATTTTACAGTCTTGAATCTTCACAAATATTTGCATTTACTAGTCACGGTAAAACCAGCACTTTTGCGATGCACAGGCATGTTTTCCATCATGGGATCAAGACCGGAATGTAATGGTTTTCAATAAAATGATTCAAAAGACATACAAATGAACTGAAAATTATGTTATATATGTATGAACATTAAAGTCAAGTCACAACCATTATTATAAAACATTAAAACAAAAATTTAGGTTATACAACTTCTGGATGTACATGTATCTAGACAAAGACAAAAATAATACACAATAATACTCTTACAGCTTACTGCAAGCAAATTTTAATTTTGTACTAAGCTTGTTATCATTTTAAATTTCACATGAAATCATAGATCCAATGGGTGTTTGGGTATTTTGCGTTAACTGGGTGAAATTAAGTGAAATATTTCTTGTAAAAGTGTGTTTATATTATATTTGAGGCGCGTCGTGGGAAAACCGGACTTAATGCATGTGCGTAAAAAGTCGTCCTGGATCAGTCTGTGCAGTCCGCACAGGCTGATCAAGGACGGCACTTTCCGCCTACAGTGGATTTATGTTTAGAAGAGACTTCATTGACACAGAAAATACCATAAAAGCGGAAACTGCCATCCCGGATTAGCCTGTGCGGACTGCATTAAGCCCGGTTTTCCCACGACACACCACATTTCTATAAATATTAGCCAAAAATGACAACAATGATCGTTCAAATTTCAACAAACAACAGTCGAGTCATCAAAAATTTTCCTTTTCAAGTTCTACCACTTCGCAAACATCTCATCAGAAAACATACACCAACAGCAATACCATATATTAAAACTCAATCCAAATACTAATAATTGCTCCAAGTTCATGTACATGTACTAGTAACCATAATCGGGAATCTCTCCATAGTGGGACCTCTTTGAGCCTTACCGGTTCTAATACCACTGCAGGCACAGAGCCTTGCTGTACCCATATCTACATGGTCTATTTCGTAGTTCATGACGCCCTCACTGCTAAAGCTTCATTACGTGTGGACCGAGGGTGTGTCCTTCCCATCACCCCTACCCTTTGTAATTGCTTTTTGAGACACATTTATGACAAATTTTTTAATCAAAGCTGCAATTTCCAGCAGAGCTATTGTTTGTTGTTGTTTTACTGAAATATTAACCTCCTTGAATCTTGAGTTTGTACTAGTTGTAGCATAACATAAGACACGGAGGCTTTCTTGCCTCGCTGTACCCGTAGCTGCATACATTTCTAGTTCATAAGTTGGCATCGAGGCTTTCTCATTTTGATGTACAGTACAGTTAGATAGATTTAAAATTGACCAGTATTTCACCCGACACCAAGGATTTCTGTTCCCTTAGCTACATAGATTAAGAATTGACTGGCATTTCCCGTGGCACAAAGGCTTGCTTTACCCTTAGCTACAATAAACATAGATTTAGAGTTGACCAGTAGGCAACACATCTTGCTTTACCTGTAGCTGCATACATTTACTAAATTTCAGGGGTCTCTCTCTCTGAATTGGGGGAAGAGTACCTGTACCCTCAGGTGGGGGAATTTTAGCGTTGTTTTACACAAAAGGGGGAATGTTGACTTTCAAACAATTGAAAAAAAAAACACTATTAAATATACATTTCAAATCACTTTATTTAGTCTAACTCTTTACCTAACAACTTTATTCATGATTAATTATCAATAAATTGAATATTATAGTAACAAGTCAATTTTTTAAACATCACCACTTGACCATTATTAAATGAGAATGTGGAGCAGTGCAACAGATAATTTTCCATGCAATAAGTTTTTCACTGCCATTTGTTTTAAAAATAGTTTTTTTTCACTTCCAATTTTTAAACTCAATTAGTTTTGTTAAACTACTAATACTAATTCTTATACAGTTATAGACTAAGTTATCGAATTTTTGCTGTACCTGTTTTGATTACTTTTTAGCAGAAGCCATTTTCCCACAACAGAAATTATGGTTCCCGGCAAATAAGCTACATGTAGCAGTTAACTTCGTGGAAATTGAGTTTTTTTATAAAAGCAAAAATAATTGGGAACCAGAAAACAAGTCAAAATGGTCATTTATGTTAGATACCAGTAAATCATTGTGTATCCCTCCGTGGTCCATTCAAAAGTAGTGCCTATCACTAAAGAGTTTTACATGACCACGTGGAGTTGTTCGGATTTTATCGTTAACTGTTAGAAAGTATTAAAGTAAATTTGATACCGGAAAATTACTCCCATAAACAAAAACAAATTCAATGGCAATTCTTTTAGGGGGAATTTTGGCCTGAAATGGGGAAAAAAGTATATACTTTTCCGTTTGGGGAATGATGCCGAATTTCGGCATCAAAAAACGATTCTAAGACCCCTGAATTTTAAAAAGTTCATCCATTGTCATCGAGGCATTCACATGTAGATTTGAGGCGCGTCGTGGGAAAACCGGTCTTAATGCATGTGCATAAAAGTGTCGTCCCGGATTAGCCTGTGCAGTCCGCACAGGCTAATCCGGGAAGGCACTTCCCGCTTTTATGGTATGTTCTGTTTCAAGGAAGTCTCTTGTAAACATAAATCCACTGTAGGCAGAAAGTGCCGTCCCGGATTAGCCTGTGCGGACTGCACAGGCTAATCCAGGACGACACATTACGCACATGCATTAAGACCAGTTTTCCCACGACGCCCCTCATTTATAGTTCACCCGTAGGCCCCAAGGCTTGTTGTACCCGTAGATGCATACGTCTGTAGTTCAGTCAATATGCTGGTGTTCCTGCCAGAGAATCCTGACCTTGTTGATCCACTGTTGGCCCTTGTTAGACTTGATGAGCATGTATGAGCTACAGAAGATCACAAACAGCCACGAGAGGAGCAGCAGGTAGTCGGGCTCGTTTGTCGGAACACTGGGTACGGGGCCCTGATAATCTGCCTCTGTTACCTGCACTGATGTATTTGGCAGAATACCTGAAAACACAGTGCAGTGATTTCAATCATTCATTCACATTAAAACAAATAGGTACTGTCAAATGTTATGCAATTGATTTTCAGAATATACATCTAACAAAGTGCCCATCAAATTATAGATCATCTCCCTAAAATAAAAACTAGACATGTGTCTGCAGGACACGGATGCCCCCACATTCCGCTGGTTGTCACAAAACTCTGCTGATGCCGGAAAAAATGCACCAAAATACCCAGGTGCACAAGTTCACATGCTGAAGAATATGTTTATAAAGTTTCATCAGTTTAGCCGTTATACTTTTTGAGTAACACGTGACACAAATACATGTACAAAAATGTCATTTTTTGCTAAAAAAATGTCACAACTCCACTGGTGGTGACAAAAACTGCACCAAAATACCCAGGTGCACAAGTTCACATGCTGATTAATAGGTTTATCAAGTTCCATCACTCTAGCAATAATATGTTTTGAGTTTCATGCGACACAAGTCCAAAAACATCATTTTTAGCTAAAAAAAGGCCCATAACTCCGCTGATGTCAGAAAAAACTGCACCAATATACACAGGTGCACAAGTTCACATGTTGACTAATATGTATATAAAGTTTCATCACTGTAGCAGTAACAATTTTTGAGTAATGTGCGACATAAGTCCAAAAATGTCATTTTTTGCTAAAAAAGGGCCATAACTCCGCTGATGTTGAAAAACTGCACTAAAATACCCAGGTGCACAAGTTCACATGCTGATTTATATGTTTATAAAGTTTCATCACTCTAGCAGCAATACTTCTTGAGTTACGCGCGCCACAAGTCCAAAAATATCATTTTTTGCCTAAAAAAAGGGCCATAACTCCACTGATGTCGGATAAAAACTGCACCAAAATACCCAGGTGCACAAGCCCCGATGCCAATGAATATGCTTAAAAGTTTCATCACTCTAGCAGTTATACTTTTTGAGTTATGCGCGACACAAAAATCCGACGGACGGAGGAACGGACAGACGGATGGACAAGGGCACATCTATATGCCCCCCCCTCCTCTAAAGTGGGGGCATAAAAAACATGATCAAATACTGACTTAATTGTCAAAGTGCGATGCTGAATATTAAAGCCATATACCTTTGTAACACATCAATTCTCATAACTTGAAATCAGTGGACTGATAATAAAACATATAAACATATAATAAAATCGTTTTCTGTCAAATGATCAAGTTATCATACTCAAATCAATATCTGCTTTAATTGAGTATACACACCTACTGAACAGTATGAAAACATCAGTAATGTACATTTACACAAGTGACCACAAAGTTACACCATTCTGGTAAACGTTCAGCAAACCTTACCAGTAGTGTTTGTAACAAAAGTTACAAATTTTTCATATGTCCTCTCCGTCTCATTGAACTTCACTGCCACTCTGAACTGATGAAAGACTAGGATGTTTGGAACAGAGACAGTTCCAAACTTTGCAAGAAGACTGAAAAATCATTAAATTGATATATTACAGTAATGTTCAATAAAAGAAGACCCACAAACAATTCTACTTCCACCAAACAATTCATAACTCTGAAGGCAGATTGTAAACCACCTCAGAAACACTGAATGAAGTCACTTCAGCAAGGCCATGCAGGACTTCCCCTAACTGAAAAATTTTTCGGTCAAATTTACCATATTTTGTCAAAACACTTGCTAATTAGGAACTATTTGTAGACTGTTAAAAATATATATGAGGCGTGTCGTGGGAAAACCCGGCTTAATGTATGTGTGGAAAGTGTCGTCCCGGATTAGTCTGCAAAGGTTAATCCATGGGCGGCACTTTCCGCTTTCTGTGGATTTATGATTAGATGAAACTTTTTTGAAACAGAAAATACCAAAAAAGCGGACTGCACGGGCTAATCCGGGATGACACTTTACGCACATGCATTAAGTCCGGTTATTCCATGAAACGCCTCACATATTGTAGCCATGCAGGGTTCTATTTAGCCAAATACTAATATTTCTAGCCAATATATTATTTTTGGAATGTGAGCCCTGCCTGCCATAGGTAATATTCAAAGTGAATAAAATTAACATTTACTTACTTGCTAAACTGGGCTGTGTCAACTGCTAGAAAGTCTAACTGTGGAAAAGCCCTGGCAAGAGCATTGTAGTGAGGGGCTGTTTTCGCGCAGAAGTGGCACCACGGTGCATAAAACATTACTAACAAACAGTCTGTTATATTGTCTGTAGTATTTTTTTCTAGATTCAAAATCTGCGACAGTCTTGCTGTTGAAATTAACTGAACAGTTGCATTTGTATTGTCTGTTGTATTTCGACCAGTACAGTGAAATTTGGCTTTTTTACCAGTATCTGAACTAATATTTTTTTCATCTTCTACTGTTTTATTCAAGCTTATCTGCAGTGTGGTATTTAATGTCTGCAAAGTTTGATTTACATTATCAGCATCAGTCTCACGAAAAACCTCAGTCTTTGTTACATTACCCTTATCTGAGACATTTTGAAAAATTCCTTCTTTGAATTCTTCAAGAATTGGGTCAAATAAATAGCGAAACCATTGCACAATAGAGCTATTAGAGTTCAACACTGATTCAGTATTCTGCTTTGGCTTTAGTTCTACTGTTTCTACATGAATGTCTGAATTTTTATTTACATTAATATCTTCTGAATCCTCAACAGCTTCACTCATAACTCCATTTCCTTGAACAGCTTGATCATCACTGATGTCACTGTTGCTTCCTGTAAAAACAGGTCTTTCATGATTGGTATAACCAATTTCAACTTCTTTATATGCAGGCCGTTGATCATCAACCTTTACATGACTGTCACACAATGATGGTTCAGGCTCCACATTATCGGTTTCAGAATAGACAGATGTGGAACCTTCTGTATCCTTTACAGCTTCATCACAAAAAGCAAATGCAATGAAACCTGAAAAAGAAAAACAATGTCCTTTTCATTCAAAATTTGTATGAATCATGAAAAATTTCAAGCAATTACAAATTAATATAAGTGAGATATTGTTGTGAGCTTTGATCATTTCTGGTGTCAAACATAGGCCCAATTCCAAGTGCTGAGCAGCATAATTTTTCAATAATCTGTGGAACATTCTCCACAGGTTTAAAGTAAGGTTGTTTAAAGTTTCATTTATTGAAGTAACTTTGTTTGTTTCAAAATTAATTTGCTGTTTATTACACATTTTATTTGTGCCTAAATAGTTATTCACAATAAAACCATCATTTAAATAGAGATCTGGATGTATATGCTGCAGGGCCTTTTAGCATTTGCAAAGGGGGGAATAAGAAGTTAGTAGCACCATTACAAGGCTCTCCTGAAGCTATGTTGTGAAACTACACACACAGCAGAAGTGTGTATGCTGTTCCTGTCAATAACTGTTTTGGAAAAAAGGATTTACTAAATTGCTCTGTTTTGTAAGTTATTAATTGGAGACACTACTGGGCACTGATTTAAGGCCTCTATTTGTACTGGATTTTTGGTATTTTCAGTAAATATTGATCTTGATTGCTAACTCTTCCCCTTTCTTTCACAGCCAGGCAGACAATCTTGAGAACGGGCTGAATGTCAGTAGCATGTAACCTATATCTACAATAATGATTTAGTCAGGGTTTCCAACAGACCTGTATCGCTTGTCGGGCCCAACATACCTTTAAAGCAGAAAGTTGTTGCCAACATGCTTTAATAACGCCGACATGCTTTAATTTTCAAAGCGACAACCCATAATCCCACTTTATCTAATTGTTTGTTTGTTTGTTTGGATTTTTCGCCGTATTCAACAGTATTTCAGTTATATAACGGCGGTCAGTTAACCTACTCAAAATTTTCCTGGGTAAGCTGGTTTAACAGTACTAAGTGCACAATGTCATACTTATGCCAGTAACTGACAACTGCCCTACTTAAATCAGAGGTAGGGGAGAATGGCCGTAGAAATAATTTCATGACCAATCCCCACACAAGTTATGTAGCCGGGTTGGGAATCGAACCCGCGATAATCGGATTTGTAGTCCAGCGCTCTACCAACTGAGCTAGCCGGACCGGCTCCTTTATCTTATTACACAGATCTTTAATCGATGGGCCATAAACACAAGCCGTATTGAGCGATAAGGTCTCACTTCCAACAGTGTGATCGACAAGAGACTGAACAGTGTAGTCCCCCCCACAGCGATCTCATTAGCCAATTTAATTCGGCGATTTTAAGGGCGGAGTTCATACCTTACTATTAACTAAAAACAGGCATTTAAAAACATTTCTTTATTTTAATTTTATCCCTGTATTTCCCTAATCCGCTTCAAAAATTGACAATAAAAAATATTACAACGAATAACGTGATATAGAGCCTCATTTGAAAACACAATAAGACGTCGTCAAACGTCATTTTGTTGCCATAAACACTATGCAAATAAGCACGTGACCAGTCCATGAACGTTTATCTTGTACATGGTGGTACAATTTTCGTGCGCTTTTGTAACAAAACACGATTTTTACATGGAGATACATGACTGTATTATATATCGATTAAGAACCGCGTATTCAAATATTTAATAACAATGATGTCTTTTTCGGCTTTTAATGTCTGCCTGTAGTATAACTGATAATAAATTATTATTTTTTTAATCCTTAAACAGCTAATAGAATAAACAAGTTTTTAAAACAACGGGAAAGTGGTGTCAAACGTTGCGGCCGATTTGGTCGCCGCCTGGATTTAGAGCATGGCGGCCGATTTCAGGCTGGTGGGATCGAGCATTGCAGCCGGTTTCGAGCATGTAGGGTCGAGTGTTGCAACCAATTTCGGGGAGGTGGAGTCTATAGATGTGGCTGATTTCGATTAGGTGGTGGGCAAATGGAGAGGACGGTTTCGATGAGGTGAGGATGCTAAGGGTTTGGATCGGAACGATCTCATATTTCGGCGGGGGGGGTTCAAGCCGAGTTTTTTTTCGCGGGGGGGGGGGGGGGGTCAAGAATGCCGACATGCCTTCAAAATATCCTGCGGGAAACCCTGTTTAGTGTAATGTAACCTTCAATGGACGTAATCAATGAAGATGTATAATTAATGTCGCGTATTTAATACATGGATCAACTGAATGAAAATTACAGTTTTAGGTGATTACACCAGTTTATGCTTTAATATTTTAACTATAACTTAAACAAGACCCTACACAGGATAAGCAAATGTTGCGATGTCTTGCGCATTCTGCAATTGTGGTCGGCCATTTTGATTCATAATCTAGTGCATTTCGTAACGCCGCATTTCATTGGTTGGAGAAAATCGGTTCATCAAAGCGACCAATAAATAGAGACGTTTAATTTTCGGTTTTGACAACCAACATATGTTTAGGCGATACCGGTGGCAGAAATTTTGCCCTTAGGAAATCTGTGACAGTTCATTTAAATTGCTAAGACAGCAAACATGGAAGATAAGCAGCTTACAACCAACGTGGATAAAATTAACCTGACGTACGTTTTTAAGTTCGAGCAAACCCACGATGAGATTGCGTTCGATAATTACATGCAGGAGCATTGGGCGGATAGCTTCATGTACTCAGCTCTATACCTGATTGTGATTTTTGGGACCCAGTTTTACATGCATAACAGAAGAAGATATGAGCTGCGTCCCTACTTGGCCATGTGGAGCGGACTTCTGGCCGTTTTCAGCATTATTGGGTCCATTCGTACGCTGCCAGAACTGGTCTGGAGTCTAAAGACCCAAGGATTTTTGTATTCATGTTGTAACAGCTCGTTCATCGAACAGGGTCAAGTATCCAGTTTTTGGACGGCACTATTTACCTTGTCAAAAGTTCCAGAGCTTGGGGACACTGTTTTTATTGTACTGAGGAAACAGCCACTTATCTTTCTCCACTGGTATCACCACATTACTGTTCTGATGTATGTCTGGTTTAGTTATTCCGAAAAAATTGCACCCGGCAGGTGGTTTATGGTGATGAACTATGTCGTTCATTCATTTATGTACTCATACTACTGCATGAGAGCAATGCAATACCAGTTTCCAAAATGGGTGAACATGTTCATTACATCGCTGCAGCTCATACAGATGATGGTGGGAATCCTGGTGAATGTCATAGCTTTCAACGCTTTGAACGAGGGTAAACAATGCCACCACAACTACCGAAACATCCGGTATTGTTTGATTATGTACTTCAGTTACCTTGTGTTATTTTCACACTTTTTCTACACAACGTACATTGTAAAGAAACCATCCTCATCACATGGTCATCAGCAAGATAAGCAGAAGGTGCATTAACCATCCTCATCACATGGTCATCAGCGAGATAAGCAGAAGGTGCATTAACCATCCTCATCACATGGTCATCAGCGAGATAAGCAGAAGGTGCATTAACCATCCTCATCACATGGTCATCAGCGAGATAAGCAGAAGGTGCATTAACCATCCTCATCACATGGTCATCAGCGAGATAAGCAGAAGGTGCATTAACCATCCTCATCACATGGTCATCAGCAAGATAAGCAGAAGGTGCATTAACGTACGAACAGCGATTTATGAACATATTCCATAGGTTTATAAAAGGGAACATTATGAATTCCAATGACTTGCAAAGATTGCTCAAAGAGTTGAAGAAAAGAGAAACAGCCAGTGGATTGACAGTATTCCTGAAAGGTAGTCTTCCAGTTCCACACAGGTAAAATAGATGAGAACGTACAAGCTCAACCAGAGAGTGAAATCTGCCTTCAGTGTTCAATGTTGGTTTTAAAAAAAAATCTGTTATTAAGGCATTTATTTAAACAAAATCGATTGAACGAGAGATTCTTGAAATTAAATTTTTAATTTAAGATTGGGATAAACATTCATATTAAGGGAGTGAAATATTAAACAATTCATGTCAATATAAATATGTGTATGAAAAACATTGATTAGAGGCTTTTTGTTGGTACAGATTCTATGTTGATTGTTTAATCTACACATATGTAAAATTACACAGTACATTTTTCGTATACGTGGTGTTGTAATGTAAGGGCACACAGATCATGGTTTTGAGATATGTAATAATTCTGTTCATGGTAATATTTCATGCTATTATTTATATAACTTAAGTTTAAGGGTACCGCTGTCAAACATTCATTGTTTTATTTTTTATAAATGTCTCTTGTTATATTTCTTTCTCTTTTTCGATAAATACATGTGGCGCATCGTGTGACAACCGGTCTTAATGCATGTGCGTAAAGTGTCGTCCCGGATTAGCCTGTGCAGTCCGCACAGGCTAATCCAGGACGGCACTTTCCGCCTACTGTGGATTTATGTTTAGAAGAGACTTTCTTGAAACAGAAAATACCATAAAAAGCAGAAAGTGCAGTCCGCACAGGCTAATCCAGGACGGCACTTTCCGCCTACTGTGGATTTATGTTTAGAAGAGACTTTCTTGAAACAGAAAATACCATAAAAAGCAGAAAGTGCCGTCCTGGATTAGCCTGTGCAGACTGCACTGGCTGATCCAGGACGACACTTTACGCACATGCATTAAGACCGGTTTTCCCACGACGCGCCTCACATGTTTTTGGTAATGTTATTAACTTGTGAGACATGCTATTTTTAATGATTTACAGTTGTTATTGTTACATGCTGTTTGGGCCAGTAATAATTATAAACAGATTACCAGACCTTGTGGCCAGTAATGGATTTGTGACTTTCGCAGAGACTGCTAAATGTATAGCATCAGTATAGCTTCATTGCTGTTGAGTGTCAGTTGAACTTGTTATGTATTAATATTGCTATGCTGAACAAAATGGCATGAAAGTTAATTCATTCTTGTCTGGCTGTGATACATACAAGACTGTACCCAAATAACCTACAGCCAAAGTACCCCTGGGCTTTAAAGAGATACGTAAATTTGGCAAATGTAGACAGTAAATATAATACTGGTATTGGTATAGACATAGTACATCATTCTGTGTTTACTGAATTTGTAATTACTTTCCATTCAAATTACAATATTGTTCATTGTAGTCAACAGAATTATAAATAACATATATGGGTTGAGGTTTTTATTTATTATTTAAAATAGTACTGTTGCGCTATGTTAATAGCAAAGAAATGTATATGTTAAAATTAACACTACTAATATTTGTGTTATATAATTTATTTGATTTTTAATAGACATCTATTTGGTAAAGTATACATCAATGTGGAAGTATTTGCTAACAAACAAATTTGTCTTCCTCCTTCAAAATTTGATTTGCCAAATATCTTTTTTTGTACAAGTTACCGAGTTAAGTAAACTTGCATTCATGACTTGAAGAGGGATTTGTCAAGTACAATGTCCAAAGACAGACATGCTATTTATAAGATAATAACATCATGCATCTGTATCATCCAGTTATTTTTAATTTCACAATCTGATCACCTTATACAATGTATTTATATACCATGGCGGGTATCTTTCAGTTTAATTACAAATATTTTAACCTTCTGAGGTGATCTTTACCTGGTGTTACAGTGAACATACGGTCAAAGTTTGATCCACTTTGAAAGATTAAATTTATCATTAAGTACTGCTATTATCCGTATATTAACACATTACACAGTACTGATCATGTCATGACATTCAGTAACTAGGTTTAACGTTTACCCCTATGACCCCATGCGACCTACTTTATCTGTCAAAAACTGTGACACTTGTTGCTTGTTTAAACTATGAATCAAAGATGACTTTTGACCTGTGTTGATTGCTGTACCATGAAAAGTTTGTAATCTTTTAATGGCCAGTGTGAACTTGTTAACAAATGAATTACCTATACTATAACTTAGACATACATGAATTAATTTTGTATCAGTTTCATGCAAAGTTATTTGTATATTTTAAAATTATAAGTTTACAATTATTTGTATCATACTACAGGTTGGGAAAGATCTAGGATTTAAAAAGGTACAGGGTGGTGCTAAAAAGGGACAGGGGGGAAAACCGGACCAGTTTGTTGACATTTTCTAATAATTTGCTAAATCCAGGGTTTTTATGAGTCTAATGCTTCTGATTAAGGTTTAAAAGCATAGTCCATTAATATGAAGTTGAATATTTGCAAAAATGTGTTGAGTTTCAAAAGATATTTAACCTTTCTGTGTTGACCAGCGCTTAGGGGCAGCAGGGGGCAACCAAAAAGGAGCAGGGTATTTCGCTCTAGATCTTTCCCTATACAGGTCTTTTCCAGGTTTGACTGAATCATTGATGTTACCAGTGGAATAGATTGTGTATCTAAATCATGTACAGTACATATTTTTTTCTGTTCAACTCTGTAATGAAAACTTTAAGTGTTTCAATATTGATTGTTTGTTAGTTGCACATGGATTTGCAAAAAACTCTAAAGCTTGATACCATTATGTCCAGTTTAAACCGGTTATATGAAATTGAAGCATATCAAGCATTTCTTCTGACAATGAATTGACTGTCAACATTGCAGCAGGTATATACCCGTCTTCGAAATTAGCACTTGCCCCCTCGCCCGTGGCAAGTAAAAATATTGTCGGGCACAGAATAAATTCTAAGTAGGTCACCCGCTTGGCTAGTAAACTATTGTGGCCAAAAAAACGGTTATTTAAAAAAAAAATAAAAAATGTTAGTATTCAAACAAAACATAAACATGAGCTGAAATCTTTCATTTGCAAACAAATATGTGGCCGCAAATTCTTAACATATAACAAAACTTTGATTTGTTTACACTCTTACAACGCGCACCTGCACGTTGCACGTTATTGTAATGCTTTCGGACCGATGCGTTATAATCGATTATTTTATTATGACCATTCATAAACGTTATCTTGATCACTATAATAACATAATGATTCCACAGTAACCAGATCTGGATCGTGTTTAGCCTCTGCTTAATTTTATCGAGTTTCTCGTTTTCGCTTCCGCATTTTCGTCAATGTCAACAAAGTTCTATGCAGTTTTTCACTAAAAAAAGTTCGGGCTTGTAAAAAATGTTTTAGGCAAGTAAAAATTCTAAAATTACTGGCCCAAATGGCAAGTAATTTTTGAAAGTTAATTTCGAAGACTGATATACCTGTCCTTCTGATTCAGTGGGTTTTAACTTCAACCCTGTGTAGCCTGCATTTGCAGTTGTATTAAATTCATAATTACGGCAGATTCATTCCATCTAGACATCATTGAATGTTAGACCCCCTCCTAACTTGTATGATCATATTTTTTTTTAGGCTCATGTTTTACCTACCTTTTAAAAGCTGGTTGCAAGTTGTCTTGTATTCCCTACTATTATTCAACTGCTACTGACCTTTTACCTTAATACTGAACTGTCATTTGAACTTTTTAGTCCCCATAGTTTACATTTCATACATTTCTGAAGTGTAACGCATGTAATGTCACCCCACTCACAACATATACTAGTAATGTAACTAGATATTTACGATAGTTGGGAGTCTCTTTTTCACTGTTTTTGCTAACTATTTGACAACTTAAGCAGACGTTCTGTAAATTTCAGCAGAAGCCATATTTTACTAAAAAGTCTGTGTTTAACTGCAGATATTTGACATGCCGGGCCCGGCTAGCTCAGTTGGTAGAGCGCTGGACTGTCGTGAGTTCGAACCCCAGCCAGGCCACATAACTTGTGTGGAAATTGGTCATGAAATAATTCTTATGGCCATTCTCCCCCTACCTCTGATACAAGTAGGGCTGTTGTCAGTTACTGGCATAATATGTGCACTTAGTACTGTTAAAACGCTTAGATCGGCTTAGCTTGCCCAGGAAAAGTGTGAGTAGGTTAACCTATCCACGCCAGAAAATGTGCTTGTTGTTTCAAACTTCTTTATTAAATTGATAAATTTTATAGTATCTGCAAAATACTTTCCACCACATACCATGTAGTGATAATTTGTACATGTGAATGTAAACTAATTTTGTCTGAAAATTATAGGAAGCTTGGTTATTTGTGAATGCATTACTTAACAACATGCATTTGTTTAGAATATGTATAATTAAACTTAGACCAGACCAAAAGGTCACAAAACATGTTGTATTCAGTGACTTACAAAGTCTGCACATGTACAATGTGCAGTGCCCCTTTAAATCGCAGACCTTATAGTTAAACCACATTCCATGTCCTGGACATTAATATCGTTGAAATATGGATGTTACCGACAACAGGACATTTGCTACTATGTGGTCTGTAGCATTTGAAGAGTTTTTGCTTTAATCATGATATAAACTGATGCAAATGATACTAGATGATTAAGGTGATCATGGAAACTGTAGCTTTAACCTGACGTAGTGGTATATTTTTTCATTGCTCTTTATCATTCAAAGGTTATGTACACAAATCTTGATTATCGTTTGAAAATTGAAAATACGGGCAACCTGAGCCATTTGTATCTGTTAAAGTATTGTTTTTTTATTTAACCTAAAATATACTTCTAAGAGTACTTTGACCCTATTTTTGTTTCATGTGTCAATGATTTTGCTCAAAATACTGTTTTTTCTTGGTTACCTATTTTGAAATGTATTCTATGTTATTGACATAAAGCATCACTTTTATTGACAGAATTAAACCTGTCCTAAATGACTGTTTAAGAATGGTATGTTATGGCTGTTAATTTTTTATACTTTTGCTATTAGAATTGTACCGTTTTGTACCAAACAAGCCATTTTTGTATGCAGCTTGCCATGCCTTATATCAATTTGTTTTTGTATTTTTTTTTATTGTTATTGTATGGGTGTAGCACATACCTAAGATCTTTCAGTCAGACACTGTCACATATTTGCCATTTATGTATTGGAATAGATAAGCGATTACACTGAAATTACTGTGACCAAAATGGCTGTTTTCAAAAATTCTGTTACTTATTGTAATAGTGGTTCAATAACTTGATTCACTACTCAGAAGGAATTCAGCAAAATGTGTCTTCATGTGTCACTCAGATAAAATGCATGATGTTTATAACTTATTGTGTAATGCACCTATCAATATTTTCCCCCCCGTGGGGGGGGGCGGCAGGCAAACCCAGGGCAATTTGACTAATTGTATTTTGGGGGATCTAATTCCCCACCCTATGGTCACGCATTTTTGTCTAAATCCCCTCAATGGGGGATGCTTAATTGGTGTTTCAAATGTCGGGGGGAGGCAAATATTACTGGGATCTAAAATCCGAACAATGTCTATTTCCCGTGACCTGGAATAATTCGGCGTGTCAAATTGCTTTCAGTCTAAAGTGTCGTATATGCCCGCCGCTCCCCTTTCCCCGGGGTGAAAATATTGATAGGTGCATAACTTGTATACACTTTACATTGTTATGCACATTATCAACTTTACACATGTATTATCTATTATATTGTCAATTTCATGTTTAGCACAAGTTAAGCTTGAATGTATTGCAATAGTACTAAATTGTACCAATAAGTTTAACATGTAAAGCATTTAAAATTACTGTTTGCATTACTTCTTTATTATGAATATAGAGTAATTATTTGTTAAGCACATAAAAATCTTGTATTAATTCACAAATTTACACTCATGAATGTGCAGATTGTTAAGCACTCTGTCTTGAATGCATGTATCGTAATTACTGGTAAAATTGTATTTTGCACTTTCCCTGTGTACTGTTTAATGTAAATGTGTTCAGTATTGAGACCAATCCACCAATCCACATATAAGTGCTGCCTTTAAGTTCCACGTCTCGTGTCTACTCGACGTTTATATTTTATATGCCTTTTGTCTACCGTCTTTTTGTATACATTCTGCCATTATTGCACACTATACATTGTACTATGTATGAGAGATATTTGATAAACAACAAACATCAAAAACGTGTTCCTTGTAACGACCCTTGTTTTTCTTCTTGGGGAGATATATGGTACGTCAAATACCGTGTTTGTTGTAACGACCCTCGATTGACTGGACCTTGTATATAAAAAACTGAGCTTGTCACAACGAGCAACGCTTTTCTCGACTGGAAAATGGTATATTAAATAGTACTACTAGTTCTGTACAGTACCATGTTTCTTGTAAAGACCCACTCTGACTGGCAAAATTGGTATAAAATATCGTGTTTTTCGTGGCGACCCTCGCTTCCATGGAGTGTGTCATGGCACATGTACTTCCATATTTCTTGGTTTACTTTGCTACTTTGGCAGCTGCAGATATATTTCCATCAGTCGTAATGCCTTGACTAATCGATTATATATGAATTATTAATGCATTAAATGGAGCCTGTATTGCTCTTTCGAACTCCCAAAATACATAAACACACCGTGTAGCTAGATATATTGGGCAACAGAGACATGATTCAGACGTCTGGGAATACAACGGGTTGATTACGAATCATTTCGGTTGTGTGCTATGGATAATTATAGCAAACTATACTGGATGCATATTATTGTAAAAACGTCCTAATGTGTAAACTCTCCACACCATTCGCTTCCTCTGTCGTTCGGGTCATGTTTCATGTATGTGGTGTCATTTGAACTTTGTGGCCATTTATGTTTGTAATGTTAATTTTGTACATTACCCCCATGTCGTCTTCTAAGTAAAATTGCTACTGTCAACACTGGGTCGCTTATATAAAGGTTTGACACAGTTTTCTGTACTGTCCGGCTAGCGTAGTGTTTGGTACACTCGCTTCTCACCTAGGCGTCCAGCCATATCATATCATGCTTCAGTCGATCGTCATGTGTTCTTTGTAGATAGACTTCCGCACGGGCAATACTTCCCGCGATTTTTGTAATTAAAATATTTAAATACATGTGTATCTTTAAATGGGTTAAGGCACATTCAAGTGTCAGTCGCAGAAGCTATGCAGACTCTTGAAGTGTCGAGGCGCGCACTGAATTCAATATATCTAACCACGAGCATATATGTAATTTCGACCTCGTGATTCCTACTGTCAGTCAGAAGACTTCAGACCTCCCTGCAGCTACATTAATTATAATTAAGTTGTTTTTAGACTGTTGGCGCAAGCCAACAGGATTTCGTATGTGTATTCAGATATCGGACTTGAGGGAACTACTTATTTACTTTGCAGGCTACGAGTCAGTAAATATATAAATTACTGCCCTTCGCTCGCTGAGCAGTGAGGCTACCTGTTATCGATTATACTTTCTATGAATAGATGACAAGAAATAAATCCGTCTTTAAACACTAATAAACAACAATAATAATCAGAGGTGTTTTTTCAAGTCCAATTTTTATTCCCCCGGTATCTTGATGCGAGAGGCATATAATGATTGTCCTGTCCGTAGATTTTACCGTTTCGTCTAGCACACACACCGCTTACTACAACACGTGGATACTTTGACAGTTGTTGCGTATGACCATTCCCTATCCACCCATATCACCAACCTCACTTTGACCTTGACCTAATTTGTACTTATAATAATTCAAATGGGCTGTTTCTTGGTTAACTAGATTTTACCGTTTCGTCTAGTACCAACACCGCTTGCTACAACACTTGGATACTTACACAGTTGTTGCTTGTGACCATGCCCTATTGACCCGACCTCACCTTGACCTTGGTCTAATGTGGACTTATAATAATTCAAAAGTGCCATTTCTTGGTTAACTAGATTTTACCATTTCGTCTAGCACCAACACCGCTTACTACTACACTTGGATATTTACACAGTTTTTACTTATGGCCGTTCCCAATCCACCCATATCACCCAACCTCACCTTGACCTTTACCTAATTTGCACTTAGAATAATTCAAATGGGATGTTTCTTGGTTAACTAGATTTTACCGTTTCGTCTAAAAAACAACACCTCTTGCTACAACACTTGGATGCTTACACAGTTGTTGCTAATGACCATCCCCAATACACCCATATCACCCAACCTCACTTTGACCTTGACCTAATTTTGGACTTATAATAATTCAAATGGGCTGTTTCTTGATTAACTAGATTTTACCGTTTCGTCTAACACCAACACCGCTTACTACAACACCTGGATATTTACACAGTTGTTGCTTATGACCGTTCCCAATCCACCCATTCCACCCAACCTCACTTTGACCTTGACCTCGACCTAATTTGGACTAAGAAATGGGCTATCCAGCACCAACCTGGGACATGAGTGTTTATCAAACAAAGAATCTTGTGCTTTATTAAAATACTAAAAATAGTGCTAACATTCGCTGAACCTTATCGGAAATAAATCGTTTAATGGAAACTTAAGACATGAGTAGCGTAGTTTTCCCCAGAAGTGTTTTTTAAATTTTGCCCTCACCTTCATCAATGGGATTTTCTCCTGCATAATGTTCACGTGAACAATATTTAAGTCAAAACTCCAGAAACCAATTCAACACGACTTTGCTGACCGATACTGATAGGGGTGTGTGTAAGGTTTGCTGCAGAAAGTAGGACGGTGAAAACTTTTATCAGTTAACCTAGTATACTGACTTACTCAACAGTCACTGAATGTTGTATTGCCCGATTTTACAAATGCGAATAATAACCGAATATATAATTATGTACACACGCCGCGCTGTGTGACTCGTGTTCACGATACACTACTCGGGACCATACACTGATATTGGCCGAATCTTTCCTCAATCAAACTATATTTGAAGTATACTTAGATCGCACACGCCGTCGAATGTAGATCAACAATAGCTGCCTACGAGTTTAGTACTATTATTCTCGGAAACGTGATCTGTGATAGTCTTGTCACTAACAAAAGTAATGCTAGTAAGGTGTTAGTAACAGATCACCATAATGTGTTTTAAACATTTCATAGTGGGTTCAAAATGTAGACATTGTTGCTTATGTTGCGCAAGAATTTCGAATATAGGTGAGCGCTGAAGGACCATGGTGTTGCTCTTGTATTTGTTTTTGTCACATATTTCACTTGAATAACGATATTATATATAAAGAAGTGAAAAAAAATGCATGTAGCTAGCCCTGTATCCATGTGGATTGATTATATTCTTTCGGGTATGCAGCCACCCCCAAACCCCACCTTGAACATATATGATGTTTTGAAAAAAGCGTACAGAAAATTTACATCAGAAAAGTATTTAAAGTCATTTAAAGTCATTTAAAGTTTAATTTAGATTTGAAAGACACATACAACTATGCATCTCGAACGAAAGCGTACATAAAATTTACATCAGAAAAATTAGTATATGTACTTAGTTGTGGCTTTGTATGTAATTTGCATGTTATTGAGCAATAAATCTGCCGGTTTAAAGCGATGAATACATTTTATTCATTTTAAGTTGCTGCTTGTATATGCGTACACTACAGATATTATCAAATGCAAATGTATGTGCTTTTACAATTACTGATTACGCATAATTTTCCGATTTGCTGATTATCTCTTGAACATTTTTTTTCATTTTATTACAAAATGCTTAAGAAACCGAATAGTATATTTAACAGTTCATTTGCAAGCGTTGCTAATTTTGCTTGAAACAGACTTATAATGTTATACCTTACCACATTGCAGATACAATCCATGTACCTGTACGCGTTTCTTTTTCAAGAAGACTCGGCACAGTGTCCTTTCACATTTTTATATTTTAATGATTTGGCCATAGTTCTTAAATCCTTTTCAATGTAATAACCTAGATTTGACGAAATATATTATAACACGTTATAAAGTTCTATCTACACTACAACATTGTATCCAGTTTGCAGATCTGGGCACATTGCGACATGTGGATTAAGCCGCGTACTTGCGTATAGGCAGCTACGTGCCTGGTATATAACACTGTTGACATTGGAATATATTGGGAATAACGTGGCGTTAATAAGTAATCATCAGTCTAGCAGGATACAATTGTGCCTGTAACGCAAAACGATTGAATAAGAGGATTTCTTCTGTTATTTTCTTTGAAAATGTTGGAAACCTGTGTATCTTGCACTTACGTATATACATTATACTTGTAATAGTTGTGGCATACTTTTACCGAAATATGTTAGTTATTAAACGAGCCCGCAGGGCGAGTTTAAATAAATAACATATTGAGGTAAAAGTATGCTACAAGTGTTTTATACCATATTTAAATAGCGTGCATATTTCAGAGAGTTTTCTTTGTTAAGCGGTGTTCAATAACTGTGATCTCACTGGTGGGAGGAGCCTAACCGTGCATTAAGTAGCGTGCGTATAAATTAAAACTAAATGTTAATATACCGCACGCTAAATATGGTATAAAACTCTTGTAGCATACTTTTACCTCAAAATGTTAGTTATTTAAACTCGCCCTGCGGGCTCGTTAAATAACTAACATATTTCGGTAAAAGTATGCTACAGCTATTACATAATTGACTATACGTTATGGGATTTATAACAACGCCAGCCTAAGATGAAGTCCGACAAACGCCGTTGACAGTAAACGAATACTTTTACAAGACATGTTCGTCAAACAATTAAATCCTAACTATATTTGAATGGCTAAGTACATTGTCAATCAAATATCGTCGTTAGGTCAATTATCTTCACAATTACGCGCACTGGGACGCTTCCATACTATGCTAATTATATAACCAATTTGCACACAACAACGAGATAATTAAAATATCTGTTTGATTATCAGGATTTGGTTAACTATTCACAAAAATTGCAACATGGTTGTTCTATTTACCAGACTACATTCCTTCTAGTCTGTTATCATTTGACCCAGGTCACTCAACGTGGTTTCTGTGTTGAAATAAGGGATAACACGCGAATACATTTTAAAACACAACTAAACTCAATACGCCTTAAACAGGCCTTGAAATTTTGCTCATCTGTTGATTTAAGTTTATATTTTGCTAGCCTAAATTATAAATAAAACGGTTAGACACAATTGAATTATTATAAGAAAATGTTACCAATGGAAGTAGTACAATAGTTTCCGCATTGTAATATGTAAAGTGTGACTTAGTTAATTTGTAAACATGATGAACTGTCGGGGAGGCCCGAGTAGGTGTCATATTGCGGATGGTTATGATAGGCTGTTGATGTAAATGTCGATATACAAATGAGGCGTGTTGTGGGAAAACCGGGCTTAATCCATGTGCGTAAAGTGTCGTCCCGGATTAGCCTGTGCAGTCCGCACAGGCTAATCCGGGAGGGCACTTTCCGCTTTAATGGTATTTTTTGTTTCAAGGAAGTCTTTTCTAAACATAAATCCACTGTAGGCGGAAAGTGCCGTCCTGGATTAGCCTGTGTGGACTGCACAGGCTAATCCGGGATGACACTTTACGCACATGCATTAAGTCCAGTTTTCCCACGACGCGCCTCAAATGTACTTATATACGTATAATGAATAATTGAATATTATTTCACTCACGGGCGTAGATGGTTGACAAAACTACTGAAAGTATTCCAGTAGCCGTCATTGGTTAATGTGAACCGACCAAATTTACCATAGTATTATCTGATAGTTTATGACAGTTTATTATCTGTCGGGGCACAAAACTGCAGCCATAGCCTGTTATAACTCATGCACCAACAAATTTTCGAGGACTGATGGTCACGACAGAAAATCAAGACAAGACGCCATGTCTTCGCTATTCGCAAGCAAATCACGGCAACACGTCCGCAGCAGTTAAACACAAGAAGTATATTTCGATAACTTCAGATAACTACTGGTTTCAAAACCGATGATATGGACCGCAAAATGCACTCAGGAGTTCACTCATTTATTTTAGTAGTGGCCGATAAAATACCAGCAATCATAGTCCAAATTCTATATTAATTATCAAAATTGAAAGGTCGAAAATAAGACACGCATTGATAGAATGTTGGTGGTTGTGCTTGGCCTGCTGATAGACTACCTGGTTGCTCTTATATAATGCACGGTCAAGATCGTGGCTTGTTCGATTCCCGCCCAGAGCATGCGAGCTTGGTTAGTAGTCACTATATCGGACAGATGGGATTACTTGGTGTCCTCAGGTTTCCTCCACAACACAAAATCGCACCAAACTTTAAAATGTAAAAATAGTTCAGTACAACTAAAACTGCTGGACATTGCAGCTATGATTAAAAAAATCGTCCAAAATTTCGATGCGTTTGTAAAAAGTAAATTAGGCAGGGGTGAGGGGACAAAGGCCGGTCCTCGTTTACCGCAGCCACGGCGATGCAGGACATTATGAACTAAAAATCACACAGATTTTTACACGGCAGGCTGTCAGACACTTCATTTCTACACTATTCAATGTCAAAAACTAGAATTGAATGTGTAAGCCATTAAGACGCGTTTTACAATTGCATGTAATGAGTACTGCATGTTTATGAAATATAAATTTATTGTTTCACTTTGCCAACATCAGAAATTGTGCCACTTGGTGATAACGTCAGTAGTGTCTACATACATACCGATAATTTTATGTCGGTCACTTTAAAATTCAATACCTGAATTAATAATAATGTGTTAAGGTGGGGGTGAATTACCGGTCCATGAATATTACAACAGAAACTATTATCAAACTAGTTTTGTCTCGACTCTTTACGCGTTATAACAAAACGTCGAAAAAAACGGGATCAAACATAGCAAACAAATGTGACATTGGTTTTGGTAATTCAATACAATTACTAAACTTTAAGCGAACAATCAATCGATCGATTTCTTAAATCAGATTGCTGATCGATTCCTTCATCGAAGCGTTGATATTTACCGCTTTGTACTTGCCTTGACCAGAACGTGTTTTGTGTTCGACCTCAAAACGAACAATAATTACATGCTCATCTGCTCGAGAGCACAAGAATCCGGATCGATCAGGAAATTCCGATTGCGACTCAAATACTACTAATTGAAAAACAAGTATATCGCATTTCATCTTTTCTTGTTGTATGTATATTTATGAATGTTAATTTTTGTTTGTTTTGACAACGATCAGGAACATCAACGCACATCTTCAAAGCGAACCGGTAGTAGCCGGGAGAGACCGAACACACATACGAAACATTTAATACATTTATTATGTCATTGCAAAAGATAATAATATGATCACAAATATTGGTTTGATAATTAAAATCCCAAAATGAACTACAGCGGACAGGGCGCCGTTAAAAAGATGACAAAATATAACTAAAATCAATATTTCCACTTGTGAAAAAAATGTAGTTGAAACATTTTAATTCAAAACTACGAAGTTAGATGTTATTGTATGAACTATATTTTTCAAACGCTTCATGGGTTTAAATAAACAAATGTCCCGACTGGCTTATCGTAATTTGAGCTTACACAGCTTGAGAGGTTGAAATATCGGACATTTAAACAAAACACGACCAATTACATATGTGAAAAAAATGTGCTTATGTGGTACCCATTGCACTTTTATGATGAAGTTGGCAGTGTTTTCTGTCACCTTTTACAGCAGCCCCGTCAACTGGGCACACGTTAAGGTCCCTGTTTGGTTGTGAGACGGACACAGGAAAATGCCTTTCAAATAATAAAACCCTATTTAAATCCTAGTTGAACCTTTCAAAAAGAAAATAAGGCTTAGAATTTATCAATACAATAAATATTTGCATATATCTACAGAGCTAATGCCACTGTTGACCGCATATATCTACAGAGCTAATGCCACTGTTGACCGAATATATCTACAGAGCTAATGCCACTGTTGACCGAATATATCTACAGAGCTAATGCCACTGTTGACCGAATATATCTACAGAGCTAATGCCACTGTTGACCGATTATCAATATTTAAGCGTCCATATAACTTACTATACATGTACACTGAGTAATGCATTGACGAAACGCCGGCGAATGGGTTATACTACTGTACATGTATTACGATAAATGAACAGTTCAGTGTTGTCAAGTTGTGTTGCAAAATACGTATCTAATTCACTCATTTTGCAATGTTTCTGATACATGCAGTAAATATCGGTATCGACATGTGCGAATATATTAACAACATTTCACTAGTCACTTGAGTTTATCTTAAAATATGTTCACTTAAGTAACAATTTGTGTAAGGTAATATTTTTAAAACTAGATATACATTACTGAATCCAATTGCAGTTGTAAGTAAATAGTAGTTAATAAGTTTTAATAATTAGTGAACATTTAGCAGAATTTCATGCATACATGGAATAAAATGCTTAAGAAAAATGATGATTTTAAGGCTAAGGATAAGATTTCACTTAAGATGTTTCTGGAATATGACCCCTGTAGGATATAACAGCCAACTAGATGTTGGTTAACTAGAGCAACATCGCGTCAAACCTATCCAGACACATCCATTTCACTTGAAGTGTTCGTTTAATTACTAAATTAGTCCTGTATACAATGCTTAATAACACACAAGTAGATAAAATAAATACAGACCATCAAGTGGTTCCTTTTACTTAAAATATGTAGATAGAATAAACAGATATATGTATGATGACTGCTACCGGTATTGACATTAGATGTTAACATCAAATTACTCTAACACTAACACACCATTGTTAGTTAGACCAGTACTGAAGTGCTCTATTGAATTATTTATCCCAGAAATATATCAAAGACCTTTGTTTTCACCCCATGAGGGATCAAATGAATACAAAATTAATGTATCTTAAAAATGGAAAAAAGAATGATTTAAATACTAGAAGAGAACCTTTCCAAACAAATTGTTTCAAAACCAACATTTTCATTTGCTTACTTATACTACTTTCTAAAAGATATGAACGACGGTTATAATAGATGTACAACAGACTATTGTAGTCATATAAATTTATGCAAATATTTGGAAATATTTTCTTGAATTGTTTTCTACCTAGTTTTGATATGCAAAAGTTTACCTAATGATTCCTTTACTTAGATTGTTCACAGTACCGGTACTTAATGTTTAAACACACAAATACCCGTACTTAAAATCAAAATATCTAAACTTTCTCAATGTATATTCTGACTGAACCTAAACAATCATTTTGCTACCTCGTTAACACATGTTTTATGTTTTGACACATGCTAAATTTTCCTGTCACTAAGTCAAGTTACCTATACACAAACTTTCTCATAAGGAAATACAATCATTATCTCTTATAATAATATATAAAGGATAATTCCGCAAGGCGCAACAGCCCGTCTCACAACCAAAGGGCTCCCTGTCTAAATTTTACCATCAACCTATGCCCTCCTATGGTAGCAAATAATAGTGGACAGTGTCCCCAAAGAATGAATAATACACTCCAGAAAAGCATGCATTTCAATATCATCATAAACATGTTCTAATAGACTTTCACATACTTATTCCACATTACATCTTGCAGAATTCTTAAATGTAACTGATGAACAATTTATAAACAACATGACCATAAACAATTACTGATTTTTGAACTGAATGAACATAAACAATTACTGATTTTTGAACTGAATGAATTAACATACATATTTCACTGTAAGTTAACTTGTACTTTGTGTAGGTAGCAAATTTATCAGCAATTTTTCAAGGAACAATAGCAACATCAGAATACAGAAATAGTGTGTTGGTCACAAGCAACAAAATGGGTTTTCAGTGATTGTACTAACAGAAGGTAGACTTCACACAATAAAGTTGGATGTAGCCATATGCAGTCTGACCTGTCAAATTGCTAACAGTCACAGTTGTTTGTTAATTGCCTTCAGAAAATTGTTCACAGTTACATGATACTCTAAAGCTATATTGGATTATGTCATGCTAATACATTTTTAATCAGTAACATTTGTAAGTTATATTAAAACAGTAATCTTGAACTTACACACTTTTGTCAAATAATTTTTTTTTAGTTTTAACTATTTATTAAATGTGGGAATAAATGGATAAAATTCACAATTCTGGACACACAGAACTTGGCATGTTAGAATTATTTAAAGATACATTTCAACATCAACCCAAAGCAACTTGCATGCTTAAGGATTTAGACTGAAAACGAAACATTTTGGATACATTTATCAAACACTGAGGTTGAAACTGAATAACAAAATTATAGGACTATTGGTAACCTTGTGCTATATAGTTGTGAATACATACTGAACAGAAAGATGAACTTCCTTATGAGAAAATATTAGTAACAAGATTTTGTATGTCTGGTGATAAACAATATAATACATGTGAGGGGCGTCGTGGAAAAACCGGACTTAATGCATGTGCGTAAAGTGTCGTCCCGGATTAGCATGTGCAGTCAGCACAGGCTAATCCGGGACGACACTTTTCGCTTTTATGGTATTTTCTGTTTCAAGTAAGTCTCGTCTAAACATAAATTCACTGTAGGCGGAAAGTGCCGTCCTGGATTAGCCTGTGCGGACTGCACAGGCTAATGCGGGACGCCACTTTACGCACATGCAGTAAGACCGGCTTTCTCACGACGTGCCACATATAAACAACTAAGAAATATTTGTTTAATGTATCATTATTCATTTGACTTACGGAAAGTTAGTGACATATTCTCTTATGATACAAACTTGTTATGTCGTTTTAAACAAATCCTATAAATAGCAGCATGTCATTTTACTTCATACAATATGGAACATGATACACATAACATGGTTACCTTTATTTTATAACAATATGTGCATTAAATTACCATATTTGTATTCTGCAGACATTTTAATATATATAATACTCAATTATTATTTTTTTAATGCTACACTGGATTGTTAAAATATCAATGATTACCTTATTCGAATACATCTTTATATATTGCACACAAGAACACATCTATGATTATAATGAAATTCATTCTATATATCATTACAAAAGCAACTAACGGGTACAATCTTAACACATAGGTGAACAACAAGCTGAAAGTTTCTACATGGACACCCAGGTCGGCATTCACAAAGCTCCAACGGAAAATCTTAGCTCAAATTGTACTTAGGCGAAGTTTCAGATCATTATTTGTTCTCTGTGAAACACGATGATTTCTATTTAAAACAGGGCTAAATAAGAAACAGCTGTTCAATATGTTAAAACATTTAACTGTGAAAAATACAGCCACAGACCTTTATGGCTTTTATTGTCTTAAGAAATTTACTAAAGCTTTTACAAAGGATCTTTTTGAATGTGGGCCCTAAAGGCTCCAACTTAAACAGGTCAATTACGCAAACAAACAACTAACGTTTGTGGCGCGTTGTGATAATACCGGTCTTAATGCATGTGCGTAAAGTGTCGTGCCGGATTAGCCTGTGCGGACGGCACTTTCCGCTTTTATGTTATTTTCTGTTTCAAGGATGTCTCTTCTAAACATATATCCACTGTAGGCAGAAAGTGCCATCCTGGATTAGCCTGTGCGGCCTGCACAGGCTAATCCGGGACGACACTTTACGCACATGCATTAAGACCGGTTTTCCCACGACGCGCCTCATTTTAAGTTTATCAAAAACACTCTTAAGTACCAGCTAATGGTACTTATATAGTTATTATTGAAAATCAAGATTGTTCTGTATTTATAAATAAGTAAACGTATAAAAGAATGTGTTTATGTTTCTATGTATAAAGTTTGTAAAGTATCTTAATATATTTAATTTTATTAGCTTATCTTGCTGTTATACGTTCAGAACTGGTTGGTCCAGGATAAAATGCTTTAACAAATCAAAGAAAAAAACCCAAAAAACTATAAAGGATTATGAAGCTACCACACTTCTACAAACATCTTTAACTACGCTTGGATGAAAATTAACATTACAAACTTTGTCCCAAAACATTTTAATGATTGGCTTCACAGAAACATATAGGAAACAGTTCTTTTCTTTATTTAGATTACTATTAACAATGATTGCAACACAGGTGTTCAAAATATTATTTAACAAAAAACATAGCTTTTATTGCTTATGTCAACACTCACAATCAAAACAAAAAAGATGACATGATTTGCTGCACCAAAGGTACTTTGCAGTTCATTGGTTAACAATATACTGCTATTTAAATCTAAATAGCCTCCTCCAAACATTTGTGAGCATGGATTGTATACAGAGATACATTTGGAGCTTGACAACCACCCAAATCGATAAAAAATCCATTCGTAGCATTTTTTTCATTGTTTCAAACACTGATGTAACAAATGAAAGAAAATGTCCCTTTCAAAAGCAGGTTACAAAATATTTAAAGTTAATAAAACAACAGGAACATAAATCCATGTTGACATAGCATTTTATTCAATTTATTACCGTTCCAAGTGTTACAATGGTTTCTGAAGACCAAGCACATCTCAGTGTACTTCCCAATGCATCAATATAGCCTCATTACACCTGCACATAGGCAGTATTTGATTTCTCTGCACATATCAGACAAAGAACAATAACTACTACATGGTAATTGTTCAAATATTGATACTATGTGGTATTTTTTCTCTCAAATAACTGTTCAAAATCTGTTCTGAACAAAGAAATCCACCAAATTGACAGAGCATTAGGCATAAGGTTTAAATTCCCGACTTTTAAACCTTACAACCAATGCACTGGCTAAATTAAAGTCTTTTGATAAAATTATCAAAAGACAGTGTATTGCATGATACAAAGGGTAAATCCATGTACTTCCTGTTTTAAACATAATTTTTCACACAACTGAGTTATCAGCATCAGATAGTTCACAAGATGATAACAATTTAGGACTGCAGACTGAACATTACTTCACTTATATTCTTTTGAATATAACAAAATATTGCAAAAAAACAATTCACCCTCTGTAGCACACAGCACATACAGGAAAGCAACTCTTTCCAAATGACTGGAAATAAAACTTTCCAATGTTTATTGTTAAATTTTATACCCAGCCTTGTTATAGCAAGAATTTGAATACATCACAACTGACACATGCATAGCCACAAGTAAACTGCACAGTTCCTGTGAACAAGCACGGTTACCGAATGCATGTGTTTGTGTATTCCTTAGATGTTAACCTCTTTACTTATTTTCACATATTTTCTAAATTCTACAAAACAAATTCACCCCGTCAGCAGTTACATAGAAAGTTCCATTACGATCATTTCAGCGCAGCAGAACAATTAAAACTTCTGTAATTTCTATCACCATCATTACATCAAATAATCAAAGCACATTTTAACACCACTGACTGTTTCATCAGCAAAAGATTTGACATTGACTCCCAATATTTTCTGGAACATAACAATTACCTTTCATTAGCATGTTTGCAAGATAATTACAATTTACATTATGTGCACCAACATCAAAGAAACAGTTTTAATTACAAATATACATTCTATGTTCTATTCCGTCAATAGCAAGGGCTTTTATTAAAAAGTTATGCCCCCCTCTAGGTTAAAAGCAATCTTTAAAATATCAAGTTTGGTGATGATCGGATGAGAACTGTTTGACATAGGGAACGGAAACTACTAAAAAGGCCATTTTTAGATAAATCAAGGGCCATAACTCTGCAGCTCCAGGGGTGTTTTGGAAATTGGTTGCTCAAACATTTTCATTAAGTTGGGTGAAGATTAGATGAAAACTGTTGGACTTAGAGGAGAAACCGCTAAAACGGCCCAGTTTAGATAATACAAGGTCCATAACTCCACAATTCCTGTGGCGATTTGTCTGATTATTGAACTTAGCCGAGATATTATGGCAACAAACATTTTCAGCAAGTTTGGTGAAGGTCAGATGAAAACTGTTGGAGAGGGGAAACGGCTAAAAAGGCTAATTTTAGATAATTCAAGGGCCAGAACTCCAAAATTCCTGGAGCGATTTGGCTGATTATCGTACTTAACCGAGATATTATGACGATAAACATTTTCATGAAGTTTGGTTCAGATCGGAAGAAAACTACTGGACAAAAGTGCTCTACCGACCGACAGACATTAGCAAACCAATATACCCCGCCATCTTCGATGGGGTCATAATTAAGCCATTTGATTTATATGTAAATATCCTATCATTTTCAGACTTTATTCCAAGTACATGTAATATTAAACCAGCAGTGTTTTAATATTCCAGCATTTTTTAACTGTATAACTTGCAAGATCACTTATCTCCAAAGACTATCAATGCACCCTAACTTGATTCAAAGACCAATTTCCCAATCCACAAACCTTAGTGGTCACTTCATAAACTATGTACAACATTTACAATACAGTGAGCCCAGTAGATACAAACATGTTTACAACACTAGGTCTATATACAATTTAAACAATAGTGGTTGACAAACTACAATTGGTGTCTAACTTTGTTAACATCATTTTACCAAACACTTGAAAAGATGCAGTTTTTTTTAAAGAATGTGAAACCATGGCTCACCATTTTTACAAAGAGAAGACATTATACCCAGTACTTGAAAACACAACTATTTACAGTAGCTTTCAGTTAAAACATGATAATTACTGATTTAATCACATTAATGTTTAATCAGAAAAGGGATAATCAGCTATGAAACATTATTTTAAGTACACTTGTTAATTACAATCAGAAAACAATGTATGGTATTTTTGGGGGATTTATATATTTTTCTGGTTAACAATATGCTAAAATGAAATAAATGGATACCAGTGCTACAAAACTGATCAGTGGTATAACTAAACAATTACCTTTATACCGTAATTAATATACATTTATTGGAAGTAAAACCCCTAACTTTTGAATACTGAAGGAATTACTCGACACCTTATACTGTACATGCAAATATTGTCCATTAACAATTAAATTGCTGTTAACATATGTTAAAGTCCAATAAACGTAATAACCTGTTCTTTTCTTAAGCTATATACTGAAATCTGAAGCCATTTATAATTTCTGCTAGAGACAGTATGAGCTCGACAACAGACACCTATAATATCTTGTATTACTAAACACTGTCCAAAATGTAATCAATTACATCCCCAAAGTTCAATACACAATGTAACCTATATGCCTGTAATTTTACTACAATTAACAAGAATTCTATGAACACATTTTACAAAAAAACAGAACCACTTAAATATGTTAACAATACTACTGTCATAAAATCACATACACTTTTATCTAATAACTTGATTGCAAATATACTTGGAATAAATGTACAATTGTATCATTTAACATAACATCGTATGAAATATTCATTATTTAGCAACAATGAATAAATATAATTGTACAATTTTCAGATATGATGCATAACATGAATAATAAAAAAACCTGTATGAAATCACACTGTTAAACTGAGGGAAGTGTTAACAGTGAATGGCAAATATACAAATGGTTACACACAACACTTGATCAGCACATGAATTTCTTACCATTTCTATCTATACATTATTCAGACTAGTAATCCATTCAAAAGTTGGTTTTTAAGTCCATGATGAGCAACATTAAGCAGTCAAATAAATTAAGTTTTTTTTTACTTGAACATAGTATTGTGTTTGATAATTTAACTAGGTAAATATTTCTAAATTCCAATTGACCATCAACAAATATTACTGGCTGCGGGGCATCACTCCAAAGTACTTCACATTAAGTAAATAGGCATGTACTGCTAATCATACTAATTAACATCTTGGGCAATACTGTTCTAATGTGACTGACTTGTCTCAATTGACATGACAATTTTTTGTGTGTTTCCGATTCGCGTAAAAAACTGTGAGCTTCTGAAGAGCACAAGTATCAGTAGAAAATCAGGAATCTGTACAATGGCCGTACCATGTCAACCAACCCAACCAGTCATTCTCAATGCCACCAGCCACCAAGCTCACATCGTATACGTGATGAGGTACTCTGGATAGGCCTGGGTATCATTGAATATCACAAACTCCATCGGCTTGTTCACGTTGTCCACAGCACAGTCGTACAGCTCCTCTGGTTTTGCGGGGTCTTTGGCGGGCAGGTAGCGCATGTTTGGATGTCCCTTAACGTACTCCCCGGTTAAGGCCTTGACCAGGAACATGTGGTACGGGGGGCTTTGTTGGCCTGACAGGTACCCCTGGGCCGAGTACGAGGCATCCCCAGCGAAGTAGACGCCTTGGCCATAGAACACTCCTGCACAAACATTAATACAATAATTGATGACAACAAATGTTTATAAAACAAAGCTAGAATCTTTTAAAGTAACACATGTAAAAACTATTGATATGGACAAGTAATCAATCTCATGTTTCCACAAATGTTAATCATATGCAAAACAATATTGTGATTTAACCAATCATCGAACTCGAACATCATGTTTATCTGTTGACATAATTTACACAAATGACATATTCTCATTTGTGTAAATTAAGCTAAGCTAAGCTAAGCTTATTAAGCTTTTTTGAAGCTCAATAAATTGACACTAATCTTTAAGTTGGGGAGGAGTTAAACATGTTGGAGACAAACACTGAAATGGTCTATTGAAACTCAAGGAAACATGAATACTTTTTTAGACTGTTGCAACTTTTAGATTGTTAGGCTTACAATGAATTAATAGACATTTGATGTACCAGTATTTATCCTAGTGATGCACAATTCCAATTATTTTCTTGCAAATATTAACTGGATTATAAACCTCATACCATGTTTTCCACAGTAACTTCGATTGAATCCATTAGTGACAATACTTGTGATGACCTCAGGTGATGTGCCATGCCATACGGTTCTCTCCAGCTGGATGCCCGGCTTCTGTTTAGACTCCATCTGCTTTTTCATGGCCCTGTACTGCTGGTACAATGTTTTGTTCTGTATGCGCTCAATCTGAAACAAATATCAGGATTGGATAGTTGCTGCTATGAACTCAACTGGTGCAGGGTTTTGTTAGACTGTTGGTGGAAGCCAACCATCTTTTGAGAGGGGAATTTCCAAAACAGTTATCGCGGAAAACTAGTTCTTTTCTTTGCAGGCTACAAGTCAGTAAATCGAAACCTGAAAGGGTTCTTCTTCAAAACAGCAACAATTAACGCCTGTTTTCTCACCTTTTAATTATTTAAGATAATATATGTCATGTGTGCCATAATGTGTATATCATGCGATTTATTACAATTACAGTTTCTAAACAAAATTCTATGTTTGATAAACACACATGCCCCGGTTGGTGCTTGGTAACCCATTTCTTAGTCCAAATTAGGTCAAGGTCAAAGTGAGGTTGGGTGATATGGGTAAATTGGTAACAGTCATAAGTAAAAACTGTGTAAATATCCAAGTGTTGTAGCAAGCGCTGTAGCTAGGAGATGAAACGGTAAATTCTAGTCAACCAAGAAATGGCACTTTTGAATATTATTAGTCCAAGGTCAAAGTAAAGTTGGGTGATAAGGGTGGATTGGGGATGGTCATAAGCAACAACTGTATAAGTATACAAGTGTTGTAGCAAGCGGTGTTGGTGCTAGACGAAATGGTAAGTCTAGTTAACCAAGAAACAGCCCATTTGAATTTTTCTAAGTGCAAATTAGGCCAAGGTCAAAGTAAGGCTGGGTGATATGGGTGGATTGGGTACAGTCATAAGTAACAACTGTGTAAATATCTAAGTGTTGTAGTAAGCGGTGCTGGTGCTAGACGAAATGGTAAAATCTAGTTAACCAAGAAATGGCACTTTTGAATTATTATAAGTCCAAATTAGGTCAAGGTCAAAGTAAGGTTGGGTGATATGGGCGGATAGGGAATGGTCATAAGCAACAACTGCGTAAGTATCAAAGTGTTGTAGTAAGCGGTGTTGGTGCTAGACAAAACGGTAAAATCTACTTAACCTTGTCACGGACGGAAGGACAGGACGATCACTATATGCCTCCTGCATCAAGATGCCGCGGGCATAAAAAAGTCAATGTATGAAAATTTTTACGTCAAACTCATGACAACCCTATTTTTGCTATTTACTTGTATGTAACCGAAATATTCACCTGGGTGTCCTTGAATGAGGCCACTAAATTAATGCGCTACATCGGTAATTTTCCGTTATTTCTCGCGCATAAGCCGCTCTTTTTTCAGCCAAAATTCGTAGCATTTTGTTGGTGCATCTTATACGCGGATATAAGCAAATACTCCCAGTTTTTCTACCATAAGTATCATCTGAGGTGTTTTGGCCACCATTTTTAATAGACGCTTGATCGACATCACTAAGACGTTTATATAAGCAAGTATTCGTACCAGATATGTTTCGTACTGTTTTATAGTGGGATCTTTTTAAAATATAGTATTATATAATATATATTCTTATTATGTGTGTTTTATATTCTTATTTCTTATTTTTATGAAATATATATGCAATAAAACATAATACATTAGAAATAAGAACAAGGGTTAAATGAACCGTAGTGTAAACACCACCTGACAAACTACTTCACACCTTTTATATTGCTCTGCAAACAATAAGGATGGTGTCATCGATGATACATGCAAAACTGACTGTGTTTGTCAAACAGACAATTAGCGCTTATGGTGTAATTAAAGGTGTTGACATTTGAGACTTTGCAATACCTCTCAATACAGAGAAAACACATCTAGTGTAATGTATCCACAATGCGATTTTCACGACAAAAATATTTTCAGTGTCAATAAACATCGGACACAAAATTTACGATTTTGATGTTTAGAAGCTTTCAAATCGCAAATTTTTTTCCCCCACAAATTAGGATCGAAATTTTTAGGTGCGTCTTATACGTGGGGTTGTCCTATACGCGAGAATTTACGATTCTACTCGTTGCGAACGTGTTATTTCTTGTTTCCGATTCTTATTCTGAATATTTTGATTAACAATTTACTGCACTGTATTAATTTAAAACTGTAGTATGGAAAATCGTATGACCTACTTTTGACTCAGTAGGCTAAGAATCAATAACAATCGATGCTTCTAACTACCATGCTTCGAACATCGGTCATTCTGCATGGCTCGTTGCAGATTACTTGTTTGGCATGTATATAACTCCGTTCGCATTAGATAATTAGCGTGAAAAATTTGGTTCGTTACTTACAAAATAATTGTAATATGATGTAAAATATTAAACGATAACTCCGCGAGTCGGATGTGTCGCCTGACGCCAGATAGCTGACGTGAATCCAAATGAAGAAGCACTTATTGAAATCTTCAAAAGCACTGCACTCCGGCTAATTGCAAAGAAAAGACTAATTAAAACCAAAAATGTGACACAAAAATAAGTAAGAAAATTTACAACGGGCAATAACTTCGAAAGTATGAAGTGCAGAGTAACGGTTCTTGTACACTGCACTTCTCCTCAATAAGATCTATCTACCTATGAAGTTTCAAGTTGATAGCTTTCATAGTCTTAAGAGTTATGCTCCAGACAAAAATTTAGTATGAAAATAAACAAAGGGCGATAACTCTAAAATTATGAGGTGCAGAGTAACGGTTCTTGTGCACTGCACTTTCCCTCAATGAGATCTTTACCTATGAAGTTTCAAGTTGAATAGTCTAAGAGTTATGCTCCGGACAAGCGAAAGGGGCCGCCGCCGCGGACACAGCCGCCGCCGACAAAAGTAACACCTATATGTCGCTTTTTCAGGCGACACAAAAACAAGCAATATTAGCAACGTTTACGAATGGGAAATTGAACTTCATTAAAACAAATGTTTCCTTTTTAGCAAAATGCACTCATAATTCACATGGTTTTAGTTTCTTTTGTCGCCAACAGTATTTCTACGCTGTCAGCATTTTGATTCTATATGCGCTCAATTTGAAAAGATCAGCCATTGTTGTAAAATAAGTATCACATTTGATTAAGGCTTCTTTGGCTTATTGCATGACCCTACTTCTATAAGAAGATATGCGTGTCTTGGTGCAAGTGTGCAGGATGGATAAGAATATTTAATGTCAGTTTCTATGATAAGTGAAACTTATTTCAAAAAGATGGATCAGATGTAACTGACCGTTAGTGGCAGCATATCAGAAATACGTAACCTATTTGTTAATAGTGCATAGCTGATGTGGAATAAGTCGTCATTGGACACAACATACCGGTACAAGACTGTATGGGTGTGTTTAATCCAGAAGAGTATTACTTGGTATTGTATACCTACCTTGACAACTTGAAGGTTTTGGGCACGGTACTTGTTTGAGTAAGGTCCTTTTGACACCTGGGACACAAAGTCTTTCTCAATGTCCGAGAACTCCTTGTTTCTTGGCAAGTTCACCTTTTTTACATTTTCGCTTGCTGTCATGGTTTCCCATGTCCCCGGTAAGGGCACTTGACCAACTGGAAGTCATCAAAATCCCATCAGGAAATTTGAAAATGTTTATTGATAAAGTATGAACATTATTTTATTTTGTATTAGTTCAAAATGTCTTAATCGGTTAAATCTGATGAAACATCAAAGATTCGTGAAGCTATTTTTTGAAGTCAATCACTTTTTAATGATTTTATTAGTAAAATTCACAAAACCAACCAAAACATGACCAATCTTTTAAAGGCTGGGGTCATACATGTATTCACAAAGCATCTTAAGTTATTTCTCAAATATTTTAACTTAAGTGAAAAATTTGAATTTATTTTATTTCTTTACTATCGTATAAGCACCTCTTCTCGAACCTCACCTCCTTTCGAACCTTTCGTTTATTTACATATTATGCGCATGCGCGGACGCGTACTACGTCATTATTTTATGTGTACCGGTGCCTTCTTTACGACAACTCGCGCGTAGCTGTCAAACGACGAAAATGCGCCAAAAACAGGTAGAATAACTACCTTCTGTATAAAACACGTAAAAATCAATGTATTTTTAAAAGCATTTTTCATATATTATGATATTTTCCCCAAAAACTATCAAAACATGATAATTTTTCGTTCTCAACCCAATTGACAACAGACCCTGTTCGGCTGCTCCAGTAAGTCTCGTGACCATGGTAAAATCATGTGACAAATCTATTTTTAACTAAAGTTAAAAGTTACATGCCACTAAATGTTAGAACTAATAAATGGCTATCCCAATTTTTATTTTTATTTTAATTTTAATATTTGTCAATAATTTTTCAGAAATTGCCCATGAAGAGAATAAAAAAGCATAAGGCATACTCTCCATCAGCCCTCACTAATGCCTATAAGCTTGTTAAAGAAACAGGGATGCCAGTTAAAACTGCTGCAAGACAATATGGAGTGCCTCATAACACCCTCCGAGATCGTGTTAAAGGCCGTGTGGATCCTGAAACAATTATGACAGGTTCAGGCCCACTCTTTACCTTGGAAGAGGAGGCAAAATTTGTTGATCACATTAAACTGATGGCTGACCTGGGGTACGGTTTCACCATAACCGAAGTTGTTTCGAAAGCCAGTGATTATGCTGTGTTTTTGAAGAAGCGCACACGGGACAAACCTTTGTCGGTGAAGTGGTTTAAGGGCTTACGAAGCAGGTGGCCGGAGCTTCGGGTCATTAAGCCTAGGGGATTAGCAAAATGTAGGGCAGAATCTACCAATGAAAAAGCGGTGGATAACTATTTCACTAATTTAGAACATGTTCTGAAAAGTAACAACCTCATTAACAAACCAGAGTGTATATTTAATATAGACGAAAAGGGGTTTCAAACTGAACATTCAACACCGTACATAGTTAGTGGAAATGCCTCTGCCCCTGCAATAACATCATCCAGGTCAGCTACAACCACAGTCATTGGTGGAGGAAACGCAATTGGGACACAGATCCCCCCATATTTTGTCTTCAAGGGAGCCAGAATGAATGAAACGTTGCTTCAAGGTGCCTCTTCAGGCTCAAGTGGGCGTATGTCCAAGACTGGCTGGTCAAATTCAAGCATTTTTCTTGATTATTTACAATCCCATTTCATTAAGTACATTCAAAGATCTGACCCAAGTCAGCAAATCATTATCATTTTTGACGGCCATAAATCCCACATCAATGTCCCTGTGCTGGAATGGGCCAAAAACAACAACATTATATTGTTCGTCCTGCCAGCCCACACCAGCCATGTTTTACAACCACTAGATGTTGGGTGCTACGGGCCGCTGCAAAAAATTTACAACAATGCATGTCACAGATTTATTAGAGAACATCCATCATCTAAAATTACAAGATATAATGTTGCTCAACTTGCATCTTCTGCTTATGTGACTGCATTGTCCGTTAACAACCTACGATCAGCATTTGAGAAAACTGGAATATTTCCCTTCAACAGAACTGTTATCAATGCTGACATCTTCAAGCCATCTGAGCCATATGTTGTTTCTGTTGACAACACATCCCAGTTGGATGCGGACACTTATTTCAAAATAGCTGAAAAGGTTATTGACATGAAAAAATCATTTCATCAAACTACAACTAAAAACACTTTGAGTAAAACTGTTTCTGGTCAGGAAATCAAAAGTGATGTTATACGTCAAGAAATTGCATCAAAATCATCAACAAATTTTGAACAATCTGTCAGTTCTTCGAGAAATGATAAGTCAGTGTCTACAAACAAAACTAAAAACAACAAAACAATTGCAAATGCCCAGTCCAGCAACGCCCCACTCCCAGAGCCTCTACCAGGTCCATCAAACATTAGATGCGTATCTGACACCTGTGATAGTCAGTCCTCTGAAGATGATGTACCTGAAGAAGACAAATGTTGTGTATGTAAACTATTTCAACCCAAAGAACTGCACAACTGTGTGTCGCTTGTGTTTACACAATGGGCTCAATGTGATCAGTCCGGCTGTAGCCATTGGACACACTTGATTTACTGCTGTAAACAGAAAGTTGTTAGGCGGAATGACGTCTTCATCTGCCCATGTCATAAAAGTGAAGAATAAAATTAACAGTGTTTACGAAATACGTCGGACACGTCGGACATTGCCGGTACATTTTCAAATTGTCCGCCGTTTCTTGAATCTACGGCGGACAGATTTGTCCGGCGTAATTTGAAGCCTTCCAGAATAAATTCCAAACGTTTAATAATCCGTTTTTATTTTATTTTCTCGTGTTTTCTGATAATCAGGAATTTTATGACACTTTAATTTTAATCTTAAATGTCTTATGCGCATGAGCGGCGATCGACAAGTCTAATCTCGCACCGTACTGTTTGTCATGTAATCGTAACTAGTCGGTATATTCCGCTATGCTTCATTGTACAATTGATACGGAAATTGACGTCATAAGACAAACTGAAAATCGTAAAGCCCGTTTGATTCTGTGACCGATTCGACTTATTTGAGGGAGTAGCCTCACATAAAACGAAATAAACGAAAATTAGAATAAGTCAATATTCTCTTAAATATTAAATGGAATAAAATTCTCATTAATGATGTAATTTAAATGAAAATGGCGGATTTCATATTACACTTAAATCTTATACATAACAATTTGTCCCCCTGTCAAAATGGCAGCGTCCTAGTCAGAAAATGTCGCGTATTATTCTAAACCAGGTAAGAAATCGATGAATTTGGTATGAAAATTGAACTGAATATTTGTATCTGTTATGTTTTATAATGGTTCTAATGACTAATGACAAATATTTTATTGGAAAATACTTTAGTGAAAACAACATTTGACATGGAAGGTTACGTGCCACTATTAAGTATTTCAGGTTTCAAAAATTTAAATGGCAATTATGGCATGAGTCAGACTGCATTAAAAATTTGTTTATCGATATTCAGACAATTTTGCTTTTTATTTGCAATCTAAAAAAATCTCAAGATTGTGTGTAGAATACTCTTCCTGGTCTAAAACTTACTATGGCAAAGACATTTTTTCTGAAAACTTTTTTACATTAAATGCTCAAAATTGAATCATTATTTAGATAATTTTTCTATTGTTGTTGTTTTTTCAATACAGAGATTACTCTCTATTTCACAGGTACAAACACTCCTGTAATTAGTACATGCTACGGTACAATGTTAGGTTTAAAGTATGTTGGTTTGTGATTATGTGCGTTGACCAGGCGTTATATGTTATATTAGAACCTTGAAATATTAAATAGGTTTGAAAAGGAAGGTTTTTGTTATTATTTTTGCAATATTCTTGTATTTTAATAAATGTCCTGCGTGGCTGAAAAATGTCCTGCGTAGCATAGAAATACGTCAGACAAATTGTCCAGCGTAGTCCAAAATGTTTTCGTAAACACTGAATTAATAATGACACATACATTTTCAACACAAAATTGTTTTATACCAAGTTTTATTGTTATTTTCAAGTTTCATAAAACACTATACATTATTGGATTTAATATTTTGAACTGAACTGTAAAAAACTGAAAGGTTCGAAAGCAGGTACTCTTGTTTTGGTGGCCATGACAGTTGTACATGATAGGGTGGTGGTGGATTTGTGTTATTTTTTTCAAAGAACAGTGGAATAGTCAGTTACTTCAAGTTTTCAGGTATGTAGAAACGATTTATTTATCCAATAGAATACCATTCAATATGTATTAATGTTGCAAATGTAATAAAACACCTGTCAAATATTAAGAGGTTAGAAAGCTGGTTCGTCCACGATAAAGCACACACACGCATTTATTGTTCATATTTCTAAAATAAGATTGTACTACTAATGTTATTTTAAAAAGTATCTTAGTGCTTTCTGCATGGAATAATAAAGTTGAGGAAATTTCCAGATTTAAGGATAAGGATAAAATTTAACTTAAGATGCTTTGTGAATACCACCCCTGATACACCAGAATGAGTAAAGCGTAAGATTTCTCTTGAGATGCACAGAGACCATGAACTAGACTCACCTTTCAGAATGTCCTTCCTAACAACGCCCACACAATCAGCTTTGTTCGTTTTCTTATACTCGACAAGTTTCTCAAAGTCAATGACGTACACTAGATTGTGCACATCACTAAATTCCACCAAATCCTTTCCCTCCTTAAATGCGGACTCTATGACGTAGTTGAGAGCTTCCGTGTATGGCTTCTCCTCCACACCCCCACTGACCTTGTCATCACACAACCAACACCACCGTATCCGGGTGTACAGCAAACTTGCGAGCTCCTTAGTGCTGTTCTGGCGTTGAAACTGTCGCATCTTGTTGTGAATGCAGTCACTAGCCTGGCTCACCTGACTCGACGGTCCATTTAATGTCACAACACCTGCTTTCTTGTCGAATTTTGCATCTACCAAAATACTCTGGTCTATTATGTTATCCATCTGTAAAAAGAAATAGTAAATCAAGTCAAGATTAAGTATAAATATCTGACATCTCTAACAAAATACCAACTACATGTCTTTTTCTAATTTAAATTTCTTCAATTAAACTCGTTTTAATATTACAGGGCTTAACTTTGGAGTTATCAGGAAATCATCAGCAATGACTTCAAGACATTGTATTAAGAATTAAACAAGACGGCCCTGAGGACCCTAGGACGCTCACCTGAGACCTTGTGACCCAATAGGAATTTGCATCCGCGAGGCGTGGCTTATTTTTATCCCAGGGGCATAATTTGAACAAACCTCTGGGCCTTGCAGTTTCAGGTAAAGGTCATTTTGCTATTTAAGCCTATATAAACCATGTGACCCCTTGGGGTGTGGCCAGATTTGACCCCAGGGGCATAATTTGAACAATCTTTGGAGAGGACCACTATACAATGTTACATACCAAATACAGGAGAGCTGTGAGCCTAGCCGTTTCAGAGGAGAAGAGCCACTATTCAATGTTACATACCAAATATGAAACCTCTGGGCCTTCCGGTTTCAGTGGTGAAGAATGTTAAAAAGTCATTTTGCTATTTAAGTATATATGTGACTCCTGGGGTGTGGTCATTTTGACCCATGGGGCATAACTTTAACACCCTTTGTAGAGGACTACTATAGGATGTTACATACTAAATACGAAACCTCTGGGTCTTGCATGTTTCAGAGGAGAAAATGTTTAAAAGACATTTTGCTATTTAAGTTTATATAAACCATGTGACCCCCGGGGGTCGCCCGTTTTGACCCCAGGGGCATAATTTGAACAATCTTTGTAGAGAACCACTATAGGATGGTACATACCAAATATATAACCTATGGGCCATGCAGTTTCAGAGATAAAGATTTTTCAAGTTTACACTTTTTAAATCTATTTTTAGCTCTGCTGACCTACATATGCAGCTGACCCTAACGGTTTGAACAACTTTGAAAGAGGGTCACCCAATGATCATTCCTGTGAAGATTGGTGAAAATCTGCCAAGTGGTTTAGGAGATGATGTTGTTTGAATGAAAAGTTGACGACAGACACACGGACGACGGACAACCTCACAAAAGCTCACCATGAGCACTTTGTGCTCATGTGAGCTAAAAAGCAAAAACTAAAACGTGTTAATCCATAAACTTTTGCAAGGTCTTGCAAAATTTTCTGATAATCTGACACATACAACAATATATAGAAGTTCATTGAAGAGTCTGAACAACCTTTAAACAAGTTTCCATAGATTTCTTGTAAATCAAGGCCATACTGTAAGTGGTCCATCATACCTCACTATCAGACATGTTGCTGAAGACATCCTTGTCCAGTTGGATGACTTTCTTGGTGTATCCCAGACCAATGGCATCCTCTAATGCCTGGATGCACTGGTCAATGTTTGCAGCAGCGTCAGAGTGGACCGATACTTGCACTGTCTCTGGGCCTTTCTGTACCAGGTTTTGTTTGTCTTTCACGTTCACCTTTGGCTTGCTGCCACCTATTTTAAGTTTCTCCACTGGAATGTTGAACATTATCACTTATGATGAATTCCAGATTTATGTGCATGCTACCAGTAGCCAAAATATCCATTGGCTACTAAAATATCTAATTGGCTACTAAAATATCTAATTGGCTACTAAAATAATACTAAAATAAATAAATACTAAAATAATACTAAAATATCTAATTGGCTACTAAAATATCTAATTGGCTACTCAAATATCTAAATGGCTACAACATTTCTGAATATGTTTGAAATTGAGGCATATTTTCACACTTTCTGAGAAAAATTATTTCTAAATACTGGGTATCTTTGCAAAATTAAAATTGTTGGCTACAAATTATTATTTATTAGCATCAACCTAGACTGTATTGTTATGATGTTAATCAGTATACAAGTATTTTTACTCGCTTACAGATACATATCCAGTAAGGGGTGAAACAATCTACATACAGGGGCCATATTCCAGAAACATCTAAAGTCTATCTTAAAATATTTTCACTTAAGTTCCAATTTTTGTAAGGCAATAATTTTAAAACTACATACAAACAAGAGATGTTTGTAAAACATCTATGCCCCCTGACTTGCAGCCAAGTTGTGAATATGTGCTATTGTTAAGAATTTTTTTAAATATGCAATCCCAAGCGAGGTCTCGATATACGGTATCTATGTATGAATTTTCATTTAAAAGCTTGATGCGTTCTCAAGTTATTGAGAGGAAACCGTTTTTCTATTTTTAGTAATGGTGACCTTGACCATGACCCCACCCACCCCATACAAAATCCCAAGAGAGGTCTCAATATAAAGTATCTATGTATGAAGTTTCATTAAAACATCTCAATGCGTTCTCAAGTTACTGAGCAGAAACCGTTTTTCTTTTTTTAGCGACTTGACCCCACCCAACCCATATGCAATCCCAAGCGAGGTCTCGATATAAGGTATCTATGCATGAAGTTTCATTAAAATATCTCAATGCTTGTCAAGTTATTGAGGGAAAAGCGTTTTTCTATTTTAAGTAACGATAACCTTGACCTTAACCCCACCCACCACATAGGCAATTCCAAGAGAGGTCTTAATATAAGATATCTATGTATGAAGTTTCATTAAAATATCTTGATGCGTTCTTAAGGTATTAAGCGGAAACCATTTTCTATTTTTAGTAACTCTCACATTGACCTTGACCACACCCACCCCATATGCAATCTCAAGCAAGGCTTCGATATAAGGTATATATATATATAAAGTTTCATTAAAATATCTCGATGCGTTCTCAAGTTATGGAGCAGAAACCTTTTTTCTATTTTTAGTTATGGTGACCTTGATCTTGACCCCACCCACCCCATATGCAATCCAAAGCCTGTTCTTGATATGTGGTATCTACGTATGAAGTTTCATTAAAATATCTTTATGGGTTCTAAAGTTATTGAGCGGAAACCGTTTTTCTATTTTTAGTGACAGTGACCTTGACCCACCCAACCCATATGCAATCCCAAGCGAGGTCTCGATATAAGGTATATATGTATGCAGTTTCATTAAAATATCTCGATGCGTTCTCAAGTTATTGAGCGGAAACCGTTTTTTTATATTTTTAGTAACGGTGACCTTGACCTTGAACCCACCAACCACATATGCAATCCCAAGCGACGTCTCAATATAAGGTATCTATGCATGAAGTTTCATTAAAATATCTAGATGCATTGTCAAGTTTTTGAGCAGAGACCATTTATATATTTTTAGTAATGGTGACATTGACCTTGACCCAACCCACCCCTTATGCAATCCCAAGCGAGGTCTCAATATAAGGTATCTTTGTATGAAGTTTCATTAAAATATCTCTATGCGTTCTGAAGTTATTGAGTGGAAACCGTTTTTCTATTTTTAGTAACGGTGACCTTCACCTTGACCCCACCCACCCCATATGCTATTCCAAGCGAGGTCTCGATATAAGGTATCTACGTATAAAGTTTCATCACAAAATCTCGAAGCGTTCTAAAGTTATTGAGCGGAAACCGTTTTTCTATTTTTAGCAACGGTGACCTTGACCTTTGACCTCAAAATGTATAGGCGTCTTCCTTTCCTCCCAAGTAACCAGCACACCAACTTTCATGATCGTAGGTCAAAGCGTTCTCGAGACATTGTGCGGAAACGAAATGGTCTACGGACAGACCGACCGACCAACCGACCGACGGACAGGTGCAAAGCAAGATACCCCCACTTCTTTAAAGGGGGGCATAATTAATGACTCCAATTGCGGTTTAAGTAAATAGTAGTTAATAACAAATTGACAATTAGTGAACATTTGGCAGAATTTTATGTATACATGAAGTTAAATGTTTAAGAAAAATGACGATTTTAAGCCTAAGGATAAGATTTCACTTAAGATGTTTCTGGACTACGACCCCAGGTATATTATGGTATTCTAACAGGACATAACATAATGGGATATTTGTTTACATACAGGTACGGAACGGTATCAGTATAATTGTGCTTTATAATTTTCATGCAGTGTTATTGTACAAATACAATATATATATGATATTACATAGGAGGCGTATCGCGGGAAATCCTGGCTTCATGCATGTGCATTCCGCACGGGCTAATCTGGGACGACACTTTTCGCCTCTAGTGAATATATGTTTAGAACAGACTTCCTTGAAACAGAAAATACCATTAAAGCGGAAAGTGTCATCCTAGATTAGCCTGTGCGGACTGCACAGGCTAATTTGGGAGGACATTTTATGCACATGCAGTAAGCCTGGTTTTCCCACGACACGCCTCATAAGTATTCCAACGATCCCATGAAGCTGTACAGAGAAACCTGTCAACAAAAACCGTTTTTTCTGCATATTTGTTGTTTAAGCCATTCTCTTAATTACTCCAGCAGTTGTTGGACTGAATATGCCTTTTTTTCACTCACAATTGTTCAAGCTTGGAAAAAAATTATTCAAATTTTGTATTTTGTTATTGCATTCTGCGAGTCTGTAAGTCCACAGTAAAAACCTAAGTAGGTCAATACAAATTTTCCTTATAATAGGGACATTGTGTTAATGACTGGGTTGAAATGGCATCAGAAATGCATGGGGTTTCTGCAAAAGTATGTAGACTCAATGTTTATCAAGTAGCAGTCAAATTAACAAGAGGGCCAAATGGCTCACCTGAGTTACATTAATCGAACAATTTTCCATGTGTTAGATTTTTATATGGATATACTGATACAGACTGATGGAAATGGGGCCTTAAACATCATGGTACATATTGAAATTGAAGCTTTTTGTTCAATTTGACCTAGTGACCTAGTTTTTTACCCCACATGACCCAGATTAAAACTCGGCCGAGATATCATTAAGACAAATGTTCTGACCAAGTCTCATGAAGACTGGGCAAAAAATGTGACTTCTAGAGTGTTAACAAGCTTTTTCATCAATTTGACCTAGTGACCTAGTTTTTGACCACACATGACACAGATTCGAACTAGGCCGAGATATCATTGGGACAAATGTTTTGACCAAGTTTCATGAAGATTGGGCAAAAATGTGACTTCTCGAGTGTTTACAAGCTTTTCCTGCTATAGCCATATCAGGAAAACTGCCCCCCCCCCCCCTGATGGCCAGGTTTTTCACCTGACCGGAACCATTTTGGAACTAGGCTGAGATATTATCAGAACAAAGGTTCTGAGCAAGTTTCATGTTGATTGGGCAAAAAATGTGACTTCTAGAGTGTTCACAAGCTTTTCTTATAGCCATATAAGGAAAACTGCCCCGCCCCCTTGCAGCCATGTTTTTCAACGGAGCGGAATCATTTTCGAACTCGGCCGAGTTATTATAAGAAAAAAGGTTCTGAGCAAGTTTCATGTTGATTGGGCAAAAAATTTGACTTCTAGAGTGTTCACAAGCTTTTTCTATAGCCATATAAGGAAAACTACCCCGTCCCCTGGCGGCCATGTTTTTCAACGAATCTGAACCATTTTCGAACTCGGCCAATATATCATTAGAATAAATATTCTGAGCAAGTTTCATGTTGATTGGGCAAAAAATGTGACTTCTAGAGTGTTCACAAGCTTTTTCTTCAATTTGACCTAGTGACCTAGTTTTTGACCCCACATGACCCAGTTTCGAAATCGGCTGAGATATTATTGGGAAAAATGTTCTGACCAAGTTTCATGAAGATTGGCCGATAAATGTGGTATCTAGAGTGTTCACAAGGAAAATGCTGACTACGCACGACGGACACAAGGCGGACCTAAAAGCTCACCATGAGCACGTTGTGCTCATGTGAGCTAAAAACAAAAGGGCAACGATGGCCCTAGTTCGCTCACCTGAGTTTAAGGCATCCCACTGTTGACCCCAGGGGCATCATTTAAACAATATTTGTAGAAGACCAGTATGTAATGTTACATACCAAATATGAAACCACTGGGCCTTGCGATTTCTGAGGAGAAGATTCTTGAAGTAATTTTGCTATTTATGTCAATACAAACAATGTGACCCCCAATTGGCCAGTTTTGACCCCAGGGCATCATTAGAACAATCTTTGTAGAGGACCCCTATACAATGTTACAAACCAAATAACAAACCTCTGGGCCTTTTGGTTTCAGAGAAGAACATTTTCGAAGTCATTTAGCTATTTAAGTCTATATAAACCATGTGACCCCCGGAGCATGGCCAGTTTTGACCCCAGGGGCATCATTTGAACAATCTTTGCAGAGGACCACTATGCAATGTTACATACCAAATATGAAACCTCTGGGCCTTGCGGTTTTAAAGCAGAAGATTTTAAAAGTAATTTTGCTATGTTAAGTCTTTATAATCCATGTGACCCCGGCGCGTGGATAGTTTTGACCCCAGGGGTATCATTTGAACACTCTTTGTAGAGGGCCGTATACAATGTTACAAACAAAATAAGAAACCTCTGGGCCTTGCAGTTTCAGAGGACAAGATTTTTAAAGTCATTTTGCTATTTACATCTATATAAACAATGTGACCCCTGGGGCGTGTCCAGTTTTGACCCAAAGGGCATCATTTGAACAATCTTTGTAGAGGACCACTAGAGGATGCAACATACCAAATATGAAACCTCTGGGCCTTGCGGTTTCAGGAGACAATTTTTAAAGTCATTTTGCTCTTTAGGTCTATATAAACAATGTGACCCCCAGAGCGTGACCAGTTTCGACCCCAGGGGCATCATTTGAACAATATTTGTACAGGATCACTATACAATGTTACCAACAAAATACCAAACCTCTAGGCCTTGCGGTTTCAGAGGAGAAGATTTTTAAAAGTCATTTTGCTAGTCAAGTCTATACAAACCATGTGACCCCCAGGATGTGGCCAGTTTTGACCCCAGGGGCATCATTTGAACAATCTTTGTAGTGGACCACTATACAATGTTACATACCAAATATGAAACCTCTAGGCCTTGTGGTTTCAGAGGAGAAGAATTTTAAAGTCATTTTGCTATGTAAGTTTTTATATAAACACTGTAACCGCCAGGGCGTGGCAAACTTTGAACCCAGGGGCATCATTTGAACAATCTTTGTAGAGGACCACTAGAGGATGCCAAATACCAAATATGAAAGCTCTCAACCATGCAGTTTCAGAGAAGATGATTTTTAAAGTTTTCACTTTTTAAATCTATTTTTAGCTCTGGTGGCCTACATATACAGCAGACCATAACGATTTGAACAATTCTGAAAGAGGGTCACAAGGATCATTCCAGTGAAGTTTGGTGAAAATCTGCCAAGCGGATTAGGAGGAGATGTTGTTTGCATAAAAATGTTTACTCATGACGGACCACGCACGACCGACAAAAGGTGATCACAAACGCTCACCTTGAGCACGTTGTGCTCAGGTGATCTAACTAGAACTCCGCAAGTCGGATGTGTTGCTTGACTGAGCATAAATCAAGTATAATACAAGCAATTATGCCAAAAAACGAACTTGACCTTCCTTTTATGCCGACTAACACCTCCATGAAATTTCATAAAGATTGAACAAAAACTTTTTAAGTTGTTGTCTGCACAATCCTTATTTGAACGATTTTTAAACAAGAGGGCCATGATGGCCCAAAGCGCTCACCTGAGAACTGGTACGTCTGAAGACCATACTGTTGACAGGTTTGAAAATTAAGGTATCTGAACAATACACACTGGGGGTAGAATCAATTTTGATTCAAAACATTGGTAAGTGCAATGGGCTAACTAAAGTATGAGTTGAGGAGTGGATGTGCGTTTTTTTGCTAATGGTTCTCAAATCATTGACAATTCTGGAAAATGCACAAACAGTAGATTTTGATGTCTTTTTCGCAAACAGTTTTGGAAAACTAGTTGCAAAGCGATAATTGCGATGGCTGTGCTATAAGGTAAAGCTTTGCTTTTTCTTTGATAATTTTCTTTCCAATGATGATAAATGATGTTAATGCAGGCTCTGAAGACATCAAAGTTGGAAATCAAATTTTATCAATCAATTTTTATGGTCATGCCCAAACTGTGTAAGTTTGGTCAACATTGAATCAAAAATCGTGTGTGCAAGCCAATCATCGATAACTTGATGTTTTTTTTCAAACACAAGGGGCAATAACCCTGGTGTTTCTGGCCCGATCATGCTTATATTCTACTTCACCTGTAGTCTTACGTTCATAGACAAACTGTACACGATTGGTGAAGATTTGATGAAACATGAAGTCTCTATCCTGAATAATGTCAATTCTTGCATATTTTTTTCACAAACAAAGGGCAATAACTCTTGTGTTTCTAGTCCAATCTTGCTTATATTCAACTTCACCTTTAATCTTATGGTCACAGACAAACTGTGCAAGATTGGTAAAGATTGGATGAAAAATGAAGTCTCTATCCTGTATAATGTCCATTTTTGCATATTTTTTCACAAAGGGCAATAACTCTGGTGTTTCTGGTCCGATCTTGCTTATATTCAACTTCAACTGTAATCTCATGGAAATAGACAAACTGTGCAAGATTGGTGAAGATTGGATGAAAACAGTCTCTCTCTATCCTGAATAATGTCCATTTTTGTATATTTTTTCAATAAACAAAGGGCAATAACTCTGGTGTTTGAAACACGATCTGGCCCATTTTTGAGGTCTGCTGAGATCTGATGGTCATTCACAAACTGTGAAAGTTTTGTTAAGATTGGATGAAAAATAAAGCCTACACGTTGGAAAAGGGCACTTTTGCACTATTTTTGCATGAAAAAGGGGCAATAACTCTGGTGTTACTGGTGTGATCTGACCCAATAACTATCCCATCCGAGACTTTATGGTCTTACACAAACTGTGCAAGTTAGGTCAAGATTGAATAAAAAATGTAGTCTTCATGGTGATAACGGTCCAAATTGTTGACGGCACCTTGACGAGGGACGGTAGACGACGGATGCTGCTGGAGAGGTCCCCTATACCAATAGCTCACCGAGCACTTAGTGCTCAGGTGAGCTAAAAAAAGGGGCATAACTCAAGTACGATAAGAGCAAATTATGCTGAAAATCGAACTTAACCTTCTTTTTATGCCTACTAACATTTCCATGAAGTTTCATAAAGATTGAACAAAAACTTTTTAAGTTATTGTCTGCGCAAGTCTTATTTGAACGATTTCTTTTTTATAACGGGGAGTTACTCAGGTAAGATAAGAGCAATTATGTTCAAAATCGAACTTAACCTTCCTTTTATGCCTACTAACATTTCCATCAAGTTTCATAATAATAACACAAAAACTTCTCAAGTTATTGTCTGCGCAAACTGAAGGGGATGCCACCAACGCCGCCAAAAGAAACCCCTGTATGTCGCCTTTTGAGGCGACACCAAAATTGTCAGATAAAATGTTGTATTTGGGATTGATGGTGTGGTTGTGTTGGAAACATTACACTTCACTGCAGTGCTCCAGCTAGGCCTTAATGGCAGGGGGCAGACGCCACCCCCGACCCCGCCCTTCCACCTTTGATCCCGCCCTGCCGCCTTTGATCCCGCCCTGCCCTCTTTAATCATGCCGTATATTCAGCCAAATACTAGTTGATCAGGCCTTCATGTCTATACACATGTACTACCCATAGACCCAAACAGATACAAGCTGTGTCCACTTAATCTCCCATGTATACGCCGACCGATAAAACCCACGTATACATGTATATTACATCATTTATCTCGTCTTTAATCAAAGTAAAGAACACGCTGATTTCGCCAATGTGACATGACGCTGCACCTGGCGAATACACGACTTTTTTCATGAGGTGTCTGTTACCATGCAGAATTTGGCGCGAATTTCTAGGAAAACAAGTTTTTGTCATGGAAATACACGTCACAAATATGGTACACGTCAGGAATTTTGTGTGTAATTAGAAAGCATTGCTGAAATCAACCGCGAGTAGTTAAGACGTCATTTACGAATAAAGTGTATCAAACCCAAATATTGCTCGTACATAAATAAAAGTCGCTCGTACATAAATAAAAGTAAGTGTAACACTTAACTATTATAATATATAAAAATCTTATTTAAATTATCCATACATAGAAAAACACGAATATTTAAATATAAAACACAACATTTCGCATGAAACTGCTGTACTTTCCCATTTATGGCACGCTAACTCTGAAACTTTTTAAATATAATTTTGATGTTTGCTGACGACATATTTTACATGTTTGAGCAGTTACTCTTCGAACGGATGTCGGCTTCACATCCAAAGGCGTGCTTTGCACTTTGACGCTTGAATCACAGCCACCTTAATTAAAATCGTGGCAAAGAGATTTTAGTATTATTAAGAACGGGTCGCCAGCAAGTCCACAAGTAAATGCCAAAGTGTGAAATGTTTTAACATTGAATGTTTTAACAGTTGGATTTACTTATTCTATATACTTTTAAAAAGCCATTTTGAAATTGGAGTTCTCACGTTGATAGCCAAAGAATGACAGCAACTTCATTTTACCAAAAATTATTAAGTTGTACATAATTATTAATCGTAATAACATAATTATATCCATGACAAAATCGTGGTATGTTAGAAAAATGCGAATTATTTCCTAATGCCAGCGATGTCACGAAACACCCGTGGAAAGCTTGCGTGTACTGCTGCTGTTATGCAATGATACATGTATATTTTTTCCACAGCCGTGTCATGTACAAAGATCGCGTTAAAAAACTGTCAATGTGCTGTAAAAGGCGTAATGCCAATATAAATTTAAGCTATTTTTACGAAACGGCGGTTCGCGCAGATTACCCGCAAGTTCGCTTGACTAAAGTGTATTAAAATCAATTTATCTGTTAAAACGTATCCAAATTCTAATAAAGTATAAACATGTTTCTCGTAATTTGATAAATTGTAACTTCATTTATTGCAGCTATCTTTTCTTCACACTTCATATCGTTCAATATTTAACTTGAACAGTCAAACGCTGTATTTTGTAATAAACATAAATGTTTTCCATTTATTTACAAGTATTAAACAAGTTTTCAGTCACATATTTTAGTTTCTATTGAAATACCAATGTATCAAACAGTTTGATTATTTTATGAAATGTACATATTTTTGGACGTTACATTTCGGACGCATGTTTACATATAGCAAATACAAGCCAATGCATTTGATTCTATTTATGCTAGCTATAGACTATACCTGTTAGATGCAAATGCTATTGCTTATATTTGGGGGTTATTCTTACAGATATTTTAAAAACATACATTTGAAGTTTCTAAAAATAATAATAAATAATTATACAGAAAAATATATGTTGGATTACCAAAAATATTAAATTAAACCATGTATTATGCTTCATGTATAGAATGAAAACTAATTTATATATAACTGATTAGTACATATAAATTACTATAATTATACAAGGTAAATGTTAAGTATATATACATGAAAAAATAAGCAAAAAATACACAAATATATAATAATTTTTAAATAAAGAAATTAAATAACTTATGTGTTTGGGTGTTTTTTTTTACATACATATTGATATATCACCTTGCAAAAATAAGAGCGCGTGCAATTGTGCCCTTTTGAGAAATTAGCACCCTGCCCTTTTTAAATCTGGCTGAAGCACTGTACTGAGTACATGGGTAAAATTACCGTAATAACTGGCATTAGCTAAATGGATTAGAAATAACAAACAAACAATCTAAATAAAGGCAATACAACACCACATAAATCAAAATACATGTATCTGGCATACATACTGCAATATATCACAATATAGTCTCATGATATATCTGCAACCCTAATGTCCAGTGATATCATGCTAGGTACTAAACAAATGTAGTGTACACCAAGATGAACTAGAATTGTTACATGAGTGACGGATATACCCCCACAATATGGCCTTGTCACAAAACTATGGCATCCATTAGAAAGAAATGGACAGAGAGAGAATGCTTTAATTTGTGAATGTTCAACAGTGTATTTTGAAAAATTTAATTCAATAGGAGCCATACCTCTGTCAACATTTAGTGGTTTGTAACCAAATTTGAACTTGATCTGTATTTTATGATGTTACACCTGTGTACCAAAAACAATTGAAATATGTGAAGCCTTTCATGAGTTATTGTCCATGTTTTTCGGGAATTTAAGTCAAAAAGGGGCCATAACTGTGTCAAAATTTAGTGGTTTGTAACCAAAGTCGAACTTGACCTGTATTTTATGATGCTACACGTGTACCAATAATTATATAAATATGTCAAGCCATTATTGAGTTGTCGTCAGGAAACCATGTTTTTAGGGAATTTAAGTCAATAAAGGGACATAACTCTGTCAAAATTTAGTGGTTTGTAACCAAAGTCAAACTTGGCCCGTATTTTATGATGCTACACATGTATACCAAGAATTATTTGAATATGTCAAGCCTTTCTTGAGTTATCATCCGGAAACCATATTTTTAGGGAATTTTAAGTCAAAAAGGGGCCATAACTCTGACAACATTTAGTGGTTTGTAACCAACATCGAATTTGACCCGTATTCTATGATGTTACACATGTGTTCTTAGAATTATTTGAATATGTCAAGCCTTTCTTGAGTTATCATACAGAAACCAAAAACCAACAGACCGACACACTGACAAGCTCACTCCTATATACCCCCCTAAACTTTGTTTGTGGGGGTATAAATACAAAAGTAATTGGTGGTTTGTAACCCATATCAAACTGTAATTAATTGTATTATGTGGCAAAGTTTATATTGCAAAATTCCATTACACATACATTTAAAACTAATTAATGCTGTCATGCTTTGTCATCTATGATGTGTTCATTTAAAGTCTCATCTTTCATTACAAAGATACCATTTTATAACAAATTCTGATTGCAATTATTTCATTTACCAAGGGACTGGAAATAATAAAATTTTGTCTAACTTAACATCCCTTGAAAGCCATTCTTTGTACATATGCTGATAGCACCTTCTGCCTCTGGCGTTCAGGGAACAATAATTCATAATTATTTGTTGTAAAGCACAAAAAATCACAATGCTTTACAGCAATATACAGTAAAACCTGTCCAAACTGAACCCTGAGAAAACCGAAACCCTGTCAAAACCGAACGGCTGCGTCGGTCCCAAATTTTTTCCTTCTTATTTTATATATCAAAAACCCTGTCAAAACCGAACCCTGTCAAAACCGAATACCGAACGATTTTATCGCAAATTTGATCTCATTCAACCTTAAAAAACCTGAATAAACCGAACAGTGTATTCTGTCAGGTGTCACATCGCGATACCGCAAAGGCGTGAACCCGGTGTGACACGATTACACATAAGGGCATAATCGCCATGGTGATAACGGGGAAGTGGTGTAATTAGTGGTACATACGACAACAGTCAACTTGCGAAAAACATATGTCGGTCGTGTTTTATGTTGAAATTTACGTACAGTGTAATATTTTTAATGCTTCACACCAGTGTAATTAATTTATATTTAAATACGCCAGGTGGCAAAAAATAGTATTGCTAGTTGTTACAAACTGTTAATACATTACTATAAAATCTCTAATGTTGAATACATGAACTCGTTTGATTGATACATGTACTTTGAGCATCGTTTTATGCAAATAAGTTGTTCTAGAATACATGCACGTGCTTGATTAGTGTGTTGTTTTATGTAAAAAATATACATTTTTGGCATGCAAATAATGAAAATAATAAACAATAATATAAGTGTAGACATTAACATTGTGTTGTCTTACTACATACTCGATTAAAGATATAAAATATTATGTATATTTTAAAGAAAAATGACCTTTTATAAAAAAACTGGATAAACCGAACACCTCTGAAAACCGAACGATCGGTCCGGTCCCGACGCTGTTCGGTTTCGACAGGTTTCACTGTACTTACATAGACCGGCCAGTAACTTTTTCCCAGTTGATGAGCAGTTGGTGATGGCCGCCGATGTTTTCGCCTGCAGTGCCGAGAGGATGTCCGGCTGACTGGATATCTTGCTCGTGTGGACCAGCAGTCGTACTTCTGTAACACTCGGGCTTTTGTGGTGGCCGATGAAGTCATCTATGGCAGTGAATAGGCACTCAGCAACAGTGTCAGCCGATATCGATTTACGTCCTTCTCCTGTATAAAAATTATTTGATGGATTTATTGATAAATAGTTGTTTGTATATGCATGACATTCTTAAGATTCACATTCAATTCGTAACAGGAATCATGTTCATGTGTGCAATTAAATTTAACAATTGGGAGTTGTTTAGTTGTGTGGATGGTCACATGAGAATTACCTCTTTTAACATGCACTGCAAGCTTTATATTGTGACGAAACTTTAACTGACTGTGTTTCTTTGTTTATCAAAGGCACTTGACAGTTAATTACTTACCAGATAGCATTCAAAATTATTTAACAACAAGAGCTGTTTGTAAAACAGTTATGCCCCCTCTTGGTTAAAATAGCTAAACAGGCTAATTTTAGATAATTAAGGGCCATAACTCCACAGTGACTGGGACGATTTGGTTGATTATCAAACTCAACCGAGATAATAAGTCACAAAGATTTTCACCAAATTCGATGAAGACTGGCTATGAACTGTGGGACTTCGAGAACGGAAACTGCTAAAACTTCCAATTTTAGGTAATTCATGGGCTATAAGTCCACAATTACTGAGGCAATTTGGCTGGTTATTAAACTTGGCCAAGATATTATGCCCACAAACTTGTTCATGAAGTTTGGTGAAGATCAGATGAAAAATGTTGGACTTACGAGAGCGGAAAAGGCTAAAAAGGCCAATTTCACATAATTCAACGGCAATAACTCCACAATTCCTGGAGCGATTTGGCTGATTATCGAACTTGGCTTAAATATTATTATTACAAACATTTTCATGAAGTTTGTTGAAGATTGGATGAAAAACTGTTGGACTTAGAGAGCGGAAATGGCTAAAAAGGCCAATTTCAGATAATTCAAGGGCCATAACTTCACAATTCCTGGAGCGATTTGGCTGATAATCGAACTTGACCTAGATATTATTATTACACTTTCATGAAGTTCGGTGAAGATTAGATGAAAACTGTTGGTCTTAAAGAGCGGAAACAGCTAAAAAGGCCAATTTCAGATAATTCAAGGGCCATACCTCCACAATTCCTGGAGCGATTTGGTTGAATATTGGACTTGGCCTAGATATTATGCCCAAAAACATGTCCATAAAGTTTGGTGAAGATCAGATAAAAAATTGCTGAACTTAGAGAGCGGAAACGAAAGTGGTCTACCAACCGACCGACATTAACAAACCAATATACCCCGCCATCTTCGATGGGGGGGGGGCATAATTATGTAAATTATATACCTGTATATTATCAGTGGAGTTTGTTGACCATTTATGGAATAAAGTTAGCTTACAATTCAATTGGCGTCTGCGGTGTTTGTCATTAATATCAGTCCATTTTAGTTGGTGACAAACATGTACCATTCACCCATGTATTCAGTTAGATACTTTAGCCAAGCCCGTATTTTGGAATTGGTGACTGATGCATTGTTGCTATACATGGGGAAGTAAAGAATAACACTCACTGAAAATTAACTTATAAATAGATAAGATTCAAATGCTAATCAGTTTGATTATTATAAATCGTAAGACTAGTGGTAAACTTTTGAATTTTAAAGCCAACAGCTATCTAATATTAATGAAACTTTTGTCTAATTTAACTTACTTGGGGGAATTTTTGCAAAGAAACAGGGGCAATAAGTATACTCCCCAGCAGGGGGAATGGGGCATTTATACTGCCCAAGAAGTAATTAAATGTGAGTCCTGCTTTACCGGACCCCAGGACGGGGAAGGCCACAGACTTCAGCATGCATTTCTCCGCCTGCTCCAGGCACGCGAGCATCTTCGCCCGCCATCCCGACAGCGTGTCCTGGAACACGACGTGGATCACCTGCGCAGCCGGCAGGCCATCGCTCTTCGTAATGACAACGCCAGCCTTCTGCAAGTCTCCCTCTGTTTTGGATGACAACAATTACCATAACAGATTTGCTAAATCACTTTGCATTTATCAGGCAACAAGCCAATTTCTTAACAGGTTCACATATTCAATGGAACAAGATGCTGAACAAAGTATTCCTTAGAAAGTGGCACAATAAACTGTCGATAATGATTTCTAATCTTAGTAACAAATTAACAAGAACATTTTTTTGGGGCTGCATCCATCATTTTAGCAGTGGAAGACAGGTATTAATTCAGATTCTTATGTTCGGGAAAAGTTCTAAACACAAATTGAGCACAAAACACTCCAAAAGATCAGTAAGTGCCGTTACTCGGTGATACCTCTAATATTCATTTTGTGTGCAGAAGATTGACAATACATTAATAACACTGTTGGCATACCCAAAATTAATCAAAATGTTCCACTTTGATATAATTTTGGTAAATAAAAGAGAATCATTCTGAGACTATTACCAAGATGCAAGTGATTTAACTCAAGTAAACAATCACAAAAAGATACTTACTCTTCTGCTGACATTCTGTCAGGATATTTGGGCACTTCTTGACTAGAGCCTGGGCCACTGCCCCGTTCATGTCGAAGTCGGGCCCCACGCTGTTCACAATCGCGTCTGTCTTCGTACTCAGGATGTCCCCAATACACACACTCAGCTGAACGGGACCCAACACACAACCTTCAACACAAACATGGCAACTCTTAATAAATTTTTCATGGTTTTATTTTTGACAGAAAAAAAGGAATAAATAAATGTAGCAAAACTTACTTTTGCTGGATTGTTTTAAATTTACTTCCGCCTTGATACTATTCACAAATATAGTAGTTTTTACCCTTTAAATTTAAGACAAAGTATGAAAATCAAGATGCATCTCTTGATAAACGTGTTTGATTTCATCATTTGTTATTTGTTGTTTTACCATGGTACAGGTGTTTCAGAAAACATACACCACCTTCAACACAAACATGGCAATTCTTAATCAATATTGCTAGGCTGTTACCCCACCCAGTCATTATTAACATCGTAATGTAAACAAATACTCGTTGTAGCGAAAATATGATTATTGTATAAATTATTTTTATTGAACATTATGCATAAATATCTTACAAAGTGATTAAGATCCATCCCCACTGTTTAATGTATTTGTCATTGTTTTAGCATAACTTTACTGTTTAATCTTGCATGATAGTTTTTAAGTACGGTCGTCACGTGTCAGGTAAGTCATGAAGTGAACGTGAAAATAGATATAAACGTTTGTTTTTCTTGTTGTTATTACCAAATCGGCATAACAATATGTAATGATTTTAGTTTTGACAGAAAAAAGGAATAAATAAATGTTGCAAAACTTTTATTTACATTTACTTACGCCTTGATACTATTCACAAATATAGTTGTTTTTAGCCTTTAAATTTAAGACAAAGTATGAAAATCAAGATTCATCTCTTGATAGACGTGTTGGATTTCATCATTTGTTATTTGTTGTTTTACCATGGTATATTTGATTTCATCATTTGTTATTTGTTGTTTTACCATGGTATATTTCATTTCATCATTTGTTATTTGTTGTTTTACCATGGCATATTTGATTTCATCATTTGTTATTTGTTGTTTTACCATGGTATATTTGATTTCAACATTTGTTATTTGTTGTTTTACCATGGTATATTTGATTTCATCTTTTGTTATTTGTTGTTTTACCATGGTATATTTGATTTCGTCATTTGTTATTTGTTGTTTTACCATGGCATATTTGATTTCATCATTTGTTATTTGTTGTTTTACAATGGCATATTTGATTTCATCATTTGTTATTTGTTGTTTTGCAATGGCATATTTGATTTCATCATTTGTTATTTGTTGTTTTAGCATGGTATATTTGATTTCATCATCTGATATTTGTTGTTTTACCGTGGTATATTTGATTTCATCATTTGTTATTCGTTGTTTTACCATGGTATATTTGATTCTATCATCTGTTATTTGTTGTTTTACCATGGTATATTTGATTTCATCATTTGTTATTTGTTGTTTTACCATAGTATATTTGATTTCATCATTTGCTATTTGTTGTTTTATCATAGTATATTTGATTTCATCATTTGCTATTTGTTGTTTTACCATTGTATATAGGTGTTTCAGAAAACATATACATGAATGCCTGTTAATAATCTGAAAACTTCATACCATCTTTAACCATCCTATACTTTGCCCCATAATCAGGGGCTGCAGCCAAGGTACCATCATGTTGGAAACTTCTGTTCAACCTTTCCTCTCTACCCTGTGCTTGAATATGGCAAATCCTGTAGGCCTTGAAAACAATGTACAAACATTAATTTAATATATTAAATATCAAAGTCAATAGGGAACAGAACTTCCAAACATTTAAGGATTTGAAAGCAAGATAATTTGTCATTTCTCATGTACGATTGCTTATATTTTTCTCAGCAAAATTTAACAAGAGGCAAAAGTACACTTTACGGGCTAAATGCATGTGCATAAAGTGTTGTCCCGGATTAGCCTGTGCGTAGTGCACTTTCCGCTTTTATGGTATGTTCTGTTTCAAGGAAGTCTCTTTCTTAACATAAATCCACACCCTGTGCGGACTGCTCAGATTATCCAGGACGACACTTTACGCACATGCATTAAGCCCGATTTTCCAACGACACGCCTCAAATATTGCGAGGGGAATGTATAAAGCCTTGATAAGGTTGCTAAATCACTACCAGTACCTGTTGGGCCTCAGTGTCCTTGCTGTACATGACAAAGCGGACATGTCTCAGGGAAGCCATGGGGTTGTTGGCCGCCCAGTCCAGCACCGTATTGTACATGCACTTGGCCGCAATCTTCTTGGGGTAGTTGAGGTACCCTGTGCCCAGAGCTGGTATTGCGATGGAGTGGAGGTTCTTGGCATTGGCCAGCTTGAACACTCGTTGAAGAATGTCAATGAGATCCTGCAAGATTTGAATAATTACACATTAACTATACAACAAGTTGTTGTGAGTATTCTTTACATCGTCACATTTAATTAAAACATACAAAAATCTGACTGTTTAATGCTAGAGATGAAATTGACAGATAAATAAATATTTTAAAACCCATTCTCCATTTGCTACTCATGTTTTATTTTTATTCTATTGCCTGAAGATGGAACCAAGGACATTAATGGATGCAAATGGAACTCATACAACATCATGAAGGTCCGTACCTTTTCAGCTGTGGACATTTCCTCATACTGTGGCAGTACAGTCAGGAACACTGTCTTGCATGGCAACTTTCCACCGGAGATATCCGCAATCTTTCCCACATGAAGTTCATTGTTGCACTTCTGCTTGCATTCATTCTGTTTAACATTTAAGAAAAGGTCATCTTATTGCTTGTTAATTGACAGATCAACGATACCTGATTGACAATTCCTTAACCCATTCAGAAAATCAGGTCTTCTTTGTTTGAAGGATATGTATTGTTACAATATTCTTATTCCCTAAACAGTTTTTGACGGAGATTGACCTGATTGGGGCTTTATAAAGCAAACAGCGATCCATCAATTAATTGTATAAATTAATAAACAATACTGAATAAAATAATAAAATTTTCCATGGCAAGAAGCTTACACAAAGTATGTTGCTGTTTCCTTTTTCATCTACATGTAACTGTGACAGATACCACCACACAAATGCCACTCCCGCTTACCTGCAGGGATGGGCCACCGTTCTGTACCAGGGACTTGGATTATAAACTGTGACAGATACCGCCACACAAATGCCACTCCCTCTTACCTGCAGGGATGGGCCACTGTTCTGTACCAGGGACTTGGATTATAAACTGTGACAGATACCGCCACACAAATGCCACTCCCTCTTACCTGCAGGGATGGGCCACCGTTCTGTACCAGGGACTTGGATTATAAACTTTGACAGATACCGCCACACAAATGCCACTCCCGCTTACCTGCAGGGATGGGCCACCGTTCTGTACCAGGGACTTGGATTATAAACTGTGACAGATACCGCCACACAAATGCCACTCCCTCTTACCTGCAGGGATGGGCCACCGTTCTGTACCAGGGACTTGCAAATGGCACTGCGGGTGAGGTTCATATCGGAGGATACGCTACATAGCAGGGCATCCACCTGCAAATACAAATGGAGGAAGTAGGGATCCTCAAACTATAAACCAGGAATCAGCTGAGCAACATTCGATAATTTATATTACACCACTTGGGTATATACAGATGAGAATAAAATTGACCTGGGGAAACTGTGAAAACTCCAATATTATACAGCCAGTGTGTCAGCATTGTTCAATACAGTAGACTACCGATATGTCAAACTTGCTTGTCTCGAACTTCTCGTTGGCTTGAGTTTCTTTGAGGCTCCGATATTTTATTTCTATATATTCATATACATTTCTGTCATTTGGCTCCAATTCGGGAGGACCTTATATTCAGATGGCTCAAAGTGTTTGTCATAGTCCCAGTTACAGTTTTACACATGAGTGTTTGGCTCGAACATGCTTTGGTCGCATCAAGTCGTTAATTGATTAGATACACATTAAAATGTTGAGTTGACGCAATAATAGATTTCACAGCTTTTACAAGCTTAAAATAAATAACATTAATAAAATATATAAATACACGTTTTATGTCTGTTAATAACCATTCAACTGGAAATTTATATAATAGGGCAGACGGATTACCGTCTGTACATGTAAAAGGAAACATTCTCAAACTGCATTTAGCTGAAAGTTTCAATGGCTCAAAGTTTTCTTGACATTACCCGCATTTTTGAGTCATCAGAAGTCAACTGTACATTTCACAGTTTGGGCATTTACAGAAAAGAATGCAATCTATGAGCACTCATGGAAATTAATGGTAAGTCATTACAAGAAGTTTCTTACCTTCTGTGTCGATAGATCTTCTACAACAAGCTCTATTTTCATCCTACCATTCTGAAAATCTGAAATCAAACAACAACAAACATTTTGGAATGTTCCCATCCCTACATATTTGGTACATGGCCATAGATTTAGGAGAATCAAAACCAACGGACAGTGTACATGCACAATTGCTACAATACTTTGTTGATAAACTAATTTTATTTTTATTTGGCAGTCCTCAAAGATTGTACTGATCCTCAAGTCAGCTTCCTGGGTAGAACCAGTACATATCTGAGCAAATCATCTCTGGAGTGTTCACATACACCATGGGTATATTTCAATACCCACAGAAGACTAATGAGACAGTCTAATGACGTCGTATTTTGTTTATTTTTGTGCTATTTTGTACGTTTTTCTTTCATTAATTTTTTATTAATTAATTAATTTTTCAATGTCAATTAAAAGAAACCAGTGAAAGGTCGTCAGTGAGATATATTCATTACACTGTTAGTAACTGAGGGTGGATGGGATATACACCTCCGGTGGCTTCATACCATATCCCATACACCCTCAGTTACTAACAGTGTAACTAATAACACACTTCTTCATAGGTATTAAACATTTTGGTTCCTCTAGTGCAGATTTCAGGCAAATAACTGAATTTAACATGCAAAATTTTTCACAGCTGAACAGATTTCACACAGACAAAAACAAATAGACCAATGAAAGTGTGAAATGCATAAAGTGTCAAAGTTTTTATCTAGATCACTGATGGAAGCCCCTCACCTGTTGACAGAGGTCCCTGACTAGCACTGCCATAGAGTAGCATTCGCTCATGTTCCTCAAATGCCTGAAAAACATCAAGATTAGTTGCCTCGGTGAAGTCACAATGGCCAAAGAAGATATGAGACATGTTGTCGGAAAACCAGGCTTAATACAGGTGCGTAAAGTGTCGGCCCGGATCAGCCTGTGCAGTCCGCACAGGCTAATCCAGAACAGCATTTTCTGATTTTATGGTATTTTCAGTTTCAAGGAAGTCTCTTATAAACATAAATCCATTGTAGGCAGAAAGTGGCATCCCAGATTAGCCAATTTAAATGAGGAACTCTCACACAAGTTGGGAGAAACATGAAACAGTACCAAAAAAATAAGGAAAACTACACTGCATAGCAGGCAGTTTTAACTTTTGACAACTTTATATAACTATAAGGAATTCAATAGTAGTCTCCCTACAAACACATTGTGAAATAAATTTCAAACTGTGGATTTAATTTAAGAGATTTTCAAAGTTTTCATAAAGCCACATAAAAAAACTACCCTCCACCCCCACCCCGCCCGCCAGAAGCCGTTTTTTGACAGAACAAGATGAACTTTCTTAATTTCTTGTAAAAAGTTTGTTTACCACAAATCCTTACAAATACTACATTACAATAAAACAAACCTCTCCGATCACCTTGAATGTTTCTACATCCTTTCTGTACAGGAGGAGGATGTTGACAATCAACATTAATGTAATTATATCTCGAGAAATGCTCTCCTTGCTTAGTTTGTATGTCGCACATGTACAACTACTACCTACAGAAATCACAAAACTCCATTGACACATTGACAGTTTCTACATCCTTCCTGTACATGAGGGTGTTGATAATCAAGAATATTTTAATAACTTCTTAGTGCTGTATAAATATTACCTACAGAAATGCTACGATCATCCACATTTTTTTGTACAGAATGATGTTGATATTCAACATTAATGTAATCATGTTAAGGAGTGTATGTCCGATCTTACAACAGACATGGCATACATTAAAACGACCCGATAAAGTTAATTATCATATACTTTAATTTAAAAAAGAGGAAAAGTTAATAAGAACACATAAATAGCTACTTTTTTATTACGAACTAGTGTTTGGCTGTAAAACCTGAAACTCCAATACATGTATATACATTGACTCAACAGTCGTTTTAGGTTACACATCATTAACAAACGGTGCCATAGTCGACAGTATTTGTTGACTTATTTGTTGTTTTTTTAGTGTTTCCTTCGTCCTGTTTATGTTTATCTGTCTGCTTTCAAGTTATTTTGTAATTTTCATCTCCTTATTTTGAAAATAATTGATATAAATGATCGTACATACACACTTTAAGGGTTTTCTTTGCTTAGTTCATACATGACAAGACCTTCAAATACAATGAAACCCTATTCTTACCTTGACAGTTTTGTTGTCCGTGCTGTACAGCAGTATATTGGCCTCCTGCAGACTGGTGGTGTTGAAGCTGCTATCAAACTCCACCACAGTGCCGTACATGAGGCTGGCCACCCTGTCCGGCGGGTAGCCCAGGTACACGCCCGTACCCATGCTCGTGAACACTATGGACTTGTAGGAATGTCGGTCTGCCTTCCTCAAACACTCTCGCATGAAATCTCGGAACACCTAATGCACAAAATCATATGAGGCGTCGTAGGAAAACCAGACTTAATGCATGTGCGTAAAGTGTCGTCCCAGATTAGCCTGTGCAGTCCATTCAGACTAATCCAGGACGGCACTTTCCGCCTAGTGGATTCATGTTTAGAAAAGACTTCCTTGAAACAGAAAATACCATAAAAGCGGAAAGTGCTGTCTTGGATTAATCCGGGACGACACTTTACGCGCATGCATTAAGACCGGTTTTCCCACGACGCGCCTCATATAATGCTTACATGCTAGACATACTTTTTTTTTCACGATATAGCTTTACAAGTACTCTTTGTCCTACAGAATCTGATCTATCACTGCAGTGCATTAGTACATGAAAAACGTTATTCTGATGTATGAGAATTAGGGATGGCAAAACTATTTGAATATTTAAATATTTTATTGAATGATAGCCATTCAAATAGTAAAAACACCATTCGAATAATCGCAAATTTGTATTGCGTTTTAAAAACCAATAATTTCCTGTGACCTTGACCCCACCCACCCCATACGCAATCCCAAGCGAGGTCTTGATATAAGGCATCTATGTATAAAGTTTCATTAAAATATCTCAATCCAGTCTCAAGTTATTGAGCAGAAACCGTTTTTCAATTTTAGTAACAGTGACCTTGACCTTGACCCTATATGCAATCCCAACAGAGGTCTCGATATAAGGTATGTATGTATTAAGTTTCATTAAAATATCTCATTGCTTTCTCAAGTTATTGAGCGCAAACCGTTTTTCTATTTTCTGTAACAGTGACCTTGACCCCACCCACCCCATATGCAATCCCAAGCGAGGTCTCGATATAAGGTGTGTATGTATAAAGTTTCATTAAAATATCTCAATGCGTTCTAAAGTTATTGAGCAGAAAAAGTTTTTCTATTTTTAGTAACAGTGACCTTGACCCCACCCACCCCATATGCAATTCCAAGCGAGGTCTCGATATAAGGTATCTTTGTATTAAGTTTCATAAAAATATCTCAATGCGTACTAAAGTTATTAAGCGGAAACCGTTTTTCTATTTATAGTAACAGTGACCGTGACCATACCCACCCCATATGCAATCCCAAGTGAGGTCTTGATATAAGGTATTAATGTATTAAGTTTTATTAAAATATCTCAAGTTATTGAGCGGAAACCGTTCTTCTATTTTTAGTAACAGTGACCTTGACCCCACCCTCACCATATGCAATCCCTAGCGAGGTATCACTATAAGGTATCTATGTTTGCGTTTCATTATAATAGCTTAATCCGTTCTCAAGTTAGAGAGTGGAAACAAAAAGTTGAGAAACTAGCTTACCGAAAAACTTTAACCTGTCCATATAGCTTACATGTAAAATTTCAAAGTGTAAAAAGGCCCATAATTTTGACAAATTCAAACTAGAGTTATCAAAATTGGCCCATGAGTTCATTTTAATATAGGGAATAAGTGTTCTAAGTTTGAATGAAATCCCTCAAGCCATTCCTGAGAAACCGGCTTACCTAAAAACTTTAACCTGTCCATATAGCTTATGTAAAATTTCTAAGTGTAAAAAGGCCCATAATTTTGACAAATTTCAAACTAGAGTTACCAAACTTAGCCTACAGGTTCATTTTATTGTGGGGAATAAATGTTTTAAGTCTGAATGAAATCCCTCAAGCCATTCCAGAGAAACTAGCTTAACGAAAAACTTAAACCTAGATCGGACGCTTGGGAAAGTCGAGCTAAAATTGTGAAGTGTTCTAAAAACTTTTTTGGTTCAAAGAACAATGAAAATGGGTTCTGTCATTGTTTATGCTTTTATACAGTGCATGCTGGGCATTAGTTAGGAAGTGCAATTTGTTAATGAAAATATGACAGTACTGACTAATCAGTAGAACAATGTCATACAAGACTAATGATTGTGTCATTGGCAGTTAGGCCACAAAGTTCAATGTAGTATATACGAATCTATGCAAATATTTGAATATTGGATTGAATGAAAAAGCGAATATTCAAATACCAATTTTGGTATTCGATGCCATCCTTAATGGGAATACAAAATGCATTTGGTGACTTAAAAGCAGAAACCCAAGTATCCCTTGTTTACTTATAAAGCCATATGTGCCTGGTTTTGGCGCCAATTTCAGTGATTATCATAATTTGTCAATACAAATGGGTAATAATTACTTTGCATCCGTTACTACTGGCTTCTTTCCAAATAGGCAGTGTGGTGAGGTAGATATCACATTTCAGGTTTCCGCCGTCTATAATTGCCAGCTCCCCCTCCTTGATGCCCTGAGGGTACCGTCTGTCGCAGTCGGTCTGCAACTGCTGCCCCCCTGCCTTCAAAAGGGCGGAGGTGGCCGACCCGCTTTTAAGATTCAGGTTTGGTGACGTGCAACATACAATGATGTTCGTCTTAAAGTAAAAGAATTGTAATATTTCAATTATTGTACATAACTATTACGAGCCAACGCACAAGAAAGTGATATCTATGCCATAGCACAATCTTATTCTACCACATTACTTGTGATTTACTTTAATAAAATATATAAACATGCATACAACACTGAAATCAAGACATACATATAACACCGCATCATTGCACTTACTGTCAAATAATTTTGATAACTTATAAGTATATGGAAGAGCTTGTGTAAGGAAAAGAACATACATCTTATATTCAATTAGACTGCACATAATTGGTATTGACCAAAAATCCAAAGGGTGTATTCTATAAAAGAAACAATGCTCAAATGAAACATCACAGAACAGATGTTCAGACTGTAAAAGTCCCAAATCACATGAATGATCATAGGCCTACTTTATTCACCTTGATTTTGGAAAGCTCAGTCTGGATCAGTTGAATCTTGATTTTAAGATTTTTAGTTTGGACAACTTTTGGCCCGTGACTACCAGTAGCTTCGACTCCTGAAAAACATCAACACTTTGTTGGTGTGCCCTGCACCAAAGATTGTAACAATTGCCTTATCCTTCACGTATCTTGTCAAGAGTGAAAACACATTTGAGGCGTGTCGTGGGAAAACGGGGCTTAATGCATGTGCGTAAAGTGTGTCCCGGATAAGCCTACTGCACAGGCTAATCTGGGACGGCACTTCCCGCCTACAGTGGATTTATGTTTAAGAGACTTCCTTGAAACAGAAATACCAAAAAAGTGGAAAGTGCCATCCCGGATTATCCTGTGCGCACTGCACAGGCTAAGCCGGGACAACACTACGCACATGCATTAAGCCCAGTTTTTCCACGACACGCCTCATGTACTGTTAAAGGTGCAGTTTCACAGTTTTTTTGCTGTGAGAAAACGTTTCCTTAACCTACTGTTTTCCTGTTTTATTATACGTTTATTGTTCATATTTCACGGTCTTAAAAGCACAATGCTTGTACAAAGTGAAACTTTTGACAAATATCAGTTATTATTCGCACAAAATTTGCTACCTAGAAGACAAACATGTACCCTTGTAGTTTGTATACACAAAACAGCTTAATAAGTATAAAAATAAATATGTTTTGCAACCTAAACAGCATACCAGACAAAACTTGTCTTGTTTAACATTCCATTTTAGAGAAATGTTTTTTCCAACCCATAACTGTGAAACTCTCCCTGTAAGGGTTATACATGTAACTCTTGTTAACCCTACAGTTCACAATGTCTTGTAAAATAGCGAATTTTTTAGGGCCAATTTGGGGCCGAAATTCAGCCCCATGCCCCTACTTCAAAATAGTTGATATTTTTCCCCTATATTTACCTTAAAATCGCCCTCAAAATGTAAACTTTATTTTGAAAAAAAAACTTCACCAAATTCTGACAAAAATTTACTAAGATAGAGGAATTTTTGTAAACAATCCCAGCAATATTTTTTATCAAATCAAGTTTGTGCATAATCTAAGTTATCATTTGTAGCAAAACAACTGATTAATGGTTTATAACAAAGTAGAATATAAAAATGTAACAAGAGATGTTTGTAAAACATGTATGCCCCCAACTTGCAGCAAAGTTGTGAATATGTGCAATTGTTAAGAAATTTTTTAAATATGCAGTCCCAAGCGAGGTCTCGATATATGGTATCTATGTATGAAATTTCATTAAAATATCTTGATGCGTTCTCAAGTTATTGAGCGGAAACCGTTTTTCTATTTTTAGTAATGCTGACCTTGACCCCACCCACCCCATATGAAATCCCAAGAGAGGTCTCAATATAAGGTATCAATGTATGAAGTTTCATTAAAATATCTCGATGCGTTCTCAAGTTATTGAGCGGAAACCGTTTTTCTATTTTTAGCAACGGCGACCTTGACCCCCACCCACCCCATATGCAATTCCAAGCGAGGTCTCGATATAAGGTATCTATGTATGAAATTTCATTAAAATATCTCAATGCTTGTCAAGTTATTGAGCGGAAACCGTTTTTCTATTTTTAGTAATGCTGACCTTGACCTTGACCGCCACCCACCACATATGCAATCCCAAGAGAGGTCTCAATATAAGATATCTATGTATGACGTTTCATTAAAATATCTTGATGCGTTCCCAAGTTATTGAGCGGAAACCATTTTCTATTTTTAGTAACTGTCACGTTGACTTGACCACACCCACCCCATATGCAATCTCAAGCAAGGTTTCGATATAAGGTATATATGTATGAAGTTTCATTAAAATATCTCGATGCATTCTCAAGTTATAGAGCAGAAACCGTTTTTCTATTTTTAGTTATGGTGACCTTGATCTTAACCCCACCCACCCCATATGCAATCCCAAGCGAGGTCTCAATATGGTATCTACGTTCGAAGTTTCATTAAAATATCTTTATGGATTCTAAAGTTATTGAGCAGAAACCGTTTTTCTATTTATAGTAACAGTGACCATGACCCCATCCACCCCATATGCAATCCAAAGCGAGATCTCAATATAAGGTATATATGTATGAAGTTTCATTAAAATATCTCGATGCGTTCTCAAGTTATTGAGCGGAAACCTTTTTTTCTATTTTTAGTAAAGGTGACCTTGAACTTGAACCCACCCACCCTATATGCAATCCCATGCGAGGTCTCAATATAAGGTATCTATGTATGAAGTTTCATTAAAATATCATGATGCGTTCTTAAGTTATTGAGCGGAGACCGTTTTTGTATTTTTAGTAACGGTGACCATGACCCCACCCACCCCATTTGCAATCCCAAGCGAGGTCTCAATATAAGGCCACAACAAATTGATCAGTTGTTCTACGGATTTTGTCCACAAAAAATTGGAACGAGCGAGCGAAATAAAAATAAAAATATTTGTTTTCCATTTTCAGTAAAATCGGAGGCAGCGAAAAGCGCAAAATAAAAAAAAATCCTATCTTGCCCATAGTGTTTAAAAATTACTCTTAAACGCCATCATAACTTGATATCTTGTCAATAATTTCTTCTTTATCTGCTCTGTTCCATAAATTGTTGTCAAAATCAATATATATGTAATAAACTAAGCAAATAATTTCTCCATTTCTTCTTCGACCATGTCCTGCAAAGGTTTTTGTGCAACAAGTATTTAATAGTGATTCTGCTATTAAATTTACATGCGGCAGTAAATACTAAATAGCCACATCTTAACTAGAGGAAAGTAGACCTTATACAAGGCAGTTGTCATTATCAAAATAGATATTTGATACACAAGTCATTCACTACCAACAGTTTAATGACATGAATATGAAATGTCATACAATAAACACAAAACAATGTAGGAATCACTAGAATAAGATCTGTATCTTTAAATGACACGACGACAGAACGGGACGCCACCATTTTTTAAAACCGAAAACAGGACTCACACTGGCTCTTATTTTTCTTGAGCCAATTTTTAAATCGACTCGCAACATCGTTGCGTGTTTCCATGTCAGGGAATGGTTATATCTTACTGTTTTAATTGTTATATGCATTATGGCATTAACAAAAGCATTAGTATATTTAGATTTTTATATCAACATTTTTCTTAATTGTTAATTGCAGTAAACTTGGATAATTATTTTTTATTTAAACATACACTCTTAAACTATCTACAAGATGTTAACAAAATATATCCATAAATAAATTGAAATTAATAACTAACATAATGACTTGGCTGGCCCTGTTAAATGTACCTTAATATATAAAGGCTGAACAAATTGTACACGAAACAGATACATTGAATTTATAAAATGGACATGTCAGAAACAACTTATATGTGTGGATATTAGAAGTAAGAAATCAAGGACAAACCGCTGGTCAAAACTGTCCGAAATGTAAACATACCCGATTATCAGTCCATTGACATAATCCAGACATCCAATTTCACACATCCTTTATCAACAAGATAATCCTTTAATTAACTGCTGATATTACGAGAGCTTGCTAGCAATCAGCTTTAATTAGGCAATGAATGCTGACAAACAGCTCCTTGTGTTTTCACAAGTTTGATAAAACATGATAAGAAATTGCTGAGAGGAAATACACATGGCAGTTGTGCCAGACTGGCTGTTGGCGAGTAAAGGTCTGTGTCATAAATTATGTGCTCTGGACATTAACCAGTCGCCGCAAAGTGCCTTATTCACGTCTATATCAGTACCAATTGCTGGTTATGATTTGGGTACACCACGAAGTCGGCGTTTAACGTAAAATGAGACTCGTTGATGAAAACTTCATTTAAAAAAATCGGATGCGGGGCAAAATTGTAGGTGCGGACGCAAAATAAAAAGAATTTATTTTTTTTCCATTTACGATTTTAAGGTGCGGCAAATCCAACGAACATCTGATCAATTTGTTGTGGCCTAAGGTATCTATTATGAAGTTTCATTAAAATATCTAAATGCATTCTCAAGTCATTGAGTGGAAACCGTTTTTTCTATTTTTAGTAACAGTGACCTTGACCCCACCCACCCCATATGCAATTCCAAGCGAGGTCTCGATATAAGGTATCTATGTATAAAGTTTCATTAAAATATATGATGCGTTCTCAAGTTATTGAGCTGAAATCGTTTTTCTATTTTTAGCAACGGTGACCTTGACCTTGGACCTGTTAACCTCGAAATGTATATGCGTCTTCCTTTTCTTATAAGGTATCTATGTATAAAGTTTCATCAAAATATCTCAATGCGTTCTCAAGTTATTAAGCGGAAACCGTTTTTTTATTTTTAGCAACGGTGACCTTGACCTTTGACGTGTTGACCTCAAAATGTATAGGCGTCTTCCTTTCCTCCCAAATAACCAGCACACCAACTTTCATGATCGTAGGTCAAAGCGTTCTCTAGATATCGTGCAGAAACGACTGACCGACCGACGGACAGGTGCAAAGCAAGATACCCCCACTTCTTCGAAGGGGGGCATAATAATGCTTTTCTACAAAAACAATTACCCTTTTTCCTCAAAATTCCCAGTCTGAAGGGTCCCCGCACCTTTCCCCCAAAGGCGAAAAAAAACACTGTAAAGGGTGATAGCCCTAACCTTAACAATACCTTGTGAGTGATATGCAGAAACGAGTTGTAGACATTTAAAAAGGAACTACATTTCATTTTCACTTCAAACCAGACAAAGAACATGTTAGGTGCATTTTTATTGCATTTAGGTTGTAAATTCCAAATAGTCTTCTTCGAAAAATAACTGCTTTTCTAATCCAATTATTTATTCCAATGTTTTTGGTTACTACAAAGAACGATGAAACAAGGTTCATCTATATCTAAAGGGTAAATGACAGGCATTTTACAAAATTTAAACACTTGGCGGTTATTTTTAATATGCACACCAACCTAGCCTATAGTTGTTTACCGTGAGTTATTTCTGGCTCCACAATCTCATACGTGCTCTGCAGGAAGGTGGCATCGTTCTCCAGCTCTGGTGGCAGCTTGATGACACACCTGTGATCCTTCTCTAGAAAAGTGATTTTCCCCGACAGTTTGGCATTGTGCAATACTGAACACACACCCATCTTCTTCAATGTGTGCTTCTTGCAAATAACATTCTTCACTTTTTCATCAAATTTCTGTTTCGCAGATATAAGGTTCTCTGCCAAGCCAGTCAGTTCAATGCCATCCGCTGAAAAAACATGAAGCCATATAGAACTTCTTTATATTCCAGGACTGGTATTCACAAAGCATCTTAAGTCATTTCTTAAATATTTTCACTTAAGTGCTAAATTTGAATGTTTTATATTTCTTTACTTAATAAACAGATTCATATGTTGTTGATATTAAAAATATTATTTTCACATTTAAGGATAAGGATAAAATTAAACTTAAGATTGTTTGTGAATACCACCCCAGGCCTGGCCGGTATTCACAAAGCTCCTAAGAAAAATCTTAACTTAGGTGAACTTAAGTAAAAATTTCACATCAAAATTTCTCTATAAAATCCAATGATATATGTTTACCAATTTTACACAATATTTACTAGTTTGGATGATTTTAATGTAAAATGACCGACACATGAAACAGCCACAGAATTTTTTTTAAGGAGTTTTATAAATTTAAGAAATTTCCTAAGTTTTCCCTAAGGAGCTTTGTGAATATGAGGCCTGGGCTGGTATTCACAAAGCTCCTAAGGGAAATTTTAACTTAAGTTGTACTCAAGTAGAAATTTCTGATCAAATTTTCGATGTGAAATTCAATGATATCTGTACAAAGTAGGCTGCAATACTAAACATATAAGCAATATTTACAAGTTTACAACTTTTTAATGTTAAAAGTCCTATACATGAAACAGCCAGAGACTTAAGGAATTTTATGAATTTAAGGAATTTACTTAAGTTTTCCCTAAGGAGCTTTGTGAATACGGGCCCTGGTATCTGAAATCCAATGATTTATGTTTACAAAAAAGTAAAATACTTCACATCTTTTAACTAATATTTACTACTTTAAAACATTTTAATGTAAAAATACCTATACATGAAACAGCCATAGACTTAGTTGACTATTTTATCAATTAAAGAAATGTACTTAATTTTTTCTTAAGGATCTTTGTAAATATGTGCCCTTATCCATAATATGCATGAAACAGTCGTGTGCAATGGTTAACTCAATTGAGCCGGTGACTGCTAACATGTTACCTGAATTCTTTTCTACCTTTAGACTATTGGCAGTTCTTTAAAGAATGTGTATGCTTTGCATCATCTCCATTTAAGAAAAAATATATTTTAAATTTGAAGAACAACTGATCATATATCTTTAATTTTCTGATGATATCTTTCATAAAAACTAAATTCTTAAACAATCAAGGATATATGATCATTTGAACAACAAAAGTACATCACTTTGATAAGTAAATCTTTACAAGTACCGGTAAGAAACATCACATTTCTCTTATTGATTTGCTATGTATACCAACCTTTCTTTAGAAGAACTACATTAATGTCCTCGAATTCTTTAAGGTCTTCCTGAGTCCAGCACCTGTAAATGAAGTCCATCTTTGCTGGTTCGCATGAGACAGTCACTGTTTTCTCAGTCTTGGAATTGAGGAAAGCTTCGATTTGTTGCACAATGCTTGGAACTGCATCCTCCAACCCAACAACTGTGACTTCATTAGCATTTTTTGTGAACACATCCACTGGGTCTCTACTTCTACGCATCAAATCGGCATGGAATACGTTCCACACTTCAGATTGTAGCAGATCTGTTGCTGCCGGGTCAACCTTCACCTCCTTTTCTAACACTGTAGCATAGACCACATCTTTGATTTGATCAGCTTTAATCCCTTCAGCTACGTAAATCGTTATTTCTTTGCCACTTACAGTCCAAGTGCCGTTCAGTTTCTGTTGCTCAAGTTTTGTATTAATACTTTCTTTCACAGAGTCATGTTTTAAAAACTGCACCCATTCTCTGGACTTTGAATGCCTGAACGTTGTGGGTTCTATTTTATCACATTCACTGTACATTTCGATGAAAGCTTTCTGGATATCGTCCGGGTCACCATCCACTGTTACCTCGTTACCATTAACATTAATATCGAGATCAGAAAATTTATTGCAAATGGCTTCAAATGTTCCCTGATAATTCAACACTTTCATGTATTCCTCCGTTTTCACTTTTCTCATCTCGGTTTTTCTTCTCATTGCTCGTGACAGTGATTCAATTTGTTCCTCTAAAATTTTTTGCGCAATACGAACACTGTCCTTTTTCTTGAAGCCAACAAGTTTGAGAGATTTTCGATCTCTGTTGGGTTTAATCAGCATATCTTTGAGCTCCTGTCTCCCTGAGAAAGAATTTCAAAAGTCAAAAGTCGTAAAACTTCAGTGCAAGATGTTATGAGGTGTGTCGTGGGAAAACCTGGCTTAATGCATGTGCGTAAAGTGTCGTCCCGGATTAGACTGTGCAGCTCGCACAGGCTAATCCAGGATGGCACTTTCTGCTTTGATGTTTTTTTCCTTTTCAACTAAGTCTCTTCTAAACATAAATCCACTGTAGGCGGAAAGTGTTGTCCCAGATTAGCCTGTGCTGACTGCATAGGCTAATCTGGGACGACACTTTACGCACATGCATTAAGCCCCGTTTTCCCACGACACGCTTCTAATATATTTTGTACTTTCACACTAATTGACAATCTGCCTCTCAAAACTTGCATAATTTATTTCAAACCAACCAGAATTACTTCCAATATCAACTTACTCCAATGAAAGGCTTTCGACAATATTTAACTTGATCTCCCTCCACATATAAATGAATGTCCACTCCGGATTATTAATCAAGTGTTTTATCCAATAGATGTGTGTTACAGGGTGAGCAAATTGTGCTGCCAGTCCAGGACTCAAACCTGAGACCCCTCGCATTGTCTCTGTGACAGATGTACTCAAATATTAATATCAAATAATATTTATTTAACTGTTAACCTAACTTTAGGAGTTTAAATGTCAATGCAAAGACCTGGAAAGGGCAATTGTTTTATACGTAACGTTATTTTAAAAATCTTATCAACAATGATACTGAACACTGTAATACTAATTAGCAATTTTCTTACTGCTTTGGGGATGGGTCCGGGACCCATCAAATTGGGAATTTTGCAACGTGAAAACTTGCAATTGGGAAAAGTTTAAGACAGAAATTCAATTAATAAACAACTTAAACTGGTCTTTTATTGGTTAAATTTATTATTTTAATGTGGTGTATCTATACATATACAAATCAGCTCATGATTTACAACTTAGAATCACATTTCCTATGTATTTAGCCTTTTGTTACTTCAGATTTGGGATATTTTTTCTTTCAATTGGGAAAAATAAACCATATTTGGCATTGGGAATGGTTCCTTTCACCGGACCCTGTTATATAAGGAAAAAAATCACTGGACAGACAATGACAAACCTGAATTCAAGAAGTCACACATTTTGTCCCACACATTCTCGGGCACCCTGATGTCAGTCTGGTCAATATTCTCAGCCAGGAAGGTGGCCACCGCCTCCTGAATGCCTGACTCCCAGGACCGAACCAGCTGGCGATACTTGGGCATCTTCTGATGTAGCGTACACTTCACTGTGACGTGGTCCTTTGAAAAGGAGATATCCGCATGCTTGTCGTGCAATCGAGACGCAAACTGAGGCTGACTATACCTGTAAGCAGAAATTATACGAAAGTAAATAGCCTAAAATTTGCAATAATAAAATACAAATATTTAACAGTATGCCAGAACAAAAACCAGAGGGCCAAGATGGCCCAAGGTCGCTCAGGCTAAAGAAAAAACAGTATCGTTTCTGGTCTCCCGACTGACCCTTTACTTTCGCTACCGACCCTACATATTTTTGGTCCAAAAATAAGTTATTTATTTCTGCCGATAAATATTCTTATTCCTTTTACCAAACACGATTTTATCTAATTGTCTATCGCGATCATAAACCTGATAAATATTCACTGTTACACATGACACATATTTTACAAAATTGTGTCCATGTTTTTTATTGTTATTTTTGGAATATTAAACTAAATTTACTTTCATAAAAAACGCTATCACTGTAAATTTCAGATATGCATAAATAATTACCTTGTGTGCGAAACACATATTTTAACTAGAATTGTCACATGAGTGACGGATATACCCCCACAATATGGCCTTGTCACAAAACTATGGCATCCATTTGAAAGAAATGGACAGAGAGAGAATGATATAATTGGTGAATGGTCAACAGTGTATTTGGAAAATTTAATTTCAATAGGAGCCATAACTCTGTCAACATTTAGTGGTTTGTAACCAAAGTTGAACTTGATCTGTATTTTATGATGTTACACCTATGTACCAAAAAATATTTAAATATGTGAAGCCTTTCATGAGTTATTGTCCATGTTTTTCGGGACTTTAAGTCAAAAAGGGGGGCCATAACTGTGTCAAAATTTAGTGGTTTGTAACCAAAGTCGAACTCGACCTGTATTTTATGATGCTACACTTGTGTACCAATACTTATATAAATATGTCAAGCCATTGTTGAGTCATCGCCAGGAAACTATGTTTTTAGGGAATTTATGTCAAATAAAGGGCCATAACTCTGTCAAAATTTAGTGATTTGTAAACAAAGTCGAATTTGACCCGTATTTTATGATGCTACACATGTTTACCAAGAATTATTTGAATACGTCAAGCCATTCTTGAGTTATAATCTGGAAATCATGTTTTTAGGGAATTTAAAGTCAAAAAGGGGCCATAACTCTGTCAAAATTTAGTGGTTTGTGACCAACATCGAACTTGACCTGTATTCTATGATGTTACACACGTGTACCAAAAATTATTTGAATATGTCAAGCCTTTCTTGAGTTATCATCCGGAAACCATGTTTTTAGGGAATTTTAAGTCGAAAAGGGGCCATAACTCTGTCAAAATGTAGTGGTTTGTAACCAACATCGAACTTGACCTGTATTCTATGTTACACGTGTACCAAAAATTATTTGAATATGTCAAGCCTTTCTTGAGTTATCATCCGGAAACCAAAAACCAATACACCGACGGACTGACAGACCGACAAGCTCACTGCTATATACCCCCACTAAACTTTGTTTGTGGGGGTATAATAATCCAAATTGAATGCAAATATTCATGTTAATATTCAACAAGTTTTATGCCGTACCACAATCTCCATGTTAATTCCAATACATGTATATGTCGTCACTCCCATTTAAATCTACAATTTATCCAATGCAACAAAACAACTGTCTAATTTCTTTCACATCCTTGACTTTTCCTCTTCAACACTAATTCATTAATGCTCTATCGACACTGCTTGCATTGTTCAGGTACAAAAGTATTGATTGATGCTATTTTTTTTTAAAGAAAAGGTGTTAATCGTGTTACAGCTAAGTGCTACAAACTGCTAGACAATGGCCCCAGCTCAGCAGTCACATCAAAGCTTTTTTAAGGTAAAACCAACTCCATTGCTATGGATGTTGCTAACAGCTGCAGATTTTAAAGGCCTGGCTAATCTATGATGTTGTGCTTTCACTCTTCTCAGTTGTAACAGGTGTTATTATCAATGACTGTTTTTTTTAATGGATTTTATTGATTGTTCAAATTGGAAATATATAAGGCAATTAGGATGCAATGTTTCATTAATAAACAAGGCTTGTCACAGGATGTAACATATGCCCCCCCCCCCATGAAGCATAGGCTCGACAGAGGAAGGCAAAACAATGTCAGAGTACAATATTATGCCCTGAACAAATATCTTGAGATTTCAACAACATAACTGTTTGTTGTTGTGACACACAGCCTCATAATGATCTTCATTCCCACCAAGTTATTACATTCCTTACATGTTGGCAAAAATTATGTTCCTACAAAAAGTTCATTCTAATATTTGACCTTTTAAGTGTAACCTTGGACTCACAGACCTTGACCGAGGAACATGGAAGTGGTATGTGACACATCATCTGGTCATGGGAAAAAATAGTCTGAAGTAATATTAAAATCCTTCAAGGCTGTTGGAAGATGTAGAGCAGAAAGAAAATTCCTTGACATTTGACCTTGAATTGTGACCTTGACCTTTGACCGAAGGCCAATGGAGTTGTACACGACACATCACCTAGTCATGGGAAATAATAATCTGAAGTAATATTAAAATCCTTCCAGACGTTTAGAAGTAATGGTGGAGAAAAAGAAATCCTTGACTTTTGACCTTGAACTGTGACCTTGACCTTTGACAGACAAGCATGGGAGTTGTATGCGACACATTGTCTGGTCATAGAGAATAATAATCTGAGGTAACATTTAAATCCCTCCAGATATTTAGAAGCTATGAAGTGGAAACAAAAATAATTGACCATTGACCTTGAATTATGACCTTGACCTTGGACCGACGATCATGGGAGTTGTACGCGACACATTGTTTAGTCATAGGGAATAATAATCTGAACTTATATATTAAAATCCTTCCAGGTGTTAAGAAGTTGAGCAGAAACAAAAATTCATGACCTTTGACCTCAAATTGTGACCTTGACCTTAAACCGACGAGAATGGGAGTTGTACGCGACACATCGTCTGGTCATGAGGAATAATAATCTGAAGTTATATTAAAATCCATCCAGGCATTTAGAAGTTATGGAGCGGAATCGAAACTTCATGACCTTTGACCTTGAATTGTAACCTTGACCTTTGACCGACGAGCATGGGAGTTGTACACGACACATCGTCTGGTCATGTGGAATAATAATCTTAAGTTATATTAAAATCCATCCAGGCACATAGAAGTTATGGAGTGGAAAAAAAAAATCATGACCTTCAACCTTGAATTGTAATCTTGACCTTTGACCGACGAGCCTGGGAGTTGAATGTGACACATCGTCTAGTCATGGGGAATAATAATCTGAAGTGATATTCAAATCCATCCAGGCATTAAAAAGTTACAGAGTGGAAACGAAGTCTGGATGGACAGACCCACCCACCCACCCACCCAAGGACGGACGGTGCGACTACTATATGCTCTTTTTCAGGGGAATTAAATTATGAATTAAATATAAAATAAAATATCACTAAGTTTCCAAAAAAAACAGCATGACTGAAAAAGACTGAACAACGCACACCAAATTTTCATAGCAGAATTTTAGGGTAAAAATGTGCATGTAATACATGGAGTACCGTAAATACACGGTACTCATCTGAATAGAAACATATATATAACACACACGCCATTCTCCCATCATAAAAAAAAAGATTAACAAGAGGGCCATGATGGCATAGAGGGCTCACCTGAGTACTGGCAAAGAAAAAAGCATTACTGCTGTGAAAGGCTTGTGGGAATTTACGCCATAATGTCCTTAAATAATTTGTCTAGCTGAATTACTCTCATACATAGAACAAGTAAGGACCTGGATATATTTTCTCTACCCTGGTATCCAACTTTTTGCAGGCAATTTCGGAAGAATAGTGTTAATGCTGCAGTTCTGAAAGATAATGGCGACTGCTGCGCAAAGGTCATGTCAGGCTTGTTTCAAAGAGTGGAGAGTGTTGCCATTTACCTGTCCTATATTGAAATTTGCTTTAGATTTTATGGTCATAGACAAACTGTGCAAGTTTGGTCCAGACTGGTTGAAAATGAGGTCCCCTTCTTGCAACAAATTCATTTTTGCATTAATTTTCACAATTAAGGGGATATAACTGCTGTGTTCGTGGCCTGTCTCATTTGCTGCTTGTGTTGCGATCTTATGGCCATACAAAACATGTGTACCTTTTATCAATATTGAATGAAAAAGAAATCTCGATACACGAAAAAGGCAATTTTTTGCATTTTTTTCACTTACAAAGGGGCCATAACTCCCCATGTTGCCCAATCTGACCCATTGTTGGCTTCTGCTGCAGTTGTATGATCAAATACAAACTGTGGACATTTGGTCAAGATTGGAAGAAAAATAAAGTCTCTATGAACAAAAAAGGCAATTTTTTGCATTTTTTTCCACATACAAGGGGCCATAACTCCAGTGTCTGTGGTCTAACCTTACCCATTTTTGGCTCCTGCTGTAATCTTTTGGTCACACGCAAACTGTGGAAGTATGGTCAAGATTGGAAGAAAAATGAAGTCTTAACCACTGTAAAATGGCAATTTCTGCCTATATTTCAACAAAAAATCAATCTAGCCCCATGTTGACTTCTGTGATCTTTTGATAATACATAAACCGTGGAAGTTTGATCAAGATTGGTAGAAAAGTCTCTATGAATTAAAAGGCAATTTTTGCATTTTTTCCCACAAACAAGGGGCCATAACTCTACCGTTTCTGGTCCATTTTGGCCCATTATCAATACCAACCAAGATTTTATGGTCATACACAAACTGTGCAAGTAAAGGTCAAGATTGAATAAACAAGAGGGCACTGAGGGCCCTAGGATTCAGGGCCCTAGGACGCTCACCTGAGACCTTGTAACCCAATTGGAATTTGCATCACCGAGCGCTGGCTTATTTTTATCACAGGGGCATAATTTTAACAATCTTAAACAGACCTCTGAGCCTTGCCGTTTCAGGTAAAGTTTTTAAAATCATTTTGCTATTTAAGTCTATAACAACCATGTGACCCCTTGGGGTGTGGCCAGATTTCAAGGGGCATAACTTGAACAGTCTTTGTAGAGGACCATTATGCAATGTTACGTACCCAAATACAGGAAAGCTGTGGGCCTTGCCGTTTCAGAGAAGATTTAAAAAGTCATTTTGCTATTTAAGTCTATATAAACCATGTGGTCCCCGGGGCATGACCAGTTTTGACCCCAGGCATAATTTGAACAATATTTTTAGAGGACCACTATACGATGTTACACACCAAATATCAAACCTCTAGGCCTGTAGGTTTCAGAGGAGAAGAATTGATAAGTCATTTTGCTATTTAAGTCTATATAAACGATGCGACCCCTGAGGTGTGGTCAGTTTTGACCCATGGGGCATAATTTGAACAATCTTTGTAGGGGACCACTATAGGATGTTACATACCAAATACGAAACCTCTGGGCCTTGCGATTTCAGAGAAGATTTTTAAAGACATTTTGCTATTTAAGTTTATGTAAACGATGTGACCCCCAGGACGTGGCCAGTTTTGATCCCAGGAGCATAACTTGAACAATCTTTGTAGAGGACCACTATAGGATGTTACCGTAATTCACCTAAATGTTTGGTCGCGAAAAAATAATACATTTTTTTTGCGGCCGATTATTTAGATACCAAACAAAATCCCTAAAAAATTTGGCCGAAAATTAAGATACTAAAAAAAACGGGGTACCGGAATGTAAAATAATTACGAAGTGTCTTACCGAAGTGTGAGCACACAAGGCGCACAATGTGATATTCAGTCAATAATTGTTAAATAAACATCCTTTGTTTATCAATAAACACCTTATTATACATTTTGCAAAAGCCGTTTGATGTCGTAATGTGGGGTCGCTCAATTGACAGCAGCTGGCGTACGTCGCAAAAGGCCTATTAACAGTTTGAACAACGACGACGATGATGAATTTGAAGGCTTTGGACCGGAGGACATCCAGTGCGCATACGACGACAGTGCATTAACACATTTAAACATACTTTATATCATCATCGGGTGTGTATTTCCATAGTGAGTACACATGCACTGTATTATTATTAAAGATTAAAGTAACAGGTATCTATAGTTTGTTTTTGTTTTTTTGTTTACGGTAAGTATTTGTTTTCGTTATTAGTTATTTAAAATATTCCATTTTAACAGGATCCTAAACTCGTTAATGTTTAATGAAAGAAATAACTCAATACAGACACCTTTTCACACAATACACTTAGACTAGTATTTATAGATAAACATAAACAACAAAACGCAGTAAACATGCGCGCAAATGCTTTATTTATAATAAATTTGTGTTCAAAATCAGTAAAATATTTTAACAATTGTATTTTACGATGTAACACTGTTGATCAAAGTCGTCATCAAATTCGTGTCGTGCATCTCGATGATAATGGACTGCAAAAAGAAAAGCAACGCATGAAACAATACGCTAAAAGAACGCATTAAACAATACGATAAAAGAACGCATTAAACAATACGATAAAGGAACGCATTAAACAATACGCTAAAAGAAGAACCTTTAATAATTTGTTATGTGCAAATATTTTGAATTACAAATGTACTACCCGGTAATTTCATAAACATTTCATTCCTCGAAACGTTAACGATGCAACAATACTAACGCCGAAACTGTCCGATTTGAATTCTGCATAACTGTCAAGACGCTTGATTTAGTCGATCCAAATCATGCAGACGAACGCCTGTTGCTTAGCAACCAATATAGGCTCAATCGGGAGTGCAGTATCAGCTCGAGTTTGATTGACACATCACACATCTACCAATTAACACCGTCCAGTTAAGAGGCTTTCAAACTGCATAGAAAGCAGTCTGATGTCATGCATGCTGTGTGGTACATGCTTTGTTGATAAGTATACAACAATGTGGCAAGTTGTGTTAGTTGGGTTGGCAAAGCGACGTAATTTTCATTTGACTTACGGATTAAAAAAAAACAAACTAGTGATATAGGTAACAGATTTATATGTACGAATATTTAGAAAAAATACTTTCATTTAAGTGTCCTGATTTAGAATCGTAAAATAAATTATTTGCACATAACCAATATGGTGTCCGAATATTTAGCTAGGCCGAACATTTAGGTGAATTACGGTACACACCAAATATGAAACCTCTGGGCCTTGTTGTTTCAGAGAAGATTTTTAAAGATATTTTGCTATTTAATTTTATATAAACCATGTGACCACCGGTGCGTGTTCAGTTTTGACCCCAGGGGCATAATTTGAACAATCTTTGTAGAGGACCACTATAGGATGTTACATACCAAATATGAAACCTCTGGGCCTTGTTGTTTCAGAGGAGAAAATTTTTAAAGTCATTTTGCTATATATTCTATATAAACCATGTGAACCCTGGGGTGTGGCTCGTTTTGACCCAAGGGGCATTATTTTAATAAACTTTGTAAAGGACCACTAAAGGATGTTACATACCAAATATGAAACGTCTGGGCCTTGCAGTTTCAGAGGAGAAGATTTTTTAAGTCATTTTGCAATATATTCTATATAAACCAGGTGACCCCCGGGGCTTGGCCAGTTTTGATCCCAGGGGCATAATATGAAAAATCTTTGAAGAGGACCACCATAAGATGTTACATACCAAATATGAAACCTCTGGGACTTGTGGTTTCAGAGAAGATTTTTCAAGTTTACACTTTTTAAATCTATTTTTAGCTCTGGTGACCTACATATGCAGCGAACCGTAACAATTTGAACAACTTTGAAAGAGGGTCACCCAAAGATCATTCCTTTGAAGTTTGGTGAAAATCTGCGAAGTGGTTTAGGAGGAGATGTTGTTTGAATGAAAAGTTGACGACGGATGGACGCACGGACGACGGAAAACAGGCGATCACAAAAGCTCACCATGAGCTCTTTTAGGACAGGTGAGCTAAAAATGTAGTCTTTATCGAGAAACAGGCCAAACTGATGATGGCATACGGACGCCGCCAGAGAGGTCCCCTATACTGATAGCTCACCGAGCACTTCGTGCTTAGGTGAGCTAAAAAACAAGAGGGCCCTGAGGGCCCTAGGACGCTCACGTCAGACCTTGTAACCCAATTCGAATTTGCATCCACGGGGTGTGGCTTTTTTTTATCCCAGGGGCATAATTTGAACAATCTTGAACAAACCTTGCGGTTTCAGGAAAAGATTTTTAAAGCCATTCTGCTATTTAAGTCTATTTAAACCATGTGACCCCCAGGGCGTGGCCAGTTTTGACCCTAGGCGCATAAATTCAACAATATTTGTAGGGGACCACTACAGGATGTTACATACCAAATATGAAACCCTGAACCTTTTTGCGGTTTCAGTGAACAAGATTTTTAAAGACATTTTGCAATTTACGTCTATATAAACCATGTGACCCCCAGGGCGTGGGCAGTTTTGACCCCAGGGGCATAATTTGAACAATTATTGTAGAGGACCACCATAGGATGTTACATACCAAATATGAAACCTCTGGGCCTAGTGGTTTCAGAGGAGATTTTAAGGTCATTTTGCTATATATTCTATATAAACCATGTGACCCCCGGGGCGTGACCGTTTTGACTCCAGGGGCTAATTTGAACAAACTTTGTAAAGTACCCCTAAAGAATGTTACAAACCAAATATGAAACCTCTGGGCCTTGCGGTTTCAGAGGAGAAGATTTTATAAGTCATTTTGCTATATATTCTATATAAACCACGTGACCCCTGGGGCGTGGCCAGTTTTGACCCCAGGGGCATAATTTGAACAATCTTTGTAGAGGACCACTATAGGATGTTACATACCAAATATGAAACCTTGGGCCTTAAGGTTTCAGAGGAGAATATTTTTTAAGTCATTTTGCTATATATTCTATATAAACCATGTGACCCACGGGGCGTGGCCAGTTTTGACCCCAGGGGTATAATTTAAACAATCTTTGTAGAGCACCACTATAGGATGTTACATACCAAATATGAAACCCCTGGGCCATGCGGTTTCAGAAAAAGATTTTTTACGTTTACAATATTTTAATATATTTTTTGCTCTGGTGACCTACATATACAGAGGACTGTAACGATTTTAACAACTTTGAAAGAGGGTAACCCAATGATCATTCCTGTCAAGTTTGGTAAAAATCTGGCAAGTGCTTTAGGAGGAGATGTCGTTTGAATGAAAAGTTGACGACGGACGACGGACAATGGGCGATCACAAATGCTTACCATGAGCACTTTGTGCTCAGGTGAGCTAAAAAAAAACAACATAAAAGCATGTTGTCACACTCTTGTACCAACTACAAGATTTGCACACGCAATATTCAATATCACACGGATTAAACTAACAAGAAAAACATCTTGTTTGTTGTATATCTGCCGAACGCGTTCATTTTATGTAATTCTCTTTATATAACGTAAGTAGTACGCGGCGTGTTTTAATATAAACTTGACTGTCCGTAACGTACGGCGAAATTTGGGAAGCAAATTCTGTGGATCACATAATTATATTCTTAGTAATTAAAGATCAATATTTTATATTTACAAAACCTAAAGATTCGCAGCAAATATATAATTACCTTTCAGTACTGTCTGTCCTCTGCACAAATTTTAATAAACTTGCAGGATTCGGAGCGATTACTCAATAACGGGAATGTGAAGTCCCTTGTGCCTTATTGTTGTACGTTAGGTACAATAACTGGTGTACTTCTTAAAGTGTGAACAATTAGTTAATTAAGGGCTGTTTGTCGGCTCATTATGAAATGGCTTATTATTGTCAGTTATGTGCGCTAATTAGCCTATAATTGTCATCTTTTTTAAAGTGTCAACAAATAATAATACATATAACTGCAATAAAATAATTAAAGAATGTGTAACTCTTATGATAATAGAAGATAAATTTAATTGTGTTTATTTATTTTCAACACATTCATGACTTAATTAGCGATCTTTTGGGTGTTTATCCTAAAATGGAGACATTATATCGCCGATAAATACAGTATATCGACCGCTATGTTCGGCTTGACAATAATCTTACATAGGAACGATTGTCCAGGCTGTCAAAATATTGTAGGAACGAATGTCTGGGCTATCAAAATTATTCAGGAACAAGTGTCCGGGGTGTCATAATCACATAGTAACCATTGTCCGCTTATGTAAACAAGAGGGCCCTGAGGGCCCTAGGACGCTCACCTGAGACCTTGTAACCCAATTAGAATTTGCATCTCCGAGGTGCGACTTATTTTTATCCCAGGGGTATAATTTGAACAATCTTAACAAACCTCTGGGCCTTGCGGTTTCAGGTAAAGCTTTTTAAGTCATTCTGCTATTTAAGTCTATATAAACCATGCGACCCCTTGGGGTGTGTCCAGATTTGACCCCAGGGGCATAATTTGAACAATCTTTGGAGAGGACAACTCTTTAATGTTACGTACTACATATAGGAAAGCTGTGGGCCTTGCCGGTTCAGACGAGAGGATTTTTAAAGTCATTTTGCAATTTAAGTCTATATATTAACCATGTGACCCCCTGGGCGTGACCAGTTTTGACCCCAGGGGCATAATTTGAACAATAGTTGTAGAGGACCACACAAACATACCAAATATGAAACCTCTAGGCCTTGCAGTTTCAGAGAAGAAGATTTTTAAAGACATTTTGCTATTTAAGTCCATATAAACTATGTGAGCCCCAGGGTGTGGCCAGTTTTGACCCCAGGGGCATCATTGGAACAATCTTTGTAGAGGACCACTATAGGATGTTACATACCAAATATGAAACCTCTGGGCCTTCTGGTTTCAGAATAGAAGATTTTATAGGTCATATTGATATATATTCTATATAAACAATGTGACCCCCGGGCATGGCCCGTTTTGACCCCAGGGGCATAATTTGAACAAACTTTGTAAAGGACCACTAAAGGATTTTACAAACCAAATATGAAACCTCTAGGCCTTGCGGTTTCAGAGGAGAAGATTTTTAAAGTCATTTTGCTATATATTCTATATAAACCATGTGACCCCTGGGCGTGGCCAGTTTTGACCCCAGGGGCATAATTTGAACAATCTTTGTAGAGGACCAATATAGGATGTAACATACCAAATATGAAACCTCGGGGCCTTGTGGGTTCAGAGGAGAATATTTTAAGTCATTTTGCTATATATTCTATATAAACCATGTGACCCCCGGGGCGTGGCCAGTTTTAACCCCAGGGGCATAATTTGAACAATCTTTGTAGAGGACCACTATAGGATGTTACATACCAAATATGAAACCTCTGGGCCTTGCGGTTTCAGAGATTTTTTAAGTTTACACTTTTTAAATCTATTTTTAGCTCTGGTGACCTACATATGCAGAGGACCGTAACGATTTGAACAACTTTGAAAGAGGGTCACCCAATGATCATTCCTGTGAAGTTTAGTAAAAATCTGCCAAGTGGTTTAGGAGGAGATGTCGTTTGAATGAAAAGTTGACGACGGACGGATGCACGCACGCATGCACGGACGACGGACAACGGGCGATCACAAAACCTCACCATGAGCAGTTTGTGCTCAGGTGAGCTAAAAAAAAGAAGAGAAGGAACGAATGTCCGTAGGAACCGATGTTCGGATACCAGCGTTGACAGGTAAGTCATATTTGACACGCAAACCATTATACAACTTGGTTCCCTTTCACACCTTAAGTCTCTAGACACAGAACCCCACTACCCATATTTGACCCGAAGTTAAGCTACAAAAGGTTTCGTCAATCAATTAAGTACATTTAAATAAAAAATAGTATATCACCTATATATATATGGGCCGCGTCGCGACAAAACCTGCCTTAATGACATTGATGACGTTTGTGGGAAAACCCGCTTAAAGTGACGTCATTGTTTTTAACCAGGAAGTATTTTCGTGTTTGGTGAAAATTAGTTATTTACGGCATAGTTTTTATTTTCGGAATAACATGATGGATGAAGAAATGGAGGTAAGTATTTGTTTGTTCATTGTAGTAGTGTTATGAAAGTTTCTGTTTGAAATGTGTTAATTTCCAGAGCTTTAATAACATGAACCGTCTGAAGTGAAAGTAAAAGAAAACGACTGTCGCAGGTTTGCTCAATAGCCTAGTGTTTTACCACTAATGTTTAGTAAACTTAACGCTATCCAAATCGAAATCATTGAATGTTATGTAATGAGTAATAAAACGATATTTTTTCTGTACATTTTAAATAAATAAATGTAGAGGTAGATATTATTATTTCTCGAGTGTTTTAAGATCCCATACTGACCCTATAAGCACAAGCATGTAGTTATGAAAGATTGTTATTAACGTACTATTATTGCTTCAAATAGCAACGAATTTGACATACCTTTCATAATAAAAATGAAAATAATTGGAGTGTTTGACATTTCAAATTTGTCGAGTCATTCTCGTCATTTAATTGTAAATAGATCCACACAATTTGCTTCTTAACTCATCAGACGAGTCTGTGGTGTAGAGGTTACATAGTTCGCTTAAGAATCGGTTGACTGAAGTTCAAATCCCTCCTCCAGAATGTTTTTTTTTTCCTGTTATTTGTAATTTTCAGCTATTTACATGCACACCATTATTTATTATTTAACTAATACTTAATCTTTATCACGTTAAATAGAGCACATGCCATTCAATTTAAATTTAAGCGCTTCATGTTCCCCTACAAGCAAAGTGCATCATGTTCAATTTTGTTCAATTTTTTAAAAGTACGGTTAACTAATAGGAACTTACAATAATATAACTGATTGACAACGAAATGGTGAACTGAGTAATAAGTCAGCTTCTTAATGAAGCGTTTTTTTTTGTAATTTGATTTCCAGAAGTGAATTGCATAAGTCCATTGTCTGAAATGCGCATATGTATTTAATTTGAGACTTAAAAGGATTTTTGTTTTAATATAGGAGTTGGAGAGTGTACTCTCTCAACATTTTGGGAAGACCCCTGTTACTACGCCATTTGCTTCGCAAGAGATTGACGAGTTCTCAGCAGATGAAGAAGAAGTTGAAATTGATGTGAGTGCAGATGGCATCGGTGAAATAATCGAAGGACGGGTTCGAGATTACGTGTCTCACCAGGAAGTTGATGAAGAGGAAGAAGATGAAGAGAGTGATGATGGGCGTGACATTCTGGATTTGGCTTCGAACGATGATGAGGATTTGAAACAAGTTGAAAAGTTCTGTACTGAGGGTTGTGGATGCAGACACGACTGTGCACAGAAACTGAATGTAGGGACAGTGTATGAACATATTTTGAATGTCCGTGAAATGGAAAAAAATGCAAAAGATCTATATTTGATGGGCGTTCTGCAAGATGATAGAAGCTCGGCTGTCACAAACAGAGGAAAGAAGAGACAACGAAGTAGATGCACTTTTAAATTCAGTGGTAAAATAGTGTGTCGACCAACATTTCAAGTGTGTTATGACATCGGACGAATTGCGCTGAACAATTTGATGTCGCACATGTCACAACATGCCGTCGTGTCTAGAACACACGGCAATGTAGGCCGACGCCCAAAGCACGCACTAGGGTTTGACGACGTTCAGCGTGTAGTTAAATACCTACAGAATTACGCTGAGCACGAGGGTATCCCGATGCCGGCGGCACCACGGGGAAGGGACAACATACCACCGACGTACTTACCTGCGAGCACTACAAAGCTCAACTTGTACAAAGACTACACAAAGCAGTGTACATCGGATCATAGAATCATTAAAGTCACTGCTTTCAAAGATGTATGGTCGAAATGCATCCCACACATCCGGATTGCCTCTCCCCGTGATGATGTCTGCGCCACGTGTGAAAAAATGCGAAAACGCGTGGTAGACGCTCTAGAGGAAGAGGCTAAGCTTGAGGCGACAGACGCGTACGGTGACCATATAAGGCGTGCTCAGATGGTAATCACCTATATGGTTAAACATTGTAAATGCGCTTAAATTATTGTCATGTTTATTCTTCATCTTTTCGTATTGACATTCGTGGCATTAATCCGACTCTGTAAACACATTCATTTCCTTCTGTTTGAATTTTTTAATAATTTAACAATAAAAGATGTTATTATTTTGTAAGAGAAATTATTTATTATTTCTGTCATTATTTTTATTTTTCAGGAACGGGAGCTCTATAATGAGTGTATACGAAGAAGTCGAGAAACACCGGACGCTGATCGTTACCATCATTTCACATTTGACTTTAGCCAAAGTGTGAGCCTTCCTCATCACTTCAACCAGATGGGACCATTATACTTCCTGTCCCTGAGGAAGATCCATATCTTTGGTTTCAGAATAGATGGCGACCCGCGCCAACTCAATTTCATCATTGATGAAAATGAGACCATGGCTAAAGATGGTGGCGAAGCTCAAGGTCCTAACGCTGTCATCTCCATGATTGATTGGGCGATCGAAAACCGTGGCGGTGATCCGGCGTCTTTTGCCATGCATGCCGATAACTGTCCAGGTATTAATATGTATAATTAAACTATAAAGTACATATTTTTTTACTTTGTGAAAAGTGTGTGTCACATTCGCGTATTGTTTATGTTTAACTTATTTTTATGAATTTCAAATATGCATTTTATGTAAAAGTTAAATAATAATAATAGTAATTACTTAGTAAGAAAATAACATATTTGTCATTTTCTTAATAAATATTTATGCTTCAATATTTTTTTTTTCTATTTCAGGTCAAAACAAAAACCGATTCCTGTTGGGCTACTTCATGTGGCGAGTCATGACTGGACAGCAACAAACTATAGAATACCTTATGCAGATACCAGGTTGGTAACACAACACAAGATACTGATATTAAAATTGATTCGCAAATAAGAACGTATGGGTGCTCATAATCATTTGAATCATTTGTATACATGTATTTAATTATTTTTTAATGTTTACGTAATGAATGAAGTTAAATTCAAGAAATTAACAGCAACAACACTATAAACATAATTTTCAAGACCAAGCACGCAACAGGAAATATTATGTACTTGGGTATATTAAGTGAACATCATTACAGGACATGCAAAATGCCACGTGGACGGAGGCTTTGGGAACATTAAGACGCTCTTCAGACGGACCGATTGTGAGAGCATGGACCAATTGGAGGCCGTTGTAAATAATTCGTCTGAAACGAACACCGCCGTGCGATACCCGGCATGGTCCTGGAGGAACTGGAAGGAGTTTCTTGGAGAGCATTTCAAGGCAGTCAATGGAATAAGGTAGCAGCATGCATAATAATACTATTAATTTATTGACTATTTCGGGGTTCAATTTTAAGTCCTAGTAGCTTCTTTTTATTTTTTTAAACTATACATTATTTCGTAATTCAGAAAAAAAAAATGTGTGTATTCGTTTGCAGGCAGTACCAGTACTTTAAGTTCTCTGCCGATGAGCCAGGAATAGTAACGTTAAGGGCATCACGTGACGCTGTACATAAGACTGCGTGCATTTTAAAGGACCCAGCGTTCCGCTTCAGTAATGCTACTCGACCAGATGTTGTGCCCGCGGCCGGCTTGAGCACAGCAAGACAGGCATATCTCTATAACTCTGTTCGACCGTACGTTCGACCCGCGTACCAGGACTCCATATGCCCAGGATCAGACGCAGAATAATTGTGCTCATCTTGATTGATTTGCAGCATGAATGACGATCATCATATCAATGTGTTGTGTTAACAGTATTTGACAGGCATTGGGTTTTAGTAAATCTGATATAATATAACGTACTCAACTAAAGTATTGCTGTCCATCTTTATCTCCCATACTCTTTGCATTCCTTCGTTGCTAGGCAACAATAAAGTATTATTCTATGACAACATAATGAATTAAACAACTTAGCTAACCACTGTTATGGTCCATATGATAAATCAACATGTTAGTATGTTGTTTTAATAAAACCAGAATTAAAATACAACGCGTGATATTTTCTCGATTTGTCGCAAATGACTTCAACGTCAAACATAAAATGTTACATTACATGACGTCACGGAAATGCGCATAACTTTGGCGTTTCTTAACCGATTTTAATTATCTTTTTACCGTCCAACTTAAAAATGAATGCACTATAAAAATCGACAAAAAAACAAAAATGTGAAAAATTGCCATTTAGGCATGTTTTTTCACGACGCGGCCCATATATATATATTAGTTTCTACACAAACGTACTATAAGTCCATTTTCAGGTGTCAATAATTGTAATTTTACATTGTCACAGTGCTAAAAGTATTTGTCAATTGAAATAATGAATCGTATTAATTCAAAAATATCAATCTGTAACAAACACGAATAGTGAGAGGGGGAATGTCCAATCTAATATTTGACGTTGTATCATTATGTTAAGCGTATACGCATCATCAAGAACCAAGCTGACAATCATTAGTACAGCAATCGCTTAAATCAAATCGCTCAGAAACATGTGTCAGCAATAAATCGAGCACAGTAATGGATTTAATCAAATCGATTAGAAATTCATGTGTGAATTAAATCGAGCACAGTCAGTGCGATAAAAACAGAAAACAGTGGGTGCCCTTTTTGCAGACATAGGGCCAATAAAAGTGGTCAACAGGCAATTAAGATGGTTATCAATTAGGGCGTGTGGCGGCTTTTGCCTTTGAAATGGGCAAAGTGGCGCTTCAAAAAAGGGGCATGGCGCCGCGCCGCGCAAAAATGGCCTGGACAAAACACTAGTTTTGATCCCAGGGGCATCATTTGAACAATCTTTGTAGAGGACCACTATACAAAGTTATATACCAAATATGAAACCACTGGCCCCTGTGGTTTCAGAGGAGAAGATTTTTAAAGTCATTTTGCTATTTAAATCTATATAAACCATGTGATCCCCGGGGGCATGCCCAGTTGACCCCAGAGGCATCATTTGAACAATCTTTGTAGAAGACAACTTTACAATGTTATATACCAAATATGAAACCTCTAGGCCTTGCGGTTTCAGCGGAGAAGATTTTTAAAGTCACTTTGCTATTTAAGTCTATATAAACCATGTGACCCCTGGGGCGTGGCCAGTTTTGACCACAGGGGCATCATTTGAACAATCTTTGTAGATGACCACTATACCATTTTACACAGCAAATATGATACCTCTGGGCCTTGCGGTTTCAGAGGAGATTTTTAAACTCAAATTGCTATTTAAGTCTATATAAACCATGTGGCCCCCAAGACGTGGCCAGTTTTGACCCCATGGGCATGATTTGAACAAACTCTGTAGAAAACTACTATAGGATGTTACATACCAAATAGGAAACCTCTGGGCCTTGCGGTTTCAGAGAAGGCGATTTTTAAAGTTATTTTGCTATTTAAGTCTATATCAATCATGTGACCCCCGGGGCGTGGCCAGTTTTGACCCCAGGGGCATCATTTGAACATCTTTGTAGAGACCCACTTGACGATGTCACATATAAAATATGAAAGCTCTCAGCCATGCAGTTTCAGAGGAGAAGATTTTTAAAGTTTTCACTCTTGAAATATATTAATAGCTCTGCTGACCTACATATGCAGCGGACCAAAACTATTTGAACAACTTTGAAAGAGGGTCACCCAAGGATCATTCCTGTGAAGTTTTGTGAAAATCTGCCAAGCAGTTTAGGAGTAGATGTTGACTAAATGAAAATGTTGACGCATAAAGCACGACGGACGACGCACTACGGACAAAAGGCGATCACAAAAGTTCACCATGAGCATGTTGTCAGGTGAGCTAACAACAAGAGAAAAACAGTCAACAACCAACAAAACTTGTGCACCAAAAACTTATAAATAATTATTTCAACATAAACCATCTGTTACATATATTCTGATATATGTATTTCAGAAGATATCATTAGAAAGACTCATCCGACCCAAATAAATAACTGTTTTCAGTGAAAGTGATATGAAATTATTTTTTTTATCTTCTAGCAATGAAATTTTGATTTGAGAATATTTACGTTTTGACAAACTCCAGCTGATCCGGCAGTGTCCGTATGTTGACAGGACCTGGTAATGGTACGACATGCAGGTTCATGTCCCATATTGCCCCAGCGGCACACTGATAGTATGGCGACACTCGTAGCGCCACACCATCCACCTTATGTGGGCCAGGCTGGGAACAGATCTGTTGTACAGCTGAAACATGCATGTAATGATTAAGGCTCAAAATTATATAACTCTTTTAAAACCCTGATTTTACTTATGGCATGAAACAGTAGCTCTTTAAAACCCTGATTTTTCCCATGGCATGAGACAGTAACTCTTTAAAACCCCGATTTTACTTACGGCATGAATCAGTAACTCTTTAAAACCCTGATTTTTCCTATGGCATGAAACAGTAAATCTTTAAAACCCTGACTGTTCCTACGGCATGAAACAGTAACTCTTTAAAACCCTGATTTTACTTATGGCATGAAACAGTAACCTTTGAGGACCATGCTATTATTCAGATATTTATTTACCCCAATATAAAGAATTTGATCCCAAATGCAACCTACCAGTTAAAATATGCACAAACAGTTTCACAAAAAACAACTTAGGTTACAGCATATAACCTCTGCTATCACATAGTATACAAGAGCCGTCTGACAACAGCACGCTCGACTATTCGAAGTATTTCAGTTGGTACGTATTTTGGAAAGTGAAAGAGGCATAAAATTGTTGAAATACAAAACTGAGTTATGGCAATTATTTCATCAAATTATTCCAAGTTTCAACTTTATGTAGTTAATAACTTGTGTAGTTTTAAAGTTATAAGATTTTTTAATATAAACTTTAACCAGAAAATCTATGTGAAAAGGGGCATAACTCTGTAAAAATGCAAAAAACAGTTACAGGGAGGTTGCCTCTGATACTGGAGTTGATGACAAAAGGTATGTTCTTATTTCAAAGTAAAGTTATGGGGACGGATAATGGAGTTGATGACAAAGTTATATTCCAAGTTTCAAGTGAGTAACTTAGTTTTGAAGTTACAAGACTTTTGAAGAAAAACTTTAACCAAATTCAGACGTGGACGCTGACGCCGGGGGTAGTAGGAAAGCTCACCTATTCTTCGCACAGTGAAGCTAAAAATGTTCAAGAGGTAAAAATAGTATGTACAGTTATCACAAGTAGCACAGGCTTATGCTTAGGTAGAAACCAATGCTTAAATAGAAATTAATTTCTGAAAATAATCTCGCAAACATGTACATGTAGAACTTACAATGGAAATTCTTGCAAATACATGAACCTTAACACAATGTGCGTGACCACCTTACATTTTGGACTCTGGAATTCGAGCAGCAAGCATCCATCGTCTGTCTCGTCCACCTTGTTCTTCTTCAAGGCCCCGCCCACCGCGTCTCTCTCGAAGTAGTGCTTCAACGTCTCCGTGCTGCGGATGTGGTGATCACTGCTGACAACGATGGCCGTAGGCGGAGGCATCTCACACACCTCCAGGACCTTACCATCCAGCTTTTTGTTACGAACATTCTGCTTCAGCCTTGCTATATCTACAAGACAGGGGCAACAAGTGAATAGTTGAACTTTTGGAAAACAAGAATGTGAACAAACATTTGGCTATATCTACAAGACAGGGGCAACAAGTGAATAGTTGAACTTTTGGGAAACAAGAATGTGAACAAACATTTGGCTATATCTACATGACAGGGGCAACAAGTGAATAGTTGAACTTTTGGGAAACAAGAATGTGAACAAACATTTGGCTATATCTACAAGACAGGGGCAACAAGTGAATAGTTGAATTTTTGGAAAACAAGAATGTGAACAAACATTTGGCTATATCCAGGGCTTTCCTTTGACCCGAGCTCACGGGTTTTGACGCGTGGAAATTTCAAAATACGCTTGTTTGACTCGCGAGGTAATTACTTCATGCGTCACTTTTGACCCGGGGCAATTTCCAGACTTGCGTCATACAGTATAATTCGGCTGGCTGATTATCCCAATCAGTCGAACAGCCATGTCAAAGCTGATAAAACACTCGGCGATTATTGGTTGGAGGCGGAGTCAATCCTTAAAAAGACGCTGTCAACCAGCGGTCAAGTTATCGTGAAGTTCGGCCCATTAGGCGGAGTTTTGTAGCTCAGAAAAATCTATATTGACCAATTAAAACGCAGTTATATACGCTTCCAATGACATGAACAATCGACATATCGGCGGAATATACGTGTATCCACACTTAAGTTAATGTACATGAGTCCGTTAGAGTATGTTTATCCCCGACCATTTAACGTTTAAAACACAATTTACTCACCGCTACCGTTGTTGATAATATCCACATTCCTATATATAAAGGCATTGTTTTAAATTACTTTCCTTTATATTTCGGGGAAAATTATTTATATATTTCCAAAATTTGGAATCCGATTTCAACAAAAATTCTGACTCTTATGTATAATTTCTTATATTCGAAATATCCACCATCCAATTTTAGTGTTCGAGTGTCATAAACACATAGAATGTAAATTTCATGTAAATCCTTTGTTTTCTAGAAAAGCGAGCGAAAGTTATGCCGACACAAACGACGTCACGTTCCACGCATGGAAAGCGTGCATGTATCGACCATGTGCTTTACCAAATATATACATGTCATCGAGGAATAAAAAATTTGTAGTGCAAGAACTTTGAAATCTTTTCTTTTTGTATAAAACGTTCATAGTGCAAAAACTTTGCGATCTTTTAGAATTTGTATAACTATTTTATTTCAGAGTATTAATTAAACTTTTTAACAGCGAAACAATATTTGCGGACCATAACTAAGCATATTTTTTGGTGAAGTAAAGCCTACGTTTTATTGTTGTACATGATATGCGATTTCTATTTAAAAAAATCATTGGTATTTTTAGTATGTAAAGAATATGCTAAAATCGTCTTAATAATTTTAATAATAATAATAAATAATAAATAATAATAATAATAGATCTAGAAATAATAATAATAGATCTAATAATAGTAATAATAATAATAATAGATCTAATTATTATAATACTGGATCTAAGAATAATAATAATGTAATAATAAGAAGAAGAAACGAAAATTCAATAAATTAAAAAAAAAAAAAATAATTAATAAAAAATAATAATTAATAAATTTAAAAAATATTATTAAATTATAATATAATTAATACATTAATACAAATAATAATAAAAAGAAGGAAAACGAATGGAAACTACCTACAAATCATCGACTCTTGAGGGTTTATATCTGACTCTTGGCAAATTTGATTTTGACAATTGAAAATTTGACCCCAAGAGTCATTGACTCTTGACTTTCAAAGTCTAAGGAAAGCCCTGTATATCTACATGACAGGGGCAACAAGTGAATAGTTGAACTTTTGGGAAACCAGAATGTGAACAAACATTTGGCTATATGCACATGACAGGGGCAACAAGTGAATAGTTGAACTTTTGGGAAACAAGAATGTGAACTAACATTTGGCTATATCTACAAGACAGGGGCAACAAGTGAATAGTTGTACTTTTGGGAAACAAGAATGTGAACAAACATTTGGCTATATCTACAAGACAGGGGCAACAAGTGAATAGTTGTACTTTTGGGAAACAAGAATGTGAACAAACAATTGGCTATATCTACAAGACAGGGGCAACAAGTGAATAGTTGAACTTTTGGGAAACAAGAATGTAAACAAACATTTGGCTATATCTACAAGACAGGGGCAACAAGTGAATAGTTGAACTTTTGGGAAACAAGAATGTGAACAAACAATTGGCTATATCTACATGACAGGGGCAACAAGTGAAGGGTTGAACTGTTGGGAAACAAGAATGTGAACAAACAATTGGCTATATCTACAAGACAGGGGCAACAAGTGAATAGTTGAACTTTTGGGAAACAAGAATGTAAACAAACATTTGGCTATATCTACAAGACAGGGGCAACAAGTGAATAGTTGAACTTTTGGGAAACAAGAATGTGAACATCTACATGACAGGGGCAACAAGTGAATAGTTGAACTTTTGGGAAACAAGAATGTGAACAAACAATTGGCTATATCTACAAGACAGGGGCAACAAGTGAATAGTTGAACTTTTGGGAAACAAGAATGTGAACAAACAATTGGCTATATCTACAAGACAGGGGCAACAAGTGAATAGTTGAACTTTGGGGAAACAAGAATGTAAACAAACATTTGGCTATATCTACAAGACAGGGGCAACAAGTGAATAGTTGTACTTTTGGGAAACAAGAATGTGAACAAACAATTGGCTATATCTACAAGACAGGGGCAACAAGTGAATAGTTGAACTTTTGGGAAACAAGAATGTGAACAAACAATTGGCTATATCTACATGACAGGGGCAACAAGTGAATAGTTGAACTTTTGGGAAACAAGAATGTGAACAAACATTTGGCTATATCTACATGACAGGGGCAACAAGTGAATAGTTGAACTTTTGGGAAACAAGAATGTGAACAAACAATTGGCTATATCTACATGACAGGGGCAACAAGTGAATGGTTGAACTTTTCGGAAACAAGATTGTGGACAAACATTTGGCCATATCTACAAGACAGGGCAACAAGTGAAGGGTTGAACTTTTCGGAAACAAGAATATGAACAAAACTTAAGTTAAAATTTTGCTTCACACTGCGTATATCTACAAGACAGGGGCAACAGATGACTGGTTGAACTTTCGGAAACAAGAATATGAACGAACATTTTGCATCAGGTTGGCTATATTTACAAGACAGGGGCAAGAAACGAATGACCCGACTTTTCAGAAACAAGAATCTTGACAAACGTTTTGCTTCAGACTTGCTATATCTACAAGACAGGGGTAACTAATGAATGGTTTAACTTTTGTTGACAATAATGTGAACGACTGTTTAAACTTGTTCTGTTTTTTATTGTTGTTGAACTTGATGATCAATCATTTCGAAAACTTATGTTTTCATCATTTTAGGACATATAACATTGTAACACAAACATAACAGTTACCCTACGAAGCCATATTCATTTTTTTAAATATAAAATTCTCTGCAACAGCTAGTATTATAACAAGAGCTGTGCTTGATTAACAGACAGCTGGTGCTGACGGTCCATTTTTACGTCCATATACGGTCAAGGTCAATTTCAGGTTTGGTGATATGGGTGGATTGGGAATGGCAGCAACAAAATGGGTAAGTATCCAAAAGCTGTAGTAAGCGGTGTTGGTGCCAGATGAAACTGTAAAATCTAGTAAACCAAGAAATAGCCCATTTGAATTATACTTAGTCGAAATTAGTTCAAGATCAAACTGAGGTTGGGTGATATGGGTGGATTGGGAAGTCATAAGCAACAACTGTGCAAGTATCCAAGTGTTGCAGTAAGCAGTGTTAGTGCTATTTGAAATGGTAGAATCTAGTTAACCTCGTACGGAATCACAGAGGGAATCACGGACGAACGGATGGACAGGAAAATCACTATATGCCTCCCTTATTAAGATATAGACATAAGAACATAAAATTTTCTTGAACACATCCCACAACATTCAATGCAAAACTTCATCACAGTATTCAGGTGCTTAGAACTTTAAACAAACATACAATGTAAACAACTTAAAGGGACCTGTTCACAGATTGATGAACTGACAATTTTAAAACTTTTTGTCAACGACTACAAAAATAAAATAGCTGTGTATATAAGGGAGCAAAATAACACTACGGACCTAGAAATATACTGTAAAAACCGTTTCGTTTATGAGTAATCATCAGTTGAAATTGATCAAATTATAAAGCGTTTGTAACGCTAATATTTTTTTTTCTAAGTACTTTTCTGGCTATTATACTTGAGCTTTTTAGTTCCGATGCTTAAATCTGTCAAGTTAAGACATTTCATGGCATACTTAAAAAAATGCGAGAATCTGTGAACAAGTCCCTTTTAAGCCAGCTCTGTGTGTAATTTAATGTATGGTAAAGAATTGTCTTGTCCCATGAGTTTTTGTTATTTTGTTTTTATAATTTGTGGCAGAGTGAGCCCTGCAACTTAATTTCAGCTGACCTGGTTTCTGCTGGAAGACAACAAGTGACTCGGTATGGTCAAGACTGAACAGGACGTTGTCTTGGACTGTGGCCGGCTTGCCAACGATCTCGAAGTAGTTCTGAATGCTGTCGGTCTGCGTGCGGGGGTCGAGACCCTGCACAAATATGTACGTGAGCACATTCTCCGCCCGGTGGAAATTGGAACCTGAGAAATAATACAGGAATTGCTGTATTCAGAAGACAATGACAGCTTTTAAATACGTTTGTTTCTAATAGTTATAACTTTTCACCATAAACAGTGGAATGCAACCACTGCATTCCACATTTCCTGAACAAGATATCAATTTATATATGACTGTGTGAAAGTACGGAATTATGACAATACTGAAATCATTGTTCCAACACAGACAGAAAAATCCCAATCAATCAATAAACAATGTGTGTCTTATCAAATCACTAGTTTCAATATTTATTACAAGAACAAGCATCAACATGATTTCTTCATAAATGAGGACATCTGTTAATAAGTGCCTTTAATTTAGTTAAACTGAACAAAACATGTTTGCTTAACAATAAGATAATGTAGTCAAAGCAAACAAAGCAAACATGGACCATTTACACACACATGTCAGATCATAGATTAAACACAAACTGAAATTAACTAATTAATTTCTAAATTCTGGTATATTGCAAGCAGTAAATAATAACAGGCAATTTACCTTCTGACATTACTCTTGAGTAACTGTCACCCACAGAAAAAAATATTAACAAAATCGCATTAAAAACTAAATGCTCATGCCTTTGTGAACCATTCAATCCTGGTCGATACTCTGTAAACTATCTACTACAATGTAACACTGGTCCACTAGAAATAAACAAGGAAGTAAATTACAAATAAATTCATGAAATATTAAAGGTAGGGTTAATTTAGCACGAGTTCAGAATTTTAAAGAGGTGTGCAAGATCAGACGACACATTGACTACAAGATGTCAATAAAATTGAACAATTATTGGACCAAAAATTGTTTAATAAACAAACTTCATTACATGACTACTTTGTTCAAATATTAATCATATCACAGCATTTTTCCTCACCACTTTGGGAATGGTACCGGTACCGGTCAAATTGGGAAAATTAGCGGCGTTTTCAGTCAAATTGGGAATTTTATCAATTTCATTAAAAAATGTCATAAAAGATGTAAAAACAGTAAGTTACATCCCCTAGCTATTAACAGTAACCCAGGATATTTTTTAGGTGCTCCAGTCCCTATATCGAATTTTTTTTTGAGACGTGTCATATGACGTTATCTGGTGCGTTTTAGCTCTTAAAATTAAGGTTAACAGGTTTTCAATTTTTTATAAATGTTTAAACGAAATGAAACTAGACATGTGTCCACAGGACACCGATGCCCCCACATTCTGCTGGTTGTCACAAAACTCGATGTCGGAAAAAATGCACCAAAAACCCAGGTGAACAAGTTCACATGCTGATGAATACGTTTATAAAGTTTCAGCCGTATAGCAGTTATACTTTTTGAGTTACACGCGACACAAATCCAAAAACTGTCATTTTTTGCTAAAAAAGGGCCATAACTCCGCTGATGTTGGAAAAAACTGCACACAAATACGTAGGTGCACAAGTTCACATGATGATTAATATGTTTATTAAGTTTCAACACTCTAGCATTAATACTTTTGGAGCTACACGCGACGCAAGTCCAAAAATGTCATTTTTTGCTAAAAAAAGGGCCCTAACTCCGCGGATGTCGGAAAAAAATGCACCAAAATACCCAGGTGCACAAGTTCACATGTTGATTTATATGTATATAAAGTTTCATCACACCAGCAGTAATACTTTTTGAGTTACGCACGACACAAGTCCAATAATGTCATTTGTTGCTTAAAAAAGGGTAATAACTCCACTGATATCTGAAAAAACTGCACCAAAATACAAAGGTGCACAAGTTTACATGCTGATTAATATGTTTATAAAGTTTCATCACTCTAGCAATATTTGTTTTTGAGTTACACGCGACACAAGTCCAAAAATGTAATTTTTTGCTAAAAAAAGGGCCATAACTCCGCTGATGTCAGAAAAAACTGCACCAAAATACCCAGGTGCACAAGTTCACATGCTTATTAATATGTTTGTTAAGTTTCATCACTCTAGCAGCAATACTTTTTGAGTTACGCGAGACACAAGAAAAAAATGATGTCGAAGCAAAAAGCAGATAAAGAGAGCATTGAGGGACTAAATCTTTTGAATTTTCCACCAAAATTCCTAGGCAAATCAGAACACTGTCGAAAATGAGAGCGATAGAACATCCTTTGATTCGGTCGTACCTGTAGTGCCATGCTTTGTCAGGAATTTTGGGTGAACAAACTGATAAATCTTCCACAACGGTTGACAGTCACACATTTAAGAAAGGTTTGTTAGAGAAATTTTCGTGGTTATCGTACAATGATAAGAGTAATTTGATGTTTTTGACATTTGTAAACAAGAGGGCCCTGAGGGCCCTAGGCCGCTCACCTAAGACCTTGTAACCCAATTGGAATTTGCATCCCCAAGGTGTAGATTATTTTTATCCCAGGGGCATAATTTGAACAATCTTGAACAAACCTCTGGGCCTTGCGGTTCCAGGTAAAGATTTTAAAAGTCATTCTGCTATTTAATTCTATATAAACCAT